>CM077154.1:146676599-146786430 GCA_039583875.1 Platanthera guangdongensis
GTAAGCGGTGGGACCTCCCTGCTGGCGGCTTTGGTCATTTTCTCGTCCTTCCGACGCAGTCGGAGTCGGAGCTTGGCCAATTAGTGTGTCCGGCTACGCCCCCTATTTTTGTGAACATTTGTCGAGTCACATTTTTGCTTCAACACTTGTGGTTGCAGTTTCGTCGTGGAGGCAATCGCTTTGGTATATCAAAGACATCCTGAAATTCCTCAAGCACCCCATGCAATCCTGAAGGAACCGATTCCTCCCCCGTAATAGGTGCAACATCCAGCACCATCGCCATTTGTAGTCTCTGACCTAGCCATGCTTCCATAGATTTAACCAATGTTTCCCCCATAGTTGGAAGATCATAGCCCTCCAATTGATATTGTCTGTCATTGATCGTAAACTCCATCGACATTTTGTCCCAATCATGAGTGACTAAGCTCAATGATTTGAGCCATTGCACCCGCAACAACATATCAGACACCCTGATTTGTAGCAAGTAGAGATCGGTAGTACAACGGTAACCTTGAATCACGAGTGCAACACCCTTCAGAACTCTTGCACACTATAGTTTGTTAGCATCTATCACTAAGACCTTGAACCATGCATTCCGTGATGGTTTGATATGTAGACAGTTCGCCACTTCAGGGTTTAAAAAATTGTGTGCGCTGCCACTGTCTACCAATATAGAAACCTTATGCTCACCTACTTGCCCCCTCATTCTCATAGTGACCTGTCTGTCGCCGCCTTCCAGTGCCTGAATTGAAACACCCAATTCCTCATCTTCCACAACTTCGACTTCCTCTAGTGTGCACCCCTCATCTGGTGGCTCTTCTTCACTCAACATGAAGTTTCGGATGGACTTACACTTGTGGCCATGTACGAACCGCTCATCACATGTATAGCAAATCCCTTTGTCCCTTCTGTCTTGCATCTCCGGCCACGAGAGCCTCTTCACATTTGCTTCCTTACTTGCCGGCATGTTGTCCACTACCTTGTTTATTGCTGTCTCACTTAACTGTTGGTTACTCTTATGTATAACCCCAACTCTTCTTCGATTGAACTTTTCTTCCTGCAGCCTCGCGAGCCCATTTTCCTGCGTCATACTTTGTGGACTGAAAGCTTGCACCTCATCACTAATGTTTTCCTTTAGACCTGCCATGAAGTGATGAAACATCTCAATAGTGGTTTCAGGTTGGCAAACCTCTCGAACTGAGCGTGGTAGTCAGTTGGGCCGAAACAAACTGATCCTATTTGTTTGAGCTTGTGCAACATTTTGTCAAAATCTTTGTAGTCAGTTGGGCCGAAACGAGAGCACAACCCAGCACAAAAATCCTCCCAAGTGGGGTAATGCCTCTGCTTCTTTACCATGAAAACCACTGATACGCCTCCCCTTCCAAATGAAAGGAGGCTATATGAACCCATAAATGTCTCAGAGTCTCTTTATAACCAAAAAACATCACCTTATCAATCCACTGGAGGGGATCCCCAGATTGATACTTAGGAAAATCCATTCTCGTAAGACGCGGTTGTAGTGGTGGTCTATACTGGCCCCCTTCCCTCTTATCAAGGGGTTGTTCTCATCCCCTCGGTTCTTGATTTTGCTGCCAATTACCACCTTTCGGACCAAAGTGCACCCCCCATTGGCGAATACAAGGTTTAGGATGCATCACCAATTTTTATCCTCAACTTGTCTGTGCTGAAATTCAACCTCCCCAAGTTTCATCCTGCTTGCCTCCCAACGAGGGAAGGTCGGCTGCCACCACGAAAACTGTTCTGGGCCTGCATTTTGTCCCCCACCGCCGTCCAAACCTTCCCACACCCTGAGCGCCCCCCAACAGCAGTCGGCGCAGGTCGCTACGGCCAATGAACCTCCCTAGATGCACTTCCACTGCCCCCGACAACATCCCAGCCACCCGACACTCCAACAGCTTTATCCCCCAGCAACGACGCCACTCCCTGAGGTCGCTGGAGCCCCGCATCCGTGCCCAGACATCCCATCGACACCTCTGAGAGGGTGCAAAAGGCTGCTCAAACCTCTAGCAGAGCTCTATTACAGCAGGGCCTCGGGCGCAACGTCGAGATGATCGAACTGAGCCCTCGTCTCGTCCTCTGCCTCCGTTGTCATGCGTTCGATGCTCGATAGCGCTCGAGGGAAGCGCGACTGCTCTCATCCAGCTGTTTGATGCCTTCCTCCAGCGCCGCCAGCCAACCTGCGTTGTTCTAGGCTCATCTTTTTCGTTATCCTCCTTCCGTCGATTGACGCTCTGATACCAAATGTTAGCTACGACCTACGACTATAGCTACAATACGCTAGATAGGAGAATACATGATATTGTCGATGGATTCCCTTGGAGGGAGAGTTCCCCTAAATACAAGCCGGCTGACCCGGCTAGTTCGCCAACGGCCGGTTCAACACAATGTGGAGACTGAACCTGTTGGTTCAGTCCCCCCAACTCCTGGGCCCCTTCTCTGATATTTTATGTTATAACGCCCATGATTCGGCCGGGTCATATCATATTTCGCCACAATTCACATCTTGATTCTCTGTAACACATTGACATACTCATATCTCGAGTTCGAACTCCACGATTGAGGTGCAAAGAGAACTCGACCAATCAAACAAGCCAACCTTTAGTCGCCCTAGCTAAGAGTGCAACTTGGGTTGGTTAAGACTCAAAACCAAGAACCGACTTTATATAAATTCTGTTCCAAATTTTCAGAACCGGAACTAACCCATATACCTAAAGTATAGAATATCAACAAAAAAGAGGTCATTGACAAGAGAAAATAATGTCTTTAATTAGAATATCAACAAAAAATAGAACAAGGGCCTCAACTACTTCATCAACATTTTAGTTTTCTTATAGCTTTTTGTGTCCATTGACCCAATAACAAAAGGAAATGTTGTATGTCATAGTCGCTATGAAATTGAGGCATCATATTAGTAAGTAACTATAGATGACTCAAACCTTTACATATAAAATAAAGAGTATTTAAGAGAACAAATACCTCACGTATATACTGCATTTCATTAGTAAAATTGAAGTACCAACATTCAACAATTTGTTTAGAATTCTAATATTCATTACAAATAACCGGTAAATTAAAACCCGATAAAAAGTTATAGTTTAATGCAAAATATATTCTAAAGAAAACAATATACGTAAATATTAAAAGAAATTATCACTCTCAAGTTTTTCAATTTGATGTGTCTTCTTTACTTTGCATCGGTGATTGAAATTTCTAGGACGAAGCCTCGGGTGCTACGAGTCACCATAAGTCCGTGCTTATGCAGTGGGGTCGAGGTCATCTCCCTCTTACATGTTAGCTGTCCGACTCCCCCCCTCCCCCCCGAAAGTTTATCTTATGTTCCTGATCATTCAAAGCCTCGTGTGCTGCGAGTCACCATAAGTCTGTTCCTCTGTAGTGGGGTCGAGATCAGCTCTCCCTTTACATTCTGGTTGGCTGACCCCTTACGCCCGCCCCATCCACGAGAGTTCATCTTATGTTCCGGATCAGTGTATGCATCGGGTGCTGCGAGTTGCTGTACGTGCCTCTGCAGTGGGGCCGATATCAGCCCCTTACATGCTAGCCGTCTGACGCCCCGAGAGTTTATCTCATGTTCCCGATCAGTCGAAGCCTCTGGTGCGGCGAGATTCCATAAGCCCGTGCCTCTGCAGTGGGGCCAAGATCAGCTCCCCCTTCCATGATGGTTGGCTCCCCCCCCCCACCACACACACCGAGAGTTCATCCTATGTGCCTCATTAGTCGAAGCCTCAGTGCTGCGAGTTTCCATAAGCCTGTGCCTCTGCAGTGGGGTCGAGATCACTCCCTACTTACATCTGCCACCCCCCCCCCCCCCCCCCCCCCGAGAGTTCATCTCATGTTCTTGATCAGTCGAAGCCTCGGTGCGACGAGTCACCATAAGTCTGTCCCTCTGTTGTGGGGCCGAGATCAACTCCCCCTTACATGCTGGCTGGCTAACTCCCCCGATAGTTCATCATATGTTCTGATCAGCCGTACTATGAGTCTCCATAAGTCTATGCCTCTGCAGTGGGGCCGAGATCAGCTCCCTCCTTATATGCCGGTTGCCTCCCCCCCGATAGTTCATCTTATATTCCTGACCAGACGAAGCCTCAGGTGCTGCGAGTTTCCATAAGTCTGTCCCTCTGTTGTGGGGCCGAGATCAACTCCCCTTACATGCTGGCTGGCTAACTCCCCCGATAGTTCATCATATGTTCCTGATCAGCCGTACTATGAGTCTCCATAAGTCTATGCCTCTGCAGTGGGGCCAAGATCAGCTCCCCCTTCCATGATGTTGGCTCCCCCCCCACACACACACCGAGAGTTCATCCTATGTGCCTGATTAGTCGAAGCCTCAGGTGCTGCGAGTTTCCATAAGCCGTGCCTCTGCAGTGGGGTCGAGATCAACTCCCTACTTACAAGCTCCCCCCCCCCCCCCCGAGAGTTCATCTCATGCTTGATCAGTCGAAGCCTCGGGTGCGACGAGTCACCATAAGTCTGTCCCTCTGTTGTGGGGCCGAGATCACTCCCCTTACATGCTGGCTGGCTACTCCCCCGATAGTTCATCATTTTCCTGTCAGCCGTACTATGAGTCTCCATAAGTCTATGCCTCTGCAGTGGGGCCGAGATCAGCTCCCTCCTTAATGCCGGTTGCCTCCCCCCCCGATAGTTCATCTTATTCCTGACCAGACGAAGCTTGGGTACTTGCTAAATGGTTGATCCCCCCCCCCCCCCCCCCCCCGAGAGTTTTCATATGTTTCTGATCTGTCGAAGCCTGGGTACTGCAGGTCGCCATAAATCCATGCCTCTGTAGTGGGTCAGAGATCAACTCCCCCCTATATGCAGGGTGACTGACACCCCCGAGAGTTCATCCTATGTTTCTATCAGTCAAAGCCTCGAGTGTTTCAAGTCGCATAAGTCCGTTCTTCAGCAGTGGGGCCGAGATCAACTCCCCATTACATGTTGGTTGGCTGAGCCCCCCTCCCCCCACCACACCTGCCAGAGAGTTCATCCGATGCTCCTGATCAGTGGAAGCCTCAAGTTATGGGAGTTGCCATAAGTCTGTGCCTCAACGACGAGACTGAGATCAATTCCCATCTTGCATGATGGTTGGCTGACCCCCCCGAGAGTCCATCCTATGTGCCTGATTAGTCAAAGTCTTCGGTGTTGCGAGTCATCATAAGTCCATGCCTCGACAGTGAGGCCGAGATTAGCTCCCCCCTTATATGCTGGATGCCTGACCCCGCTGAGAGTTCATCCTATGTTCCTGATCAGTTGAACCCTCAGGTGTTGTTATTTATAAGGGAGGAAAATTCACGACCCCTTGGCTCAGCAGAATTCAGCTCCCCGAATAAGGTTTGAACGGTTCTTTTCATTCTCTAAGTTAGCTCGCAGAGAGCGGAGATTGTGTTCAACATGTATTCGACGAGGGAGCTTAGGGCTAGTTATAGGCCCCCAGAATTTATAAGGTTGACCATTGACCCCCTGAGATTGCCTATAAATAGGACCCCAAGGCACAAATAGATGACACATTACCCCCCCCCCCCCCCCCAAGTTTCCCTCGACAGACCTCAGTACTGGCTTCTCTTGTGCCTTACTCATCTTTGGCTTTCAGAGGGGAAGCTTCTATATACTTCCGAGTATGTGGTGGAACCTCCTCGCTTCAACACGTGGGCCTTATATGTAGGTAATCCCGAGTTCTTGTCTTATTCTTCAGCTTCTTCTAGTTGTGTTTTACCTAGACTGCCCGCTGCACCAGTAACCTTTTGTCACCTCCCTTGGTCCGAACTTTGTGAACCAAATTTCTTGGTTCCGACAATCAGTTGTTAAACTCACATTATATTTCATATTCATAAGTGTCTTCTTTTAACTTTGTCTTCTCAATGACCCATAATTTCATGCAATATTTTGTTAATGTTGTGCCTAATACTAGCTTAAGCATTGGTTGTAACATTCTCATAAGATATAAAAAATCACATGTCTCGATGATTTTGAATGACAACTCATCTATAATTAACCATCTAGCAAGGGTTTCCTTATAATAGTCTTGATCAAACTTCCAACTAAGAAAGATTATTGAAGTAATATCACTTCTTTTGTCGACCTTTTTTCTCAAAGGACAATATTTATTGTTTTTGTCAACTTTATTATAAGGATAGTTATTACAAAACTTCAAATATTTTCACATGTTACTTGTGACATTGATGTTTGGACAACTGTTCTCTTTATTACAACAATTACAAGAGGCTTTATCAGATTTCTCAGAATTGTTATTCTTTACCGTAGCAAAATGATCCCAAACATTTGATTTAGCTTTATATTCTCTTTTACGATTAGGATCACTTGTGCTAACCAAGATTTTAAATGTCAGATGTCGGAGACATGTCAATTGAGTTTTTAGATGTATGTCAGAGACATGTCGAGGACATTTTAAAATGTAGGATTTCTAAAAAATACTCATATTATAACTTATAAATTATAACATATTATCTTAGCTCTATCAACTATATTAGGTTTTTCTACTCAATGTACACTTTTTTCTACTTAGTTGTATATATTTCCTAAATACTCAAATGCACCTTCAATTATCATTATCTTAGCTCTATCAGCAATCATTCCTCGTGATATTTCTATTTCCACTCATGTGAATCCTGAGAAAAAACGTATTACTTACTCTAGAAGAAAGAAACAAGCTCCTCCGACAACCCGTCTTGTCTTAAACACACATTTCTCATCAAAAGTAAAATGATCTTCCACAATTCGAAAGGCACTCGTACTTACAATAAACTACCTTTATAATAAAATATCAAGTTCTATCAATTTTACATTAGAGGAACAATAAGAGTGGTGTATGTGTGTCACAAAAAGGTACTTGAAAATGGACTTAAGGCTCATTTCATTATTGGCATTTCTTGAACAAAAATAGATAAATTTCAAGAAATTTATCATTTGGCTGTAATTACATAAAATTGATTTTTTTGCTTGACAATTACAGAACATTTGTCAAAGGATTAAAAAGCTGGAGATGTAAACCACCTTAAAGAACCTTGAAAAAAGTTATGCAAAGTTATTTGATTAAATTATGTTTAATCACCTTGAAAACAACTAGGGCAAGAAAAAGTAAGAAGATGCCTAGATCTACCAAAAAGGAAGAATGTACAAGATTTATGGCAAGAAGAGCTCGAACTTACAGTGAGTGAAAGCTAGGGCACTCCCGTTCTGGAAGAACAACTGTTCCGGAAGTGGGAACAAAGATTGCGGCTAGAAGATATGGCCTCGGCGTATCCAAACTCTCTGGAGAAGAACAAGTCACCATGAGAGAGGTTAGGAGAGGATAGAGGCGAGGGGAGAGGAACCAGAGACAAGAGTAAAAGGAACTCACGACGACAAGTCGACGACGACGAGAGTTGTGACGAGAGAACTTGCAATGAAGGTTTGTGGAGAGCTTCTGTCGTGGACGCTAGAGGTTCTTCGGTCTCGCTTTGTCGAAGATGAGAGTTTAGGTCATGCCTCGTGAAATATTTTGATTTATAATCCCTTAACCACGAAAATGTCGCGATTTTTTTAAGAAACGTTGTCTGTCGTTATAACGGATCAAATCTGTTACAACGGCCAACATATTTAAAAACGGCAAAACCTTTATATTTCCATTGTGCAAAGTTTTTTCTTCAAACAGAACATGTCGGCCGACATTTAAAACACTGGTGTTAACTACATTAAAAAATATCTAATTCTTCAACTATAGGACCAACATCTACTTTCATGTTCTGTTTGTCTAACATTACAAGCATTTGTCTCCCCCCAGTTGATGTTGACACACAACAAAGATAAAGTAATAAGCATCGATCATATACCGATTCCATATATTTCCATAAAAAAAATTTAATTTCAAAACATGTTTAATTCTAGAAATTTGCTCAATTATGATGTCTGGGACAATGTCTCCCAAAAATTGAAATCATGGAGGCGAAATCAAACATGTTGAGCTGATTGAGATGTGATTAACATGCCCTTCATTAAAAATCAAGTGGTTAATGACTGACTATCTTTAAACAGTAATTTTTACATACTAATTAATCTCTCCCCATTGTTCTCGGACATCATTTAGTAAATCCATGACTTCTATAATAAACAAGATTAAGGAATTTAGCCAAAGATAATTAGTGTTGAGCAGATTGATCATGTTATAAACCAGAAGAAGAAAGAGGAGGTGGAGGTACCAATTAGCTGGAGTTCGACTCTCGGAGATGCGTTGATATCTTCCCTGAATACTTGCCCGAGTTAGTGGAAAATGCATCAAGGTAAGCCTCGGATGCTGGAGACATGTCCGGGCATCGGCGGCGTGCAACAGTGCATGAAATAACTAGGCATTGCGGTTTTCCTTCGCTGAATCGCTGCCTAGTTCTTCTTCGACCTGAAGACTTGCTAGGGTTAGAGGAAGACGCATCGATGTTGGTCCTGGAGGATGGAGATGTGTTCGGCCGCCGGTGAGGTGCAGTGGTGCATGGGAGATGTAAGGTTTGCGAATCGTCGCTTGGTTCTTCATCGATTCCTCACCCGCTCGCAATCGAGGATTGGATATAAATTATAAAGCTATAAAGTTATAAAGTCTTGTTCTCACTGTCTTGGGCTATACCAGGCAGCATCACAACTTGTCTGGGAGCCACTAAACTAGAAAATTATAAACCAATAAAGACCCCAACGCTTCTATGGTCGGTTACCGAGTATTCGTATGAGGAACCACACCGAATTGCCGGTTCTTGGTTCTTGGGCAACAAACTTGAACCAAGACTTGTTGGAACCGACCCGAACCATTCGGTTCAGTTCTGATCCGGTTCTCGGTTCTTCGGCAAGCTCTAGCCCTGCATCTGGAACATGCTGGGAGCAATTCTCAAGAAACTCACCGAGAGTGATCAGTAGGATTTCAATGTCATTTTAGTCGACACCGACCACCCACTGTGGTGTTCTACGCCCAAATGCTTGTTTGCTCCCCAACACTCTTCTGACCGCCACCCCAGGTGCATATCACGGCTCCTTCGTGTGTCGGATCACCTCCACGCCCGCCCCGACCTCCGATCGGCCCCCAGATGACCATCCAAGAGTACCACGATCTTCGCACCAAGGCCCTTTGTTTCTGTTTTAAACAATCCTACTCCCCGACTCATGTCTGACCCTTGAAGAAACTCTGCATCACCATTGGTTAGGAGAACCCCGAGGTCACCCTTGGGGATTTCGAAGCCCTGGAGGGCATTGACATTCCACTCGATATTGGACCCCACGCGGGGCTGCGTTTACATCTTTTGTGCTTTGCGACACCTCAGGCCCCCATATTATGAAGCTCAATGGTTCCATGTATGACACTCCCGTGACTGTGGTGATTGACAATAGTGCCAACCATAATTTCATCTCCCTACGCATGGTTACATAGCTGAACATTCACCCATCTTAGGGCCCATTTGATTTAGCGTTTTTAGCACAGTTGCGTTTGATTAAAACTCCCAGACCGGGTTTTACCATTTGTTTTTACGCCTTCGTTTCGATCCGCAGCTGAAAACCCGCGGCGTGAAAAAACCGGCGTGCCGAAACCCGCAGCCCAGCCTCCATTTCATCGCGTTTTTAGGGTTACTTCTCACAGCCGATCGCGAGATCCAGTGGCATCCGACGACGAATTGCGATCGGCTCCGGCACAGGGCTTCTTCTCCGACACCATCCAACGCTTCTTCTCTGACGGCGAAGGGCTTCTCTTCTCCGGCACAGGTGTCTTCTTCTCCGGCTCAGGGATCACCTTCTCCAACGACATTCATCTTCTTCGGCGCAGGTTCGCTTCTCCGGCGACTCTCTTCTCCTTCTTGCAATTTCTATGTTGCCAGACATCTCACCTCTTCCCTCCCCCCCCCGATTTTGTGCAGAATGCCATTTTTCTTCACGGTTACTGTGGAGCGATCCCCTTCTCCTTCGTACAAATCTGATATTGTTGTGCCTGTAATCTGCATCACTCCTACACGGCAACACCAGCAACCGGTATACCTTCCCCTCCCCTCTATTTTTTTGCTGATTTTTTTGATGGATTGTGTGTTTATTTCTCCAGCAAGGATGTGTAGGTGTGTGTTTGTTTATGTGCAATGTGCTTTGTATGTACAATATGTAGCGTACTAACTGTGCAATGTATTTGTTGTGTGTGTGAGTGTGTTTGTGTTGTGTGTGTGTAATGTGTGTATGTGCTGTGTTGTGTGTGTGAAATAATGAGATCTTGCAATGTGTGTGTGCGCGTGTTGTGTATGTGTAATGTGTGTGTGTGTCTGATAGGGTTGTGTGTGAGTGCTGTGTGTTGAGTGTAATGTGTTGAGTGTAATGTGTGAGTGTAATGTGTGAGTGTAATGTGTGAGTGTAATGTGGGAATGTGTTGAGTGTGTTGTGTATGTGAATGTGTGAGTGTGTCCTATGTAATGTATAATGTGTGTGAGTGTGTGTTGTGTATAAAAAAATTATGTATTGCTAGATTCTCATTTTCAACATTTATAAATATATAAAAATATATTTTAAAAATTTATATAATAATTTTTTTTAAAAAATAAAAAATATATCCAAAACGCTACCGCAGTTTTGCCAAATGATTCTCTGTTTGAACAGCTCTGCAGACACAGACTATCCAAACAAATCTCTGTTTCCAAAAATCAGTTTACAACAGCTTCATCTACAAACTTGCATTTATAACAGCTTCTTTTACAACCGCAACCGCTCTACCAAATGATGCCTTATGCTTCTCATTTCTCCGTTTTCTTAGGGGATGATCGTCATAGTGCCATTAAGATCTTCTGTACGGACCTGGACATGACTGTGGGAACTTGCCCCCTCCACATAGATTCTACTCTTTTGATCTCGGTGGCATTGACGTCATCTTGCGTGTTGCATGATTTCGTACCCTCAGTGATGTGTATTTCAATTGAGATTGCATGACGATGTATTTTCCTAAAGTTGGACTCCATTTACTCTTGGCAGGGGAGGCTTCCCTCACCCATCCGGCGATGGCCTTCCATCCTTCTCAACAAACAATGGCAGTGGGTTTTGTCACCTACTTGTGGCACTACGCCGAGCCGGCCTGCACGACCGCCCTTCCAGCACTCCAGCTACAGTGCGCCCCAGGCGTTTTCTTGGGATTCTTTGTCATTGGCTCCCACATTCCACCTCCGTTCCCGTAGAGACGACACTGCTTCTCTTTACCCTCGACTCCATCGGGCATCACCCCACCACACTGCTTCTTTTAGCTCATCCAAGATATGCGCACCTTGGCCTGGGAGTCTCTTCTCGCAGCTTTGGTCTTGGTCTTGCGGGTTCACCGATCCCCATCTGAGGCCTCTTGGGTGAACCGCCACACATCCCGCATCCAATCTTTCGACTTCTGCCTTGAGGGCAAGGTGAATTTTCCGGGGGGAGACATTGTTACGAATACAGAAGAGGGCGGGGGACGATGAGACATGGACATGACACATATGTCGACGTCGAGATTGAAGCAATGAGGACACATATCCAAACATGACAGAGGACGTTGACTAGTAGTGCGGGCGGGCATCACGCACCCGTCAGCTCAATGTTTTATTATTGCTCATGTATTTCAAGCCATTTGGTTATTTACCGTTTGCCCTTGTGTGTTTCAGAACTAAACACATAAGCCTATGCTTGCCTCTTATTTGGATTATCTTCTTAGTAAGATCAATTTGAAAAAGCCATATGGGCAGAATCTATTCCTTCCCTCTTCTCTATCCTCCTTCAAACTCTACCTCATAACATCATTTATGTGGTTCAAGTAAATTCTAATATGATCAAATTGAGAGTATATGCAGTTAAAGTGAGCTAACATAAGTCTTTGGAGGTCAACAATCGACATCTCATTGTTAGTGGCATTTTCATGATGACGACCTCTATACGGCTTCTGATAAATATCAGGTCGTGCCAGTCAATTAACTCGTGTCCTATTAATGAGGGTTGAAGATGAGGATGATTATCATAAAGGTACGTCGACCTCTTAGGAGAAGCTCCATGACATTGAATATAATGAGATTCTGTATCCTCAAATTGATGAGGATCACATTTCACAGGCGGGCCGACTCTTATTAGAACCGCCCGAGTCTTCTTACACGAGAGTTAGATTTAGGATCGTCAGATGGATGATCCGAGCCGGTATTCGCTTTTAGAATGACGACGACGTATTTATGTATTTTTATTTCATGTATATTTAGTGGTCTTAGGTTTCGGACGATCATTTCTGTCCATAGTGAGTTATAAGTCTATAAATAGGGGTCTTTGGGCTACTTTTCAGGCATCACAAATTTTGGAGTGAATTTATGGGCTCTCGCGGTCTTCCTACAATGCTGATTATGTGAACCCTTGGCACCAAAGCCAAAGTAACTACCCCCACTACCCGTACTATCTATAACCACTAATAGATACTAGGGAATCTGGCGGTAGAGGGAGGTGCCGACGGTAGAGAGAAGAGGAAGAGAGAGAGGGAAAGGAATGGAAGGGGAGAAAGGAGGATTGGAAGGGGGGAAAGGAGAAATGATGACCGACGATGAGTCGTAGAATGGTTGAGCCTCCTGAAAGGTGACATCGACAGAGACAACGACTTTGTCATGAGTCGGAGAATAACACAAAACCTTTCTGGGTCCGAGAGTACCCGAGAAACATACACTTGCGGGCCCGAGGAGCAAACTTATCCGTGATCGGACCGAGAGTGTGAACGTAGCATGTACAACTGAACACACGAGGCGTGAGAGGAAACAAGGATTTGGATGGAAAGAGGAGACTAAACGGAGTGGAATGATGCACGGAAGAAGGCATGCGATTGATGAGGTGACACGCTGTAGAGATAACAAAGTTCTAAAAACGAGTAGGAACATGCATTTGAAGCATGAGGGACCGAGCAACATCGAGCAGATGACGATTTTTTTGCTCGGCCACACCATTTTGTTGAAGCGTATATGCGCATGATGTTTGATGTATAATACCGAATTTAGTGCATAAGTTCGCAAATGTCCGACAAGTGTATTCCCTGGCGTTATCCGTGCGAATAACCTTTAGAGGAGAGGATAACTGTGTACGTATTTCGCTAAGGAAGGCACGAAATGTGGTGGTTAGTTCAGCACGATCCCGAAGTAAGTATAACCAGGTTACGCATGAATAATCATCAATAAAAGTGACAAAATACTGATAGCCAAACATACTAGGGTTTTATAAGGGCCCCAAATATCAGAAGGCACTAAAAAAATGGAGTATCACTCCGAGTACAAGTAGGAGAAAAAGACACGATGCTGTTTGTCAATGATACATAACTCACAAGAAAACTCATGCAAAGAGACATCTGGAACAACCTTCTTGAGAACCTGGAGAGGAGCATGCCCGAGACGATGATGTCAGTTGGCAGTAGAGATAACGAAAAAAGCGGAAGGAGGAACATCGAGGAGATAGAGCCCATTTGACAGCCGTCTTTTACCAATGATATTCTGCGTGTTCCGATCATGCACAACAAAGGTAGATGGTGAGAAAGTAACACAACAATTGACGTCCTCTGTGAGACGACTAACAGAGAGTAAGTTAAATGGGGAATCGGGAACATGAAGAACAGAAGTCAAAGACAAAGTAGGTGTGAGGGGTATATCAACAGCACCAGAGACGGGGGTGGTATCACCATTTGCCAAAGTGATGAACTTGGGGTGGGCAATCCCTGAATATTGCAGAGGGCGTTGCGAAGTAATGTGATGCGTGACACCCGAATCCACAATCCAGTGAGAGCCTTGCGAGAGACAAGAACCAGACGAGTGAGAGATCACCCCTTGCAGTTGTTGGAGCTGAGTGCGTAGAGCATCAATGTTGGCCCGAGCAGAGGCAGCAGAGTCCGCGACAGGAGCGTCAGGAGCAGCATGAGGTTCAGCCAGAGCAGGGGCAGTAAGATGTGATGGCAGACCATGTTTGCGATAACAGGTGGTCTCAAGATGGCCATCCGAAGGCTGGTGCTGGATCCAAGCCCCTGCTTGGGTACCCGAGCATGTGGAGCTGGTGAAGAGTGCTGGAGAAGTACTGGGGAGAGAGTAACTGGAGTATCCGGAGGTGGGGTGACCTTCAGGAGCATGAAGCACAAATCAGATAAAGATGGGGTAGTAATAGAGGAGAGAATCTGAGCCCGAACACTGTGGAGGTGAGAGGGAACCCGGGACATCATCATCGCAATCCCGACAGCCTCTTTCTGGGCCCGTTGAGTGGTCAGATCTGTAGTGGGAGGCCGATGCTGGATCCAGGCCTCCACCACGGTCTTAGCTTTAGCCACAAAGGAGATCATATCGCCAGGACTCCCGGACTCAAGGTTCTGAAGATCTGAGATGATGTCGAACAGATGTTGCAAACTATTCTGTACGAAGTAAAAGGAATGAAGTTTCTCCCACATGGCCTTTTTCATGTCATGATACATAGCCATTCGATAGAGCTCGGTGTCCATAAAGTTGAGGAGCCAAGATTGGACGCGACCATCATCGCGAAGCCACTCATCAGTGGGAGCGGTCGGGATGACCCGGGTTAGGTGATGAAGAAGACCTTTCATCTGTAGCACACGACGAACCGAGTGAACCCACTCTACAAAGTTGCGCTTCCCACTGAGAGAGATGGTAGTAATTCAAAGTTCATCACGAAGCTCAGGGACTGGAGCTGCAACACGATCAGGGAGAACATAGGAGACATTAGAATTCTCGGACGCCATGAGACTGCAGCGGGTAGAAGAGGAAAAGGCCGGGAGCAAGCACTAGACCGTGCGGTTAGAGGAAGACCGCAACAAGCCAAGGCACATCGAGCAGGAACAGGTCGAGCGGCTAGGAGCAGACCTCACCAAGGACACCCACGACGAACAGGGACTAGGTCGGGCGGCTAGGAGCAGACCGCACCAAGGGCAACCACGACGAACAATCACCAGACCGTGCAGTTAGAGGGAAACCACAATAGAATCAGTAGAGATAGACCGCGCGAATAGCGGAGCAATAGGACCCGTGCGACAAAGAGACCGCACGGTAAGGAAGGAGCTCGCGCGACAAGAAGAGAGGCCGCGACGAGAGCACCGGGAAGAGGCCGCAACAGACAGAAAGCTGTCGCAGCGGGTAGAGCTAGCCGCGTGAAGAGACTAGTCGCGGGAGGAGAGGTGAATCCGCAGCGGGTAGAGAGCAGCCCGTGACAGGAAAGATAGCCCATCCGCACGGGAGTGGGGTCCATGGGCTAGGGTGAGAAACAACTATAAAAGAGCGTAGAAGAGAATGAGGAGATAAATCCATGGGAGAGAGGGCGGAGGCGGATAAAAACGAGAGAGACCGCAAAAACGAGCGGTTAGGCAGAACGACAGGCCGCCCGATTAACAAAGGAACTAGGTGGTTTGAAAAAAACAGGCCGGATCGTGCAGCTCTGATACCACGTAAAGAGAGGTTCGAACTTTGTATATACTTCTTGAATACCAAAATACAAGAATGAGTACAAATATATAGGAGAGAGGAGAGGAAAAATTAGCTATACAAACAATGTAAGACTAAACACTAAATCCTATATGGGCCTTATTAATGGGCCAATAAAACATGTTTTCTACGATTTGCTAACAAGGTTAA
This sequence comes from Platanthera guangdongensis, assembly GCA_039583875.1. Lineage (NCBI taxonomy): Eukaryota > Viridiplantae > Streptophyta > Magnoliopsida > Asparagales > Orchidaceae > Platanthera > Platanthera guangdongensis. The sequence goes on from CM077154.1 coordinate 146,692,244, forward strand.
AGGGAAGAGGAAGAGAGAGAAGGAAAGGAATTAGGGTTTGAGGGAAGAGGGAAATCACAACATTCATCCAAGATAACATTACAAGTCCAAATCAGCCCCTCTTATAGAGGAAGGGTGCCAAAAACAGGAGGGGTGCTAATAATAGATTAACAGGAAATATAAGATAACATAACATAAAACATAGATTGAATATTAATTATCCTCCGTGCCGACCCCGCTTGGGTCGTCCTCGTCGGTCCAAGCCGCTACCAACGCGCCCAGTTCATCTTTATCGGTCCACGCCACGTTCGTCGCGAATATCCGTAACAATACCGTCGTTTGGAAAATATGCCTTGTCCCCAAGGAAGCTGTCAGAGTGGTGGCGACAACAATGATCCTGGAATAGCCCCGTGGCTTCAGACTCCAGACTGTAAGACCCAGTAACCAGGACCTCCTACGGGCCAGAGTCCCCCTGAAGGTGATATCAACAACTAAGTAGCTTGGCTGGGTAGTTCGGCGCCAACTGCCGTCTTTCTTCCGAACCAGAGAAAGCTAGGCTGGTGGCTATCCCGGAGAGGAATCTGGTTCCCTGCAGAGGGTGAACGGAGAGCGTAGCAGGGCGGAGTCACCGTCGAAGCAACATGGTTGTCCCTCATGTAGGAATAGCATGGACATGGTCTTCCAGTTGACGCATACCTCGCCGAGTATGCGGAGCCAAGCCACTCCCAGCACGACGTCGAGGCTGCCTAAGTTAAATGTGTAGAAGTCCGCGATCACAGAATAAGGTCCTATAGAGAGAGAGAGATGACAGTGCAACAAACCTGAGTCCGGCGGTGGCGCCTGTTGAAACCGAAGAATCGGTCTTTGTGGAGTTCGACCCTTGGGTAAGGGATGATCACACACTACTCTCTCACATGCCAAACAACCAAAGACTTAGCACAAGAAACAGACCCAATGCTCCAGTACGGAGGTCCCACCACACACCCGGAAGATCTTAGAACGCTTCCCCTCTTTAGTCAAGTGCTGAACTAAGGATACCTCAGAAAACGCAAGAAGATCGGGGCACAAGTAAGCGTGCCTTCTGAGGTACCCCCTTGTGTCTATTTATAGTTTTTTGAAGTTGGTCTGCCAACAACACACCTCCGCTGTTTGGAACGGCTATATGCAGCCAAAAGTGATCTGCCAACATTCGATCTTCGTTGTTTTTGAAGGCTATTTGCGCTCTCTGCAAGGGCATCCAGGTAATTTCGCCTCTGCCCATGGGGCGAGTGTCGAGGAACACGGAATCAACTCGCCATTCTACTGGGCGGATGCGGCCTGGCTCCCGCAACTCGCCTTCTATCTCTAGGCGAGCGCGAGCCGGGCGGCGGTGGCTCGCCTGCCCTTATACGGAAGCGAGCCGACGATAAGGTCGCCTAGGCAGGCGCGGGCTGGGTCTGGCTCGTATGGCTCGCTCGCCTTCTTGGCGGAAGCGAGCCGACTATCTAGGTTCGCCCGCTTACTGTACTGATGCAGGCCGGTCGTTCTGGCTCACTCGCCTGGCCTGGTGGACCCACTCGGCGAACACAGAGTTGTACACAATCCCCGCTCTTTTTGAGCTTGACAAAGCTCAGAAAGAATCATCCAACCACACATGTTCGGTGAGTGGTTTGCTGAGCTGGAGGGAATCTTTTGGTGGGTCCCACCAGTATGCTATAAATATGCCACCGAGTATTCGGGAAAAAATCCCGGTTCTTTCTTTAACCTCCCTTTCGATCTGTAGCTGAGCGATGCCTGTGTCAGAAGAGACCCGAGCGCGCCTAGCGGCCGCGAGGGAGGGGACGCGGGAGCATGTCCTTGATGCTGCCCCTTGGCTGGTGCGTGGATCACCCGACTCTTTAGGCCGAAGAAGGAGAAGATGATCCGGCGGTCTCCCCCAAATGACGCCCCTGCATCCAGTTTGGCGGCCGGTGCCGAGGCCGGCCATGAGGTATGCAGGCCTCCTGCCTGTTTTGTTACTCCGCTTCTGATCTATTTTTCTGCAGGAGGCACCCCGCGATGACAGAGGTGGTAGAATGGAACTGGGGCATTCCTCCCCACGGATAACTGAGCGGGTCGCCAGTCCTTCGACCCTGGAGCCTCCCCCTCCCGCGATTCCTCCATTGCCGACCCGCCCCGTGCTAGGGAAATCTTTTGCGGCTCTTGAAGACGAGCTCTTCCAGGGCCAACCAGGTACCTCCCGCATGCATGCCAGCACGGGGGACGTGCCAATCCCTGGTGAGTTTATACGCTTGCTTGCTTGTGACCGTCTGCTTTTTCTGATCTTATTTTTGCAGGCTTCAATGCGATCTCCTCTTCCGATGTTGACATTAGTGGGGGATACTCGCCTCCCCCTTCTGCGGAACACATCTCTGAGTACCTGGGCGACCCGCAGGATGCTGAGGAGATGAAGAGGCGGGTGACATGGTTTTTCCAAAAGCAATCCCTGATGCTACAGGAGGTTTGCGATAGGGTGGACGAGGATAAGGACGAGGCGGAGGAGTGGTTCGCGGTACTGGAGGGCATGAGACGTCCAGCTGACGGCGATGGGACGACTTCTCCGGGGGTGCACTTTATGCGGGCGGAGGAACGACTAAGGCATGCCACGGAGCAGGTCGACCTGGCTCAGCGGGAACTATCCACCTGCCCCGCCGTGCACATTACTGTGACTGTTTGCGTGCTTGACCGCCGTGCATGGGTCGCACCTGTATCTTGGATCAACCCGCATGATAGGGCATGCGTTTTATTCATCTTTTATCAAGAGCATCAAACTTTGTTATTTTGTAAATATTTGGGACTTCTTGCCCGCTGATGGGCTTATGTTTGTATATTATTTTTATAGCTTCACTGCTTAGCTTTCTCTAGGCGGGTGCGGACGAGGTACCCTTGCTTGCCTAACCCCTCAAGCGGGCGCGAGGCTGTTGGGCTTGCTCGTCCTTTTTCCTGAACTACTCGAACATCGCGACGGTGGCGAGAGGGGGGGGGGGGTGGCGAATCGGCCCTGCCCGAACCTTGTCCTTCTCCAGTCATCGAGCTCACTAAACATTTTCGGTGCTGATCACGCTCCACGCTCACCGCACCAAAATGTTGAAACCGAAGAATCGGTCTTTGTGGAGTTCGACACTTGGGGAAGGGATGATCGCACACTTACTTCTCTCTCACATGCTAAACAACCAAAGACTCAGCACAAGGAACAGACCCAAGGCTCCAGCACGGAGGTCCCACCACACACCCGGAAGATCTTAGAGCGCTTCCCCTTCTTAGCCAAGTGCTGAGCTAAGGATACCTCAGAAAGCGCAAGAAGATCGGGGTGCAAGTAAGCGTGCCTTATGAGGTACCCCCTTGAGTTTATTTATAGTTTTTTGAAGTTGGTCTGCCAACAGCGCACCTCCGCTGTTTGGAACGGCTATATGCAACCAAAAGTGGTCTGCCAACAACAGATCTCTGCTGTTCTGGAAGGCTATTTGCGCCCTCTGCAAGGGCATCCGGGTAATTTTGCCTCTGGTCCCCACGGGGCGAGTGTCGAGGAACACGGAGTCAACTCACCATTCTACTGGGCGGATGCGGCCTGGCTCCCGCAGCTCGCCTTCTATCACTAGGCGAGCGCGAGCCGGGCGGCGGTGGCTCGCCTGCCCTTATACGGAAGCGAGCCGACGTTAAGGTCGCCTAGGCAGGCGCGGGCTGGGTCTGGCTCGCACGGCTCGCTCGCCTTCTTGGCGGGAGCGAGCCGGCTATCTGGGTTCATCCGCTTACTGCACTGATGCGAGTCGGTCGTTCTGTCTCACTCGTCTAGCCTGGTGGACCCACTCGGCGAACACGAGGTTGTACATCGCCCATGCAAACCACAACATCCGGGGAGGGGACCATGAGAAGACAGAGTTACTGCACCAGGTGCTCAGAGATGAGGTATTGGTTTGCACCGCTGTCCAACATGATGATGATTGGGCGATCCCGCAGTGTGCCCGGAAGCTGCATGGTCTGCTGGCCGGAGATCCCGCCCGTCGAGGTGCCAGATAGCTCCAATCGGAGGAATGCAGCTGCGGTGGGGTCGAGAGGGGTAACCTCCGGTGAGAGCTCCAGGGCCTCAATGTCAGCCAAGGTAACCTCAGAGTCGACGTCGCCGATGATGGTGCGAAACTTCTTGACTGCGCAGACGTGGGTAGGAGAATAGGGCCGACGACGGCGGAAACACGACCCCTTTCGACCTAGATCATCCAACTCGCTGGTGGAGAATCGCTGAGGAGGGTCCGGTCGGCCTGGCGGAGCGGCTGGACGAGGCTAAGGAGCTGGTGTCTCTGGAGTAACGGTCCGCCACAGTCGGCCACCCGACGGAGGTAGGCCTGACAACAACGGTGGCCGAGGAGACAAATCGGCCTCCATAAGGCGGGCCATGTCGAGGGCATCAGAAACCGTCCGGGGGTGGTGAGTGCAGAGCCGGGAACGGATGTGGGGCAAGAGGCCCTGCATGAAGAAGCCGAGATAATGATCCGACGGTAAGCCCGGAACATGGGTGACGAGGACTACAAACTCATCGATGTAATCATCCAATGCGCTTGTTTGGCGGACCCCACACAACCGTTCGATGGTGGATCTGGAATAGCTGCTGTCATAGCGTCGGATCATCTCCCGTTTGAACTCCGACCAAGAGATCGTCGGTTTGGACCGTCGGAGCCACCGAGCCCAATGAAGGGCGGAGCCGTCGTGGCCCTCGACGACAGTAGAGACCTTATCCTGCTTGGGAGTATGGTGAAGGTCGAAATACTACTCTGCTTTGGCAATCCACCCAATTGGGTCCACCTTGGCAAAAGTGGGGAGGTCCAAAGCGAGGGCGGGGCGGACGGGAAGCGGCGGGGCCGCAGACTCCCCAATGTAAGGGAGAGGCGTCGTCCCGAGGATGGACAAGCCGGCGACCGGGAACGTGGAGCCGTTCGTGGAAGTGGCAGTGGCGGGCTGGAGTGCGTCGAACTTCGTGTGAAGGGCAAGAATGGAGGCGTGCATTGAGGCCACCATGGATTCTTGGGCGTCGATGCGGCGGAGGAGGGCCTCGATGGAGTCCTCCGGCGGAGGTTCTGCAGTGGACCGGGTCGTAGGAGCCATAGCGGCGGCTGGTGCACGGGCGCGGCGAAACAGGCGAGGCGGTACTGGCTCGCGACTGGATCGGCCAGAGTGGATCAAACAAAGGGTGGCAGATGTGGGAACAGGACCGGAGCGTGATGCGGAACTTGATCAGGTGAGTCAGGACGGGATCACAATTGGAAGAGGATCGTGGAAGTGCGCGAGCGGCAAACGCGCCTGGAGTAGGCGGGGCAGAACTTGAGAGGAACGACGGAGTTGAAGCTGCAGATGCTGGACAGGGGGATTCGACGGAGCGGAATCATGGGAGAAGCTGCGGAACGCTGAATCGCGGACGACGGCGGACGGCTGACGACGAAGAGAACAGGAAGAGAGAGAGTGAAAGGAATTAGGGTTAGAGAGAAGAGGGAAATCACAACATTCATCCAAGAGAACATTACAAGTCCAAATCAGCCCCTCTTATAGAGGAGGGGTTCCAATAACAGGAGGGGTGCCAATAACAGGAAATATAAGATAACATAAAACGTAGATTGAATATTAATTATCCTCCGCGCCGACCACGCCTGGGTCATCCTCGTCGGTCCAAGTCGCTCCCGACGCGCCCAGTTCATCTTCATCGGTCTGCGCCATGTTCGTCGTGAATATCCGTAACCGCCCACTAATTATTGTTGTCTATGGTAGTTACCACCCATTCCACCACCGTAACTGCCCATTCTGCTACAGTAACCACAAATTTCCTTCCCCAAATCCAGTGACTCCCTCTCCAATCATATGTTAGCCCTCCTCAATTTCTCCCATTCCAGCAACCTGTATAAGGTAGAAATTTCATCTCCTCTCCATCGTGTACTCTGAAATTCCAATTCATGTACCCTAAATCGGCACCTGTCAAAGATGCTTACTCTCAGGGATCTCCATGGCCTGCCTGCAATCATCCTGATAACTACCTAATTAAATCCTGTCTACAGCCCATACCCCCATTGCCAGCACTATTCCATCACATGTAGACTTGTCAGAATCTGAATCAACCCAATCTACCCAGTTACTACCATACTAATTCCCCATCTCTACATCATATACTCTTAATTCCTGCCCGAGCCTAAACCAACCCATCAACAGTCCCAACAGCCTACCATTCCACCCAAAGTCTTCCATTACAGCAGAACTCTGCCCGAAAATCTGAAATTTGTGCCGTATTACAACAGATCTGCTGTCCAGCCACTGGAATCAGCAGTTATTCAACCCCGGGTCACATATTTCTTGTGTAAGTTCACATTTAAAGTCAATTTCACATATTGTTACTTATTTGGTGTATTATCATATCATTTGGGATATTATTTCGTACAAATTTGCCCATTGATCATTCTACTTGCTATCTATCATTTAATTGAAACACTTTCACTTTATTTTAATTGGATCTAGCTTATTTCGCTAATGTCTAACCACAAAGGTGAATGCTTGTGAATTATATTAATAATTTCATAAATTATTGTGATAAAGGCTTGAGTGTTGTTGTTGTATTCATTGGACTATTGCTTATGCATTGTATCATTTTGAATTCCTGATATTACCACACTCACATTAAATCATTAGTGTTTCGTAATAACACAATTTCCCACACATTTGTCCCACATTAGATTGGTATCAAAGCTCACGTTTAGGCTTAACTCTGAATACGTTGTACTAGAACCTATATGTTTCACCCATGTTATATTATAATAGCTATTGCTACTCTAATCCTCTATTTGAGGAACCAAAGTCCACCTATGTTCAAGCCCATAGAGTTACATATGATTATCCTCGTCCCCGAACTGTCATTTATAGAGTTCGCGTTCACCTTTTGACACGACTGACTATCGTAGGAGTAGTTACTGCGATGACATTATTTTACAGACAGTTTCAAGTATAGGTTCTGTAGAGTCGCTCCACTATTTGATGGTTTGACAAGTCCCGATGCCTTTAGCTATTGGCTCATAGACATGAGATTTTATCTAGATCACTTTGAGTTACTCGGTGAGCTCTACGTCAGGTTTGCGAAGCTTAAGTTGTTAGGTCAAGCTAGACATTATTCGTTAAGCGAGAATTGAGATGCAGGAATTGGAATTGACTTCAATTCCAATTCCCGCAGGAATTTGAATTGAAGTCAATTCCAATTCTGCTGTTCGGCTAAATGCAGGAATTTTGTCATCAGTATTGGAATTGATAATTCCGATGTTCGGCTGTATGTCTGATTTCAACGGTTGGAATTGAAATTTTAATTTTATAACATTAAAATCGATATTTTTTTTTTAAAAAAACAACATCAACAAATAATGTCTCGCATCACCAAATTAAAAACATAGTTTATGACATGACATAACATTGCAATATATTTGGATCCCAGAAAATCAACCCCGTAAATGTAACCTGATTGGCAACGACAAAGCCATAAACACGTCACTCTTGATGTCGTCGACACTCAGCATATCGATAGCCTGTATGACCTCGTCCTCAGTCAGATCTGTGATAGCTGCCATGACCGCATATATCCTGTCTGCCCTTGAGATCGGATGTGTCGGTTGAGAAGTAACACTGCTCTCGTGTTCCATGTTCCTCGCAAACATCAAACTAATGCTGTCATTACTAGGCAAACATCAATCATCTAATTTAGTAACCTAATGCTTTGAATAGAATCTGTTTTAAAAAATTTCAAGACTGATTTGACTTACGTTGCCACAGAAGATAAAGTTGGGAATGACCAAGCAGTAAAAGAAACGAGAAAGATACAAGAAGAAGAAGAAGAAGAGGAAGAAGAGGAAGAAGAGGAATCAGAATCGCGGCGACGGGAGAAGGAAGAGGAGCGGGATCGGAATCGCAAAGTCTGACCTAGCGAGGTCGGAAATGAATGTCGCGGGATGAGCTTATACCCAATTCCGACCGAATTAGGTTTGATTTCCGATTTCCACGAATTTTTTGGCATACCGAACAACTATAATTGGAATTGGTAAATGAATACCAATTCCAACGGCCCAATTCCCGCTTAACGAACGGAGCCTAAGAGGACCCTTGAGCGAGATCATTTATACCCTATCACTAGTTGGGTGGATATGAACTGGAGATTGTGTCACAAGTATTTGCCAACATCATATAAGAGTTGTATCCTTGATTAAGTATTTGCCCTCCAGTAAGGATCCATGTCTATTGCTGAGTATATTGATTATGTTGACTCGTCAGTGATGATGAGCGACATTCATGATGAGCCAGTCGCAACCACTGCTTGATTCCATTCCGGATTTCGGTCTGTTATCTACGTATTACTAATTAGTCATCAGTTAGATTATGTCGAGTAGACATTTCATCTTGCCCTCCATTATGAAAAGTCTTTGAGATCCACTGAAGTTACTCAAATAGGCTCGAACTCTGACCGTCCCCATTTTAAAGAGTCCTCCACATACTAAGGCTACCACCATGTTTGCTTGTGTCCTTATGGATACGAAAGATGGGACACTTGATGGAGAGTTCTCTCACCCCAGTAAGGTTCAATGTCCAACAAGTTGTCTGTCATTTGAGTCTGACCCAAACTATATGGCACCGATAAAGAGTGAGTTTAAGCATCTAGTCATCCTATATTGATATGTTCTCCCTCAACCTCTTGCACATACTTAGTTATTGACTCAATCATAGACTCACCTTCAAGTACTGACTCCTCAGAGCCTCTATATGTTATAGTGATGAGTCATATTCAAAGTAAGATTCGGTAGTCTAGTATTGACCTTGTAGTAGTTGTCTCACTTGTTTTTAAGGATACTCCCAATATATCAGAAACCTATTTCGACATTCATCGCATCAGCGACAAATTTTATTATACTCCTTCTGAGCTGCCTGATGTGTTTCCCATCATGGAGGCACTCGATAGTTGATACATCACCGAGTGGTATCCTAGTATCGATGTATCGGACATGGGTGTTCGTTGCACACTCGACGAGTATTTTTACAATCCACCTATTGAGCCTCCTGACAAGCTACCGCTCATTAGAGACCTACCCTTCACTAGTGAGTTAGTCGAGGTTGAGAATCTCTTGATGGCTCAATGACAAATTTTATCACAACCAACACTCCAGGAAACATTCAACATATTATATTATTATATTTAACTGTCAATGTCATGAGTTATTTGTATGATCATTGCACCAGCGATGAAATTTTCTACACCCTACCACTTAAGCCTCCTGACTATGTACTCTTCTTAAGAATTCCTTATAACACCATCGGGCCTCAGTGTAAGGAGTTAGTCATATCGCTTGTTCATCATTCACATTAGTTGCATGGTCATTTACATATATTGCATGATTTGCCTGTGTTATATGCTTTATATGTACTGTATGTTTTACATCTTTTGTATGAACTGCATAAACTTGTCCGACGTAAGATTGCAATAAATAAGGAAAATTATAAAGATTACGTAGACATTTACGTGAGAGAGCAAATGATTAGAGAAGACGAGTAAGTAATGGTTATAATCAAGGCTGAGAAGTTTCCCCGGGGAGCAACGACAAAATTAAATGTTAAGCGGATAAGTCTCTATGCAAGAGAACAAAGAACTGGGTCGAATGCGTACAAATTAAATATCCCTTAGAGTATTAGAATTCATCTCGTATTCAACATTGCGGATTTTATTTTATATTATGACACCACGAGTATCTGAGTACATTCTCTGATACTACCCTTGAGCTTTAGCCTCCACCTATACCAGACATTCATACTCTACTCCCATATCGGTTCACTTTCCAGCTACTAGCAGACTCATTAGTTCCTACTTTTTTACCTGTTTCTCGTTCGACACTCGAGAGCATACACCCTTCTACCGAGAGCATATTAGACATCGCGAGCCATGACATTTCAACGACACCAGATGTCTCCACAGTACGATCTCTTGTTTATTGGAGGAGGCAACCTACCATTGATGATACTTGGATGATTCTAGAGGTGCTCTCAAGCCGGAAGGATAGATGTGGATCACATTTCACGGGCGGGCCGAATCTTATCAGAACAACATGAGTCTACTTACACAGGAGGCAAACTTAGGATCGTCGGATGGACGATATGTGCCGGTAGTCGTGTTCAGAATGATGACGACAATTTTTTATGTATTTTTGTATTTTATTTCAGGTACATTTAGCTGTTTATATTTAGTGGTTTTATGTTTTGGACGATCTTTGCCATATGTAGTGAGTTCTAAGTCTATAAATAGGGGTGTAGGGGCTACTTTTCAGGCATCACATAATTTGGAAAGATTTTTTGGGCTCTTTCGGTCTTCCTACAACGCCGATTCCAAAGGTAGCAACCACCCATTCAATTACCTATAATCACCCACTAATCATTGTCGTCTAAGGCAGTAACCACCCATTCCACTACCATAACCGCCCATTCTGCTACAGTAACCACAAAATTCCTTCCCCAAATCGAGCAGTCGGACTCCCTCTCCAACCATATGTCAGCCCTCCTCAATTTCTCAAACTACAGCAACCCGTATAAGGTAGAAATCTCATCTCTCGTTCATCCTGTACTCTGAAATTCCCATTCCAGTAACCTAAATCAGAACCTGTCAAAGATGCTTACTCAGAGGGATCTCCATGGCCTGAAATCATCCCGATAACCACCTAATTAAATCCCGTCGACAGCTCATACCCCCATTTACAACAATATTCCATCCCCTGTAGACTTGTCAGAATCTGAATCAACCAATCTGCCCAGTACCTACCATACTAATTCCCCATCTCTACAACATGTACGCTTAATTCCTGCAATTACTCGATCTCTGTGAACTTGCTTGAGCCTAAACCAACCCATCAACAATCCCAACAGCCTACCATTCCACCCAAAGTCCTCCATTGCAGCAGAGCTCTGCCTGGAAATCTGAAATTTGTGCAGAATTACAACAAATCGGCTGTCTAGCCCCTGAAATCAGCAGTTATTCAACCCCGGGTTTCATATTTCTTGTAAGTTCATATTTAAAGTCAAATTTAATTATTGTTTCTTGTTTGCTGAATTATCATGTCATTTGAAATATTATTTCGTAACAAATTTGCCCTTTAATCATTGTACTTGTAAGGTTTAGTCGTCTATCATTTGATTGAAGAACTTTCACTTTAATTGGATCTACCTTATTTTGTTGACGCCTAACCTCAAACGGGAATGCTTGTGGACGCTATTAATAATTTCATAAATTATTGTGATTATTCATTGGACTATTGATTATGCATCATATCATTTTGAATTTCTGACATTACCACACTAACACCAAATCATGAGTATTTCCTAATAACATAATTGCACACACGATATTTGTACAATCTGTATTCGCCGAGGGAGGACCAAGCCTAATTATAGGCCACAACAACATGAAGTTGAACGTTGACCAAGAAGAATAACATCACCAAAGATAACAGACAAGATCTGACGACGCAGGCCAGTCAGCTCGCTAGCGATATCCTTGGGCAACCTTAATCAACTCGCCAATGAGCTCGCACCGCCAAAGCCGAGCTTGCGAGCTCATTCCAGGAGACCCCAATCATCTCGCCCACAGCCCTTGAGCATGAAGGATCCAATATTTTGTAGGGATGGATATTTATTGACCACAAAACCCCCAGTATGGATTGCGTATAAATAAGATCCCATAGCACACAAGAAAGACACGCTAGATCCCTCCCCCCAAGTTTCTCTTTTATCGAGATTGTGCTTTCCTTGTACCTAGCGCAGTCTTGGTTTTAGGAGGGGATGTTCCTATATACTTTCGGGTGTATGACGAGACCTACTCACTGCTAGGGGTGTTCGCGAACCGAATCTAATAACACACCAATCGTCAATCGAATCCAAAATTTGGATAGAATGCAGAGATTCAGATTCATCAGAATATTTAAATTCACATTCGTTCCAAAATCTTGGATTGGAATTTTGATTCGAATTCGAATTCGGATTTGGGCTTGGAGAAGTTTAATTTGTATATAAAACTTATATTATGCCTTATGATTGTTATATAAAATTTATTAAATTAAAAATTTCTGCTATTCGCAAATCTTTTTAACTGAGATAATATTATTTGGATTCAGATTTAGATACCACTCAAATCCGAATTTGGATTCGAATTTAAAAAATATAAATTTTAATCGAATATTCATGAATCGATTCCCGAATTGTTCACGAATTATTTGGTTTGCGAACAACCCTACTCGCTGCAGGTTGTGAGCCTTGTTTATAGGCATCCCGCCCTCAACTCTCGTAAATCATCTCTCTTGCTATCATATTCGTGGTGTTAGACCGCATGATCAGTAACCTTGGGTTATCCCTTTGGTCCAAACTTTGAGAACCGATTTCCTGATTCCAACATTTATCGTGCGGTGAACGTGGACCGTAGCCAAAGGAAGTTCTTATGAAAAGACACCATAGATCATGATGGTGAGCCAGAGACAAATGCCAACAACTCGCGTGCGGGTAGCGAGTTCGTTACACGAGTTGGATCTCGTGGATTTTTGTCAGACAATGGAAGTCACTTTGCGAGTTCTTCTCACACCTCGTCCCGAGGTCGCCGCGACCTCGCCTTTGATCGTCACATCCTCTGATGAGCCCTCGACGACATGACAATGAGGTCGTTGTGGAAGAACCAAAGTGACTTGAGCAATCACGAGTTCCCTCGCCGAGCTCTCAAGGGATTTGTTCCGCGAGTTCGAGCCCCCAACGAGCACCCAAGGAATTTGCTACTGCGAGTTCGAGGAAAATCGCCTCTCGCCATCTTGCTAGTATGGACTGGCAAATCCATTCTATGATCAAATCTTGTTTGCCCCGGTCCTTGAGGGGTTCAGGGAGCCCGTCTTGAGTTACTATATCAGGAAGGATGAACCCCTTCAGCACCTGCAGTGGTTTAAGGACGTAGTGTCCATTCAAACCATGACTGACATATTTAAGTGCAGGTTTTTTGCAATTTACTTCAAAGGGAAGGTGAGGAATCTGTTCCACTAGTTGTCGGTAAGTTCAATTTATTTTTTTTAAGATCTCCATCACAGATTGATGTTGCGCTCTGCAACGTCCACGAGGAGGAAGAAGGGGCCTTCGACTCTCTTCCTTCTTGAGCAGGGACCCCAAGAGACTTTGTGGAGCTGCATTTACCGCTTCCAGGAGGAATTCCTGGGCATCCAGGAGGTGAACAATTTTACTTTACAGTTAGCACTGACGTGTGTCTTGCAAGAGGGTCTGTTCAAACTCGAGGTGAGTCGAGGCCTTTTAGTGTCTTTTGAGGACCTGATCAACTGAGCAGGTTGATTCATTGAAGGAGAAGCTACGGATAATTGTTTTTTGGCCTAGATTACAAGGCTGACTAGAGTTGAGGAGGCAAGGACTCTAGAGGGAGAAAGGAGGCCAGTGCAGAGGAGATAGGAGGTGCATATGAGGCAAGAGTTGAGGAGGTCAATCATGACTCCAGATCCTCGGGGACCTAACAAGAGGTGCCAAGTCCCAATGAATAGGCCGTCATTGGAGGCTGGTGGGATGACCTCGTCTAATGAGACTAGGAAAGCTCGTTTCAACCCTCCCGAGAAGCTGTGGAGAGGTGGGAGACAGAATCGGTCTCCTCCTCGAGAAGCCATGACAATTGCACGACAAAGAGATCGTTGTCGGGGAAGATACTCACGACCAAGACATCAGAGGGTGAATGTTGTCCTTTACTATGATTTCCACAAGATGGAAGGACATGCGACTACAACATGTGTAATGACCTGCCTATACAAATAATATAATATGGGACCGACTGAGGCCCCACGACATACCATACAAACAAGCTAGATATTATATAAGGTACAAGAATGAACTACCCAAAGAAATGTAAACAACATCGGAAGCTTGAAGACCAAGCATAGGGATGCCCGTAATTACTAAGGAATATTTCAAAATAGTTTCGGCCTTATGGCCTTACAACATATCAAGTATCAAAGCATTGATCTAAACATTGGCTCGTAAACCGGCTAATGAAAAGTAGTAAAATATGCGGCATTCTTTTCAATTCATCTTTGGAATTTAAACCTGCTATGCTCCACGACAAATGCACCAACCACAAATTAAAGATAAACGAGGGTCAGTTATGAGCTGACCACACTGTGTAATGATCCCTCCCTCCGGCCATTCTAGCGGACACTGGACGGGACACCGCTCGCCTTCTAGTACGCCGCAATAAGGAAAATGTAGCAAATTAAAGAAAGTGCGACTAAGGTACACAAGGTGATGTTACAACCACAATCAATCTTGTAGGTTGAGAATATAAAGTGTGGGACATAGGTATGCAATTGATGATGGTTGGGATCGCCCGAAGGTTTTCCCACAATCGCGCAAGCAATATCGTATGAAGCTAACACATCATCATTCATCAATAAAGCATTCGCAGGTATTCACGACCACACGCGTTCATGTACACAAAGTACTCAGTAAGGAGAATAGAGCCGACTCCAACACTACAACAAAAGGAGGCTACGACGGTTTTTTTGGGCTTTCCGTGGCGCTTTTCAAGCGCCGCGAAAGTTTTCGCGGCGCTTTATTAATCGCGAAAGTTTTCGCGGCGCTTTATTAATCGCCGCAAAATCGCCGCGGATGCGACCGTCGCCAAAGATCTTCGCGGCGCTTTTTAAAAAATGCCGCCAATGCTACGCATTCACGGCGCTTTGAATTAAAATGCTGCCAAATTCAAGAGTGTTTAAAAATACCTCCCACAGATTTAGCGGCGTTTTTAAAATAAACGGCGCTAGATCTTACTCATATAAAAAAATATTTGGAGATTTTCTTCTCCCGTTTGGAGACATTCAAGCAACTCAAAAACTACAAAAATTTACAACCAATCTATTGATGAGTAATGCAATATAAAGTTAGGGGTTCAATATAAAAATATGCAACAATTTTTTCTTGTAAAATTCTGTTCCTGATATTTTTGAAATCAGATAACCAAAAGTCACCAAAACTGCGATCCGAAATGATTGATCCGCTCCATCTCCGGGTCAATCCTTTGTTCCTCAGTTCTTCTTGCACGTCCCTAATAATTACCATGAAATTAAGAAAATCAACCACATGGTGAAAAAATGCTAAATTTTCGTAGTAGAAAATGACTAGCCCTTCATATATGGATGATCACTTTACCAAAATTTAAATTTAGAATAAAGCTGGCAGTAGTTATATGTGAGCTGATGTAAGTATGTAACTACAGTAAAATATTAACCAAGTTTAGATATTTGTTTAATGGAGCTATGAAATTATGTGATATATGTAGTTAATATCTAGTGGACTAAATATATCTTACATTCAACAGAACAAGGACAGAAAAAGAAGCTGCAGGCAATGCATCTTTAATGTCTATGCGTTCTACGGATTACCACAAATCTATGCTGAAAGTTTTTGCAAATTCAAGTCAAATGTATCAAGGAATTGCTACCATGAAGAACTACATGTATCAAAAAATATCGTCAATAAACAGTGCGCTCAAGTAAATGATTAAACAACAAACATACCACGGGAAATGCAAGATGGATTCTTTGAACTGCTTTGATGGCTCTTTCCTTTTCTGTGCACATCACCATGACAGATTTTGTAGAAGAAATACCAGTTGAGTTCAATCTATATGCATGTAATTGTTGTATACAATTAAGACCAAAGTAAAAAAAAATCAATACAAGGCTTTTATGCATGCTTCTAATATCATATATCTCAAATTTATTTTTTTTAGTGATTATATAAAATGGAGTGGCTATAGATTAGAAAATACTCTTCCTTCAGAATAAATCCTCATTCATGCGGCTTCAATATACTGCAACTTGAAAACACAATCTCCATTCGTGTGGCTCTATTAGTATCCCCGTTTCCGTCCCCATGCTACATAGATCTCTATTACCACTTATATTTGCTGCCCTAGATGACCACTAAATCCTCATTCATGTGGCTAAGAAGATTTCATCACTATCACATTAGTTAAATATTTTTAAGCAAGTATCTTGATTTTTCTCACAAAGGTAGAACAGATGCAAGTTTCCAAAATACAAGTTTATATCACTAATTGTAACGGAAGATGAGAGAGTCAAATGGAGGTAAATATTGAATTACCATGACTACGAATCAAATGGAGAAAAATTAGAATAAACAACACAGCAGAAGTTCACAATACATTGATTTCCCAAAAAAAATTCAAAGTAGACTAACAGGTTAGGGCAATGAAGAACAAAGCAAATAGTGCAATCTATAAGAAAATCTGTTTTTAAAAAATAAAATTGTAGTCTGCTTCAAGCCCATTGTCAAGCAGAGGGATGCATGATTTATAAAACCTTATACATGTGAAATCCTCCATGTTCCTCTCATGAAACAGATCTACTCATCAAGGTCTTTGTCAGTCCAGACCCTCTTGCCCAGATATATGATCTATAAGTAAAGGAAAAGACACAGAGAACCAAGCAAAAAATATAATGTCTGCAAGGAAGTAAGAGCCTCAACACTCGGCGACTCCGTAGATCTACTTCTGTAGTTCGACAGCGTGAAGGCAATCAAAATGATTATTAAGTAAAATTACCAGCATTTCATAGTTAATGCGCCAGAAATTCAGCAAGGTAAGTAATAATGAACTGGAGCAACATCGAGAATTAGAATATTTATCTTGAAAAGAGCAGTCCCGTAAGAGGTCTCCATCCCCCCTGCGAGAACCCACACCGGTTCCCGTTGGTGTACTCTGACGAGGCCCTTTTATTGTGAGGTCGAATCGCCGAACGAAGAGTTGTGAGTTTGTTGCTAGGTCAGAGTAGGCGAGGAAGTTCACCACCGCCGATGATTTGAGATCCAACCAGAGGCGCACGGTGCTTTCGGCGGGGTTCTTGCGGGAGACATTTGGGAGAGGGATGCTGGGAATGAGGAAAAACCTTAGACAGTGGCTTATTAATTATTATTTTTGCGGCGTTTTGATATTAAAAATGTCGCTAATTCTCTGCCTTTGGTTTTCTCCGCGATTTTAAAATTAAAACGCTGCCATTACAAAAAACAAACAGCGGCGTTTTATAAAACGCCGCATAAAAAGCACCTCAATAGGTCTATTTTGTTGTAGTGCAACACGAGTATTTCAACTAATCTAGCTCTTAGAATCCCAAAATACCATTTGAGCATTTGCTGGTCTGGTCGATCATGCCAGACTCAACGTATACCATGATCCATCAACATACAAGATGAGTATACCTCGTGCCGAACTGCATGACTCGGGTTCAGTTCAGCTCATGGTTGTTGCTCAAGTCACCCTGACCGACTACACGATGCAAGTTCAGCTTTACCTCGGCCCATAAGCGTTTATCATACTCTAACAATAGTATACAAGCTATCATACTACACACCTAATTCACACGAGAGGACATAGACTTTGTATGCCCTACAAACAATATCATACTACACACCCAATCCACATTAGAGGATATAGGCATCAAATTCACTACAATACTGTCATACTACGCACCTAATCCACATGAAAAGGTATAGGCTTCATATGCGCTTCCCGACAAAGGAGGTCCAAGTCAACTTCATGATGCAATGCAGTGAAGGTTTGAGTTTTACTATGAGCACATTCTCAACTTCACGGTCGACAGACATCGACTACTACAAAGGTAGGATTCAGGGCGTGGTAAACTGTAAGGGCCAAATAAGAGGCCACAAACTTAGGGCTTTCGATAGGAACACCAAGGATTTTCACATTCCCAAACCCCACAATCTGTATGACGCATTTTACAGTCCTTCTCTGGCACGCATACTAAATCAAACCTAAATGCAACGTCAATCAAAACATCACTGATCCAAACCTACAACCACGGGTAGCTTCATACATCATGCCTAAATCTGCAATGATTACTAGATTTCTAAATGCATTTCATGTCGGGGACGAACACAATCGACCTGGGGTTTTAGCGAACCAAAGGAGGTCATGCCCTCCAATAATTAGTGGAGGAGACTCTCCCTACGCAAGCAAGAAAAACTTGGAATGGACATAGATCGTCCTAAGATCGGAGAGAAGAATCATTACCCTTGGAGCTCGCTTTGGCGCCATCAAATGAAGATTGAGACAGATGAAATTGACAATAATAGTCTCCTCTCCGCGAATCTGGAATCAGCTCGAGGTTTCGAGCTTCAGAGCTCCTCCAATGGTGGGATATCCTCCCTCCTCTTTGTTTCTTTCTTTCTCAAACCTAAGAGAGAGGGATAAACAAAGAAAATGAGGTTGTAAACCCCTCATTCCCGACCTAAAGGCAAAGGGAAGTAATCCCAGCCATAAAAACTCAAAACACCCAATCAAACAACTCGATGTCGTGATGAAAATGAGTTCACGGGCCCGAACGCATAACCGTGCGCAAGTAAAACTTGCCAAAACAACATTTGGATTTTAGTCCTGTGGCAATGGGCTCGCACGGTCGTGCGTGGTTTAAGGCGCAAGGCAGGTCATTCACACGGTGGTGGAGACCAACCTAGGTCAGGTCGCCGAAAATGCCCGACGTCGTACCCGATCGATCTCTTTCAACCTGAATTGTTTTATTGCTTTTAAATTTGTGAAATTTTAATTTTTTTAGCAAAAAAAAATCAGTTATCAAGTTTTGTTCGTTGCACGCCGGCGCGCGTAGCTATGTTTGTTGCACGCCTGCGCGCGTAATTTTGTTTGGAGATTTATTTTATTCTCCAATTATATACATATATATATATATAAATATATCTATATATATGTATATATACAAATGCACACACACACATATATATATATATATATATATATATATATATATATGTGTGTGTGTGTAAAAGGGGCAGATAGGTCAAAGAAGAAGAGGAAGCCGGTCCATCAACAGTGTTTCTTCCCGGTTCAGGTTTTCCTCCCAGCCTCCCGATCCAAAGCGTCGACTCCGCCATTTCCGGCCCCAAGCCCTGCGGGATTCACGCAGGACCACTCGCCCCTTGCCGCTCCTCGACGTCGTCAGCCACCACATCTCCTGTAACCGCAGAGCACGACTCCTTCGGCAGTTTTGCTTCCACCATGGCCATTCCTTCACGCATCCGGCGGTTCGGGACTACCACACGGAGGTTCTTTGCTCTCTTTTCGATACCCTATAAAGGGGGAATGTTGTAAATTTGTTTTTGGTGATGAATGAAATTCTGAAATCGATTGTGCGCTTGCCGGTTTTTTTTCCGATGGAGTTGCTGTGTGCTTCCCATAGAACTAGTCGTGATTAAACTCCGTGTGGGAGTTGTAGGTGTTCGATTAATTTTTGAGCAGTTTCCAGTTGCTGTTATTGTGTGTATACCTCCTGTCTGCTTGATTAATTTCCTGTTTAGGAATTGGAATAGGACTGAACTGCTCAGGTTAGGTATTAAGAATGCTGCTCTTATGTGGTGCTTCCTGTAGGAGTAATTTAGAGCTGTAGGTTAGGAATTTGGTGCCGTGGCTTGCTTCATGCAGGAATTCGGGGTGATTGATAAAGAATATTTTAGTTTGCTGTAGCTACCTTCCGAGAGAGAAGAAGATGAACAGTTGTTTAATTAATGAATTTTGCTATTGAAGAAGAATTTGGTGAGGTTATTGTTGTGATTTCCGATGTCATGAATGAGGGATTTAGTGTTGGCTGTCAGCTATCTGTAAAGGAGTGAATGAGTAGGTGTTAGAGAATCCCGTGGAGCCACCCGAGTGTTTGAGATTTCGTGGAGCCACTAGTGCGAGAAGCGAGTGAATTTTAGGTTTGTTAGTTTGTGGCTTCCTTAATTTGCTGAGTGATTCCGTGGAACCACCTCGTGTGAGGGAGTGACTTAATTCCTTGGTGCCCGTGTGCGATAGCGGCTGATCTCGAAGCGGAGATCGAAGGTGACGAGAAACTCCTCGCGTGATCGCCATCGACTTCGGATACGGAAAGACGGCTCTTTCCGTGGGTAATTTGCTTCTATCCCCTCTTTGCGTGTGTCTACATATTTTCTTAGGAGTTTTAGACTCATTGCTGGGTTTTCGCCGAATTTTGTCAGCGAATGCTACGTCGAGAACTCCAAACGGAAACCTATTTGGAGTTCACGATTTCCGTTTTGATGCGACAAAGGGAACGGAACGAAGTTGCGAGCTTCCTTCCCCGGATTTAAATTGAACTATTATTTAAGAAAATTCATTTTTGAAATAAAGAAGTAATTTTGTGTTTTCAAAAAAAATTCCAAATTGCGTAATTTCTTAAGTGTTGCGTCCGCTCTAAAATTGGAAAATTAGTTATTCATCGCATGCATTTAGGGTTTCCTAGAAATAGCCGAGAGACGCGTAAACCCTACGCGTCGTCCTGCATCACACGGTCATGTTGTTTAGTACATGTATCACTGTGCGCATTGTAAACGATCCAAACCTACTTTTGGTGGTAGATCGTGCATGTTGCTTACGCATGGCCGTGTGTGGCTAAAACGCACAACCAATACCCAAGCTCCTCAGGAAGGCCATCAAATAGTCCTCAAAACATGTGGGATGTCCTTAGGCTCCTTTGGACCCCTAACACCCTCCAATAAAGGTGGGGTTTTGGGTGTTATAGCTTGCCCAGAGTTTTTGTAAGTGTGGAGGAGAGTAGGAAGATGGCAAGAAGATTAGCGGCAAGGGGAAGCTAAAGGAAAGTTGGATCGATCTCCTGCTCAGAGGAGATGCAAAGATAGAGTAGATGTAGGGACACGCAGAGGAATCAACGTGATCCACAGAGGAGTTGGAGTGGTGTCCTCCCGAAAGGGTAGTCTCTATGATGTTTATCGTCAGAGCGTTGCTTCGACCTCTCAAGTTCCTTTCCCGATGCGGGAGATAACCTTCTACGCGGAGGACATGCCGAAGAATGAGAATCTCTTTCACAACACCTTCATTATCTAAGCAACGATCAAAAACTTTATATCTTCTCGGATCCTAGTGGATAATGTAAGTTCTGTTAATGTTGTCTTTAAGAAAGCGTTCATTGAGATGAAAGTGGAGGCGAAGGTGGTCACGACATCAGATGGCCCGCGCTTCGGGTTTTCCCGAGAGAGGAATGAGGTAGAAGGGGGAATGGAGCTCCTCATCACTCTCGAGGGGACCTCAAAGAATTATCGGTTTGCCATCGTTAACACACCGAACAGTTATAGTGTCATTTTTGGAAGACCCCTGATCGGTGCCATCTAGTCAGTACCCTCCTTGTTCCATCAATTCTTGAAATATAGCTTGGGAGGGGTATAGATTTAGGCTTCGTTTGTTTCGGCGGTGGCGGGTCGATCCGGCGGGTGGAAACAAAGTGTTCAAAACGGAGGGGGGAGGTGGCTGCTCCAAACAGAGCTTTTTGGGGCGTTTCTCAAGGCGGGCGGGTGGAAACGGGGCAAACGCCGCCGGAGGTTCATTTGTTTACACACCTTCCGGTGGCATTTACCCAAAACGGAGCACCGAACCGCCCAAACAAATAGAGCCTTAGATCTGTGGTGATCCTAAGGTGGCCCGAGAGTGCTACTTGAACGTCGTCAATACCATTGATTGGAAGGAAGAGGTTGAATAGGCAGATAAGGTGCTGGAAGGGATGACACGATTGGAGTTGGCAGAAGAGACAGAGGAAGTGGAGGTTGTTACTGTCGGTGGGAGGCCCAGAATCGCGAGGGCCAACGATGAGCTGACGAAGGATGATAAGTATAAAATCGTGGCCTGCCTCCAGGAGAACATCAACATCTTTTTATATGGTGCCAAGAACATGCCCAACGTTTATGTAGATGCGGCGTTTCATTGCCTCAATCTCGACCCTGAGGTTTTCCCCATACAACAAAATAAAAAGGTTGTGGCTACTACATTGGTCGATCCCATCAAAGAGGAGGTGAAGAAGTTGTTGGATACATATTTTTTATCATAGATCCAGTATCCGAACTGAGTTTCTAAGGTTGTAATGGTTAAAAAAGGCAGAGGAAAGTGGAGGATGGATATTGATTTTTTCGTTTTTAATAAAGCATGCCCCAAAAATTGTTATCTCCTGTCTCGGATCGACACTTTTGTTTACTCAGTTGTCGGTTTCCCTGTAATGAGTTTTCTTGATGTCTTTTCAGGATACCATCAGATATGAATGCATCCTACTGACATATGCTTCGTATCCTTCATCACCAACAATAGGTGTTACTGCTAGAAGATGATTTCCTTTGGGCTAAAAAATGCAAGAGAAACTTACCAAAAGATGATGGGCCGTGTCTTCAAGTAGCAGAAGGGGCAGAACCTAGAGGTCAATGTCGATGACCTCCTCATGAAGAGCAAGAGCATCCAAGAACATCTTAAAGACTTGGTGGAGACCTTTGCCGCATTGGGAAAGTATAAGATGCGGTTTAGCCCAACAAAGTGTGTTTTGGGGGATGAGAAGGGATAGTTCTTGGGACATTTTCTAACTCCCGCGGGAGTAGAGCCCAGTCCCGACAAAGTAAAGACTATCATGGAGATGACAACGCCAAAAAACACGGAGTTACAACAGTTAACCGACGGGTTGACGGGACTAAGCCGGCTTCTATCGAAGGCCAGAGAAAAGTTCTCCTCATTCTTCAAGACTTTTTGAAACAACCTGAAGTTTGAATGGACAGTGGGTTGTGAGGACGCCTTCCAAAGTTTGAAGCTTCAGCTGACACATGCGCCATTAATACAAGAACTTCGAGAGGGAGAAGATCTCTATCTATACTTGGGAGTAAGGGTAAAGTTAGTGAGCTCGGTGTTTGTCCGGGAAGATGGGAGAAGGCAACTCCTGATCTATTATGCGAGCAAAGTTCTGCGGAAGGCTAATCTACGCTATCTAATTTTGGAGAAGTTGGCTTTCGCCTTAATCATCTTAGCTCAGAAACTTAGATCATATCATTAGAATAGTTACCTACCATCTCCTGCGCGACATCATGGAGGGGGTGGATAATTCAGGTAGGCTGGCTAAGTGGTCTATGGAGCTTAGTGGTTTCGACATCACCTATATACCTCAAATGGCTATGAAGGCGCAAACAATGGTTGACTTCTTGGCAGACTTCCCTGTAGAGGTCAAAGAGGGAGTAACTACCCCTGTAGAACATGGATGGAGCATCGAGAAAGAATTCACTCGGTGTGGGCATCGTCTTGGTGAGCCCAATGGGACAAGGATCGAACAAGCAGTGAGGATCCTCTTCTCCATTACGAACAAGCAGATTGAGTATGAAGCTATAATCGCAGGCCTCTGCTTGGCCAGGGAGTTAGAGGTGAAATATGGCATAGCTCACACAGATTCGTTGGTGATCACATCCCAGATTCGTGGGGAGTTCGAAGTGAAGGAATCAATCATACAACAATATTTGATCAAGTTAATGGGACTGATCGGCTCCTCCCGATTTTTCTTCATCCAGCATGTGCCAAGAGAATAGAATACTGAAGTCGACCAACTTGCGAAGTATGGTCCAAGGGTTAGATGTACCATGATTGAGTTATTCCAACCATCCATCAATGAAGGGGAGTTGATGGAGACTGATATGCAAGTTTCGTGGGTAAATCTGTTTATCATTTTCCTTGCAATTGGTTAAACTCCAATAGAGATGAAAGGCAGAAGGATATTTCGGTACAAGGTAACCT
Source organism: Platanthera guangdongensis (assembly GCA_039583875.1). Taxonomy (NCBI): domain Eukaryota; kingdom Viridiplantae; phylum Streptophyta; class Magnoliopsida; order Asparagales; family Orchidaceae; genus Platanthera; species Platanthera guangdongensis. The sequence goes on from CM077154.1 coordinate 146,715,909, forward strand.
ACTGTATATTCCATGAGGGAGAATTGTATCGGAAGTTCCTCTCTGGTACGCTAGCTCGATGCATCACCGAATCAGAGGTTCCCTCAGATCTTAAGAGAAATATTTTCCGAAGAATGTAGGAGTCATTCCGGGATCCGCACTTTGGAACGAATGTTAAGTCAAGGTTATTTTTGGCCTACCATGAGGAAGTATGCAAAGAATTTCTCCAAAGTGTCAGAAATACCAACTTTACTCTACACTCAAGTTGCAGGCAGACCAACAATTTAGGTCAATCGCGGCCCCATGACCGTTTTCTATATGGGGAATAGATTTGCTAGGGCTGTTCTCTCAAGCGAGTGGTCAAAGGAAGTTCATTCTAGTCATGATTGACTATTTCATAAAGTGGATCGAGGCTAAGGTGCTAGCCAAGACCACATCTCAGGTGGTGAATAACTTCATATCAGGGGAGATCGCGTGTAGGTTTGGGATACCTCTTGCGATCATTATGGATAATGGTCTATTGTTTGCCATCTAGCCCGGAGTTGATTGACTTTTGCAGCCAGTTGGGGGTCGATCTTCGCTTCACGTCATTCCATCATCCTCGAAACAATAGTCAGGTGGAGGCTGCTAACAAACTCATTATTTACCTTTTAAAAAAGAATGAAGGGAAATTGGTGGAACAACTCCTCTCAGTTCTCTGGGTTGTAATGACCATTATGAACTCAACAACATGGGAGATTTCTTTCACGCTATCACATAGATATGAGGCTCTCATCCTTGTGGAGTTCGAGGTCAGAATCCCTGGAGTGGTGACAACAGGGGATGGAAAGGAGGAATGACGTCTTAAGAGTGGAGAAGCACAAAGGCTTTCCATCAACTTCATTGAAAAATTTCTGGTGCTTGCAACAACTCGTCAAGAAGAAATCAAGCGAAGTATGATGAGATACTTCGTCAAACACATTAGAATCAACTCAATCCAGAAGGGAGAACTTGTGTTGAAGAAGGTGAATGCTACATGACGATCCGCTGCTATCGACAAGATTAACCCGAATTGGGAAGGATCATTCGTGGTTCTAGAAGCTCTAACGACCGGAGGATATCACTTTCAAAATTCAGAAGGAGAATTTCTCGGGAACACTTGGAGCGGAGATGACTTAAAACGGCTTTACCCATGAATTTATAATTTCAAAAGAGACAACAAAAGCTCGTCAGGTTATGTTGATCTTATATGTTTACTTCTTTTTCACTAAGTGCTAACTTGAGAATACCGTGAAGGATTTTGCTTGATGTCGTATATATGGTAAGTTGGTAACCCATCTCCACGAATGTTCTAGAACATGAACCTCCATCTCACTCCTTGAACCCTCAGTTGAGTTATGAGACGTTGCCTCAAGCCCTAGTGCGTGTTCCTAAGTTCAAGCTGCATTGACGGCCGAGATCAGCTCTCCTCTTGCATGTTAGCCGATAGTCCCTTCAGTGCCCTTCTCATTCATCTCGGCTTTGTGGAGCTAATCTCCTTGACCTCCTATGGCAGGATAAAAGCTTCTAAGAGTGGGAGGCTTCAATTAGTTTACACGAGCATTCTGGAATAACCACCTATCTCATTTATGGATGTCCTTGGACGGGTGGCAGGATGATGCCTCGGGCCCTAATGCACATTCCTAAGTCCAAGCCTTTACATTGACGTACGAGATTAGCTTCCCCCTTGCGCATTAATCGATATAGCCTCGAGGCTCTTCTCACCCACTAAGCGACTTTCGTAATCGAGACTATTCCTGGGAGAGTGTTGATGACTGACATACAACTCCTTTTTCAGAGAGTGTTGGTCGCGGACATACAACTCGCTCACTGCTCTTTCAGATGAAATATTCTTTGGGAGTATTGATCGCTGTCATACAACTCGCTCACCTCTCTTTTAGACGAATTATTCCTGGAGGAGTGCTCCTCGTTGACATACAACTCGCTCACCACTCTTTCAGACGAATTATTCCTGGGAGAGTGCTAATCGCTAACATACAACTTGCTGACCTCTCTTTCAGATGAACCATTTCCAGGTAGGCGTCAAGACACTATCATATAACTCGTTCTACCTTTTTCAGGCTTTAACCCATTTGTACGGTAAAAGTGGTTGTTTATTGTTGAGAAATGCTCTAAGTCAAGCGTTAGCAATAGATGCATTTAAAAACATCAGACACCTCAAAAATATATGGCGTAGAACACGATCTCGCCTATACTAACCTTCACTCAGATTGATGTAAGGCAATTTGTCAACTCGTTGGCAGAAGCAGATAGTGTCAAATTCCCTTTTTCACAAGAAAGAATGAAGTGCGAGCCGAGATCCCCTTTGAATGGGAATAAGTAAAACCTCCAGACCTGGTTGATGTGGCTGGAGCGGGTTGAAGGCGAAGTCGTCCTTACAAACACGAACCTCTCGACCCAAAGTGGGCCTTGTTGTGGGTTCCCTGGAGCCTCAGGGTATTGCTCCCAAAATAGGCGACCCCATTCTAAGTCGCCTTCATAGTGAAGATCTTGTTGATTGGAAGTAATCAAGAAATTAGTCTCACTGCCAACGCGATATGAGCGTATATGGTCACACAAAAGAGCGTTTGGAGAAGTTGGAGGAAGGATTGTGTTGCCCTTACTCATATTGGATATGAGTGAATGACCAATCCCATGACTCATTGGAGTTGGGTCGGTTTGGCTAAATGCTCCTTAGATATTGTGAATAATGTATGGAGCATGTTGGCATGACTTCATGACGATATTGTGAATATCGCCAAGAAGGCTTGCAGACGACATTGTGAATGTCGTCATGACAGATGGTCTGTCGTCGAGTAGTCATGACGACTCGCCGATAAAGTCTGATTGTTTGGATGATTAAAACGATATTATGAATATCGTCAAGATCATCACGATAATATTGTGAATATCGTCGAGACGTCAAGACAATTTGACTGACTGTCAACATTGAGTATATCGTTGAGATGTACGATATCATTGAGATTGTCTCGACGATATAGATTGTCTCGATGATATTTCAGTTCATCACAATGTCATTTTTTGTTTACTCCAATTAAATTCTCAGGTCTGCGGATAGCGGAGACACACGTATGTTTTCATATCCCTGTGTATAAATAGACAGACGATTAGTTTTTTCTTGAGATGTCCCTTTTCGAGATCAAGACGGGATCGTTCCTGAGATCCCGCCGCTTGTTCTGCGAGACCTTGTATGGTTGTCATCGCTGTCACCGCCTCTTCTTGGATGAATCTAGCAATTTGTGGTGACGTTGAGGGCATTCCTTCTCTGATCTAGATCTTGTTAGACAAGAGACCGTGGGGTTTTCCGCCGTTTGTGTGGACTTTTGTAGAGTCGCAGATCCATTTCTGCGAGAACTCACATAGCCGCTGACTCGATTTCGGCACAGGTAATTTACATATGTTTTGGTTCATACTTCTTGAATAATGATTTTTGCAAAATCCAGTTCTGTTTAGTGTTTTCTTGAACTCTATTCTGTTGCGCACATCTGACGTGCCAACCCCTAGAGAAAACCCTATAGATCTTATGGAAGACCGTAAGATCAAACTTAATTCCCTCTTCCCAGAGGAAACAGAGATACATGACTATGAATACGATGTCGTTGGGGTTGATCTGAGACGGGAACAACCCGAACTACCGTAAAATCTGGCAGAACCCTAGCGACAAGGGGAGTCGCAACCGCAACTCGAAGTAAGTTAGCGACAAGGCGAGCTCATGGAGAGGAAAGTATTGATGAGCTCACTCTAGTTGGCTCGCCTCGCAGAATAACCAACTGGTAGGTGCCAAGACTGGAAGGAGTACATCTTAACAATTGTCGTCCTCGATTTTTGAAACCACGAGAAAAGAACTTGGTTGCGCAACTTAGGCGACTAGCTTCGGTCTCGCTTGTGGCAGACATGGCGTGCTGGAAAGAAATACGACTCACGCATTTCAGCTCGCTTGAAAGAACTCGAACAAAGAAGCACATTTAATACAACGCAGGGACCGCCTATTTATAGGCAGGGCTCACCGACCCAGTGCGCGCCGAGATGGAGGGTCCAACGGTGCGATCCCAGGGGAATTGGCGAGACCACCCAAAACTTGTCAAGCAGCCCGATCTCCTAACAACCTGCGAACCTATTTTTTGCCTCGCCTTACTGCGACACTAGTTACATAAAAAGCATATCAAGCTGAACTCGCCAATGAGCGACCTAACTACCAAGCACAATCAACATATCGACGCAAAACACCTCACCACTAAGTAACCTAATAAGAAACTCATCACGTCGTAGAATAAATACAAATCATCTCGCCTATAGGCGACATTGTCCCACATATAAAACTACAATAAAGAATTGTCAAGATGGCTTAAGAGGTAAACACGTTATTGTTACAACACAAGGTTTACGTGAAAGAAAACATTGTCCAAAGCATATTCACAAGGCCTCGACGATGCGGGGTTTGTGCATGGAGACCCTGCCAACCCAGCTCATGAGCCACCCAAAATTCTTCATTCACCCTCTCCATAAACTCCCAGCGCGACGAATTACCGCCGGCGAGATCGGGCGACGCCGGCGAGATCGGGTGACGCCAGCGAGATCGGGCGATGCGGCGAGATTAGGCGGCGGTGTGAGATCGGGCGACTCCGGCGAGATCGGGTGACGCCGGCGAGATCGGACGACGACGACGAGATCGGGAGTTTGTGTGACGTGAGGAAATACTGGGGTAGTGTTCTCGACCAAAAATGAGCAATATTTGTTTTTACCCCGAAGAGTTGACCATAGTATTAAACCGAATTCCATGAAATTTAACTAATTCTAATCCCGCAGGAATTTCTTACATCCGAATACTGTGGAATTCTGCTTCCTCAATTCCAATTCCAGGGATCTGAACGGGCCAGAGAGAAATTGTTGCCCTAATCGTCCACATAAAATACATTAGTCGTCTTAACTTTAATATTTTTACATAGAATCATTTAAAATGTCATCAGAAAATTTTGCTTTAAAACGTAATGTTAATCTTTTGCACCCAAAAAATTAAGCATGCGTGTACCAAAATGATCAAAGTTGCATTTTTAATGTGTGTTTTTCTCAGAAACATTTCAGTTTGATTATTGTTAAAACAATCCTATACTTTGGTTTTAGATTCAGGAATTCATGGAGGGAATGCATCAGTATCCCATCCATTCAAATGGACTCCTCGATCCACCAAAACAGCTTGCAGACATTGTGGAATCTGTCATTGGAGCCATTTTCATAGACAGCAACAGCTCCTTAGAGACTGTTTGGAAGGTTTAATCCATTGCTTCTTCTCACAGGATCTCATTTGATTGCTTAAAAGGCTCCATTTGGCCCGACTTCTGCAAAAGCGCAGCGCCCCTTCCTGCCGCCGAGCACGCTCACGTTCGAGCGCAAAACGACAGCACTCGTTGTTTCACACGCCAAGCGGTGGCTGCTACAGGACACCCCACCGCCCAAAAACTGCCGCAAATGGAGCCTAAATTTAGAAAAATATTTAAAAAATGATTGAAATTTGTTATCTGCACCTCTTAAACCTCACAGCCCTAAATTCCGCTCCTCCGCAGGTTTTTAGGAGAGTTGCGGAGCCATTGATCGGTCCGGACACGCTGGGAAAGCACCCGGTGAGCGAGCTGTACCAACTGTGCCAGAAGAACCGAATGAATGTGAGCTTCATGAAGGACACGTGGACCGAAAGCACGAGCGTGGATGTTTTGGTGGACGGGTGCCTTTTCGGCAGCGGCATGTGTAGTAAAAAGGAAATTGCTCAAAACCGGGCTGCGAAAGCCGCTTTAGACAGGCTGAAAATGATATTATAGAAGGCAGAAGCTCATTCATCTCATGTTTATTTTGAACAAGGTGAGAAGATTGGAGTATATTCATACAATCAATTTACCTGTGAATTATGAACGCATGTGATTTTAGATATCCTGAAAAACAGCAGCAGCTTATACACGTTTGTGAAAGAAGTATCCCAGCCCTATACTTAGTTTTAACTTAAGTACTCGTTTGGTTTGAACGAATTATGGTGAATATAAATTAATGCATGCCCAGAATTTTATATTAAGAGCCGCCTTGGACAGAAACACTATCGTCAAAAAAACTAATTTTGAACATAAAGTGAACGGAGTTCCTTAGGTGAGGTTGAGCGTTCATGAACGACAATTCATAGCCATTGTGGCTCAGTTTGCATTGCGGTGGCGGTCGTGAACATTGGTGGCTACGAAGTGTCGTTTGTCGACGTCCGACCTAACCTAGGGAACTTAATCCATTTTTTATGTTCAAAACTAGATTTCATTTCCCAGTAGCTGACATAACCACTGTCTCGCCAATTTTTTGTTTAAACTCACCGGAGCGAAAAAACGTGCCGAACGGAGCCTGTGTTCACCATGGCCGCCACCTTGCAAAATGGACCAAATTGGTCCATTTTAGGTAGAACTGCGATAAATAATTTATCAACTTGGTCACATTATTTCACATTTCTTTATAAGGACAGACAAATGTTTCAAGCTATAAAAAAGAGTAGTGTTATAGGCACGCTGAGATTCACTATGTAACCAAATTATATTTGCCGACAAATTTATATATTTTTATACCCGTTTATATTTATATTTGCATCCCGTGATGCTAATTGCAATATTAATCAAAATAGTAAAGATGCAACTTTATACTTTTATGTGGTGTAATGTTTTTTGATGAACATCCTAAGAAACTGGACTTTATCTATCTGTAGGAGAAACATTACTAGGAAAATTAATGATCACAATAAGTACTTATTATGTATATAATAGGAAAATAAATATACCTTAATTTCATGTATCCTTTAAATTAATTATTTCTTTCTCTTGTTCATTGTGATCATTGGCACCTCATAACTCTTGAGATGTAAGTCAAGTCTTACTCATCTCTAACTGAAGCATGATATCTCACCCACATACTGATAGTTCTGGATAATTTTCATGCATCAACAATTGAATGAAGTGATTATTATTCACAAATTTAATAAAGATAGTCTTAGAGCTCGTTGGACAGGCAAAAATGCAAAGATAGGAATGAAAAAGATTGAAACTTCAAGTAATGAACTATTGTCACATTATAACATGATGCGGCTACTAATCTTATGTCCGACATTGACATCCATTTGTTGAACGAAGCTGAAATTGAGGTACAATTCAGAGATAACAATAATTATTCACGTCTCACATTTGATCCCAAAAAGTTTGTTGTGCATATATTCATTACCTTTCATTTCTTTTGCAAGAATTTTTCTGCACTCACAACCAATTATCACCCATATTTTGTGCTTTACTGACCGCTCGATAACCACAATATCCATCACCTATTATATTTACCGCACCGATTATATGAGTAGATATATATGAGAGCATTTCCTTACAAAAGCATTCAACAAATCTATTAGTATTTATACTTATTCTATGTGTCAATTTCATATATTTATGTTGGGCTTGTTCCTCATTAAAACATGCTCTAATAAGAAAAATCTATATTTGTGAATTTGTTATCGTCCTTGAATTTATTGTTTCTTCCACGCAATATTCTTTTTTTTACAGGCAATGATGTTTCTTTTGTTTGAGTTGTTGAGTTCCTTCATCTCATGTAATTTTCACTTCATTTCATTCATTTGAGCATTAGTAATACTATTGTAATTTTGAAGTAAACCATTAAACTCAATTGGTATGATGTTCAATGATTTTTGTAGCCCAATAAGTCATAGAATGCAAAGTGAGTCATCTGCAACATTGTTTATAAATCATTCATAATGAGAATATAGAAGATTAATTCATGTAAGTCACTAATTAACAATCAACGATGGATGGACAGAGCTTCTTCAAGGGTATCTCATGCAAGCCGATGCTTTGGAATGAAATCGAGCAGTGTCCGAAATCTCATTGATCTAAAGTTTCTTCAAAGTCTGATTTTTTCGCCCGAGCTTGACATTCTAGAACAAAGGCTAAAACTTCTTTATCTAGAAAAAATAGAGCTCCTCGGGCACACGAAAGAGAAGGGAGGATGAGATTGCCACACGATTTTGAAGTGGGGCGGCCGTCAGTGTTCGTCACTAATGGGTAACCCTAGTGCCACAAGATTGCAAGGGAAGGGCTTTGTATCAAGATGGTGTGCAGGTAAAGTCGGGACGGAATTAGAAGGGATAGGTTTTAAGTATTTATTTGGTTGTTTTGAGGTTTACATAGAGCAAACATTGATGCACCTAAAACAACACTCTTAAAAAGTGATTTTAAATTTTATGTTGTTTGCGTGCAACAACAAGTTTGTACCTTTGAAGTTGCACCTAGGAAGTCGTTTGCAAATAATATAGTTCGTGAATAATTCAGAATTCGACTCGTGAATATTCAATTTAAATTTATATTTTTCGATTTCGGATTCGAATATTTTTTGAATCGGAATCCGAATAATTTTATTTCACTTGGAAGGATTCAATTTTATTCGTGAATAATTCAGAATTAAATATTATATATAATTCTGTTTGAACATGATTAAATATAATATTATTCGAATCCATTTTCAAATCTGAATTCAAATTCAACATTTTATAACGAATTTGAATCCGACTTCAAATATTCGAACGTATCCAAAACCGAATTTCTGCATTTTATATGATTCAATTCTGTTGGTCAACACAAACACCCCAGTTGCAGGATCACAACAGTACGAATTAATAGTTCCTATGGGCCTAATAATTCTGATGGGCCGGGCTTGAAGTTTTTTTTTCTGGCTTTTGAGATATCATAAAGAAATATATATGTGTTTACCGCCCCTCTTTTTGCGACTTTTCGTCTTCTCTGCTGCTCTCCCTCTAGCGATTCTCTTTGTTCGTCTCCTCTTTATCTTCCGGCGTCATTTGGAGAACGCGACCGGTGTTTTCGACCTTCTTCGAAGATGGTATGCTCGCCAAATTCTGTGCTTCTTAAATTATTTGATCAGGTTTAGGCGTTTAAGGTTTTCTAAATTTCGTGAAAATGAGGACGAATATTAGGGTTCGATAGGCTGTCGATTTCAATAACTATTTGAGAATTTGATATTGAATTGAAAGATATTTTTGAAATCATCTTGTATTTTTTTTATATCTTAAGTTGATCAAAAATATTTTGGGTAGCTCGAAATTAAAGCTAACTCAACAAAATCCGTGTTTCAGAATTTTTTTGATTAGGGTTAGGGTTTTCTAAATTCCGTGGTTTAAAGTTCGCTAGGTTGTAGATTTCAATTGCTATTTCACATTCTTCTATTGAATATAGAGTGTTTATGAAATTTTCTTGTTTGATCTACTTGTAATGTTTCTGTTTCATATCTTAACTTATTCAAACATTTTTTTAGGGAACTTGATATTTAACCTGATTCTACGTGAAGAACTCTCTTTGAGACATTGAAATTGATATGGTGGTTTTGTTGTTTTATATGTTTTTATTTATTTGTGGTTGCTAATTGGATGCATTATTCTATTTATAATTTTCGCTCTATCATTTTGCTGTTCATTTGTTCCATTTGTCTTTGCTCCTTTATATTCTACTTTTTTAGTTATCTTCGCTCATACTATGTGTGGAGTGGACAAAAGCACAAAGGCAAGTCATTTCACACAAACATGGGACACCATAATCCTTAAACTGCAGGTCTATTAGGGGCGACTAATGTGAGAAAGTTGTTGTGAGAATAGAGTCGTCAGAAAATCGTTGATGAGAAATTTGTAGACTTATCAAATAAAGCTTTTTAATTTAAACTGTTTGGTAGAACAGTTGTTTAAAAGTTGAATTATTTTATTATAACATAAACATTGTTACTTATTTTATAACACAAACATTGCAATTGGAAAATGGTTGCTCGATCAAAAATGCGCGCCCAATCAAAATTGTGTGCCCGGCGAAAACGTGTGCCCGGCGAAAAACGCGCACCTAGATAAAACACGCGCTCAACCGAAAACGCGTGCCCAGTCGAATACGTGTGCCCGACCGAAAATGCGTGCTAGGGAAAAAAGCGTGCCATGGCAAAAAGCGCACTCCCAGGCGAAAAACCCACTCCCTAGAAAAAAACGCATGCCCGGCCTAAAACCCGCGCCAGTCCGAATACGAGCTTCCGGGAGAAAACACGCGCTCGACCAAAAATGCAATCCTGAGCGAAATCGCACGCCTGCTCGAAAACCCGTGCTCGAGCGAAAATTCTTGATTTAAAAATGAATTGTAAAAAAATTAAAAATTGTGAAAGTATTAATCCAATATTGCTTATTGGTATGTAGCGAAGTGGAGTTAATACAAAGGAAAAAGCTAAAAGTAGAGAAAGTGGTTTTTATAAATATATGTTTGAACGACTGCTCAAAAACCTCCAAAACACCTTTCTTGAAGAAGCTCTTTTGAAAAAGTTCCTCATCCAAACAATCTAAAATTATCTTTTACGGTTTGAATAGAACTTCTGGATAGAAAGAGCTGCCCCATACAAAGCTTATATGACAACATTGTTTTGTTCAATATCATTTAGATGTTAGTGTTATTTGTCAACCAAAATATGTTTGATTCAATATTATTATTTAAAAAGAGGCCTAGTTACCCTAAGGTGTGACTGTTTTTAATTTATATGACTAAATCTTATTATTTAAAGACATCTAAGGTGTGATTTTACATAGACTTAAATCTTATAAGATCTAAGAAACATTAAATGACACCCTTGTAAGACATAAATAATGTTATTTAAATATGTGACCATATAAAGCACTTGGATATATAATACATTTAAATAGCATGGTATTGCATTTCATTGCATGTGAATCAAATAAGCCCAACATGAGAGTTACCATAAATTATGTTAGTAAATTTAAACATAATTTTATGTTTATAACTTTATAGTATAATTAATCAATCGCGGAAGTCATCACCAGCTTTGATTGGCTGTAGAAATCCTCATTTTCCATTTCATGCTAAGTGTTGCACAATTTGTTAAACCTATTCTCACAAATTATTTGCTGCAAGTTTTATCCATGTTACCTTAATTTTACACTTTACTCCATCTTCTTTTTGATCTTTCGATGCTAGCATTATCTTTTTCTATCTTTTTGTCTATATGAAAGATCAAGTGTATTTTCACTTACTTTATCTTCGATACTTACATTTTCATAGCTCATCTACTATGATAATTCTTTTATCTAGCATTCTTTGGCGTATCATACATCCATTTTGATATTCTCATTTTTGTGACATTCAACTTCGATGTCAACAACATTAACCCCCCTCCCAACACTTAAAGATATTCACAATATTGTTAATGATTTGTCTATTGGCTCAAGGCTCATTGGATTCAGAGGTTTGCACCTTAATATAGTAAAATAAGTCGACTTCTTCGGTTCTCGCAGATGTGTGCGTTATAGCCATGACGCGCGCCGTTATTTACGCCTTTGAAGCATAAAATACTCGCCTGTGTGAGGTTTTTGTTATAAATTTTTTTCTAAAAGAAAGAAAGAAGGAATGTAATCGCTCAATAACTTTTGGATGATTTAGAGTTCGTGAACTATAATCGAGTATTGATGATTCGATATGGGAAAATGAATACATTGATTCCACTTCTTAAGAGATATAAATTATAATGACGAATGATTGATTAGTAGAATGGATGAATAATTTGATCAAGAAGATGAATTGATGTTTAATGATGATTATTTAAAATGGGAAGCGATTGTGTCTTGCATTCTTCTGGCACATGCCTGCCCTTATGCTCCAGGATATTCTTCATTGTCATCCTAATTTCAGCTTTATGGAAATTTCTGTGTGTTTTCATGAGAATCTCTGGATGCGTAATACTCTTGAGCATACTTCTCTATTTAACTGCCAAAATTTAACTCTTCAAGTTATCTTTTTTCTTTATTTTCATTATTTTGTGTAGCATCTTAATATACTTGAACATATCACACCTAAGTATTCATTTAAATTCTAATAATATATTTTTTTAATTATTAATTTATGGACCATCAATTTAGGCGCACCGGTTGAGGTGAGGTCATGTAACCTTGAGGTCACAAATTCGAGTCCTGGAAGTAGACTCTTGCAAAAATGCAGGGCAAGGTTTGCCTACATTTCACCCTTGTGGTGGGACCCTTCCCCGAACCCTCGCTGCGCGGGGATGCTTTGTGCACCGGGCTGACCCTTTTTTGTCTAACAATGGATTACACAATGACAAAAGAATTTGAAGGAGTGATTACGTGATGTACAAGAAACTTCATAACATTGTTAAAGTAAAATATGAGATCAAATGATGTTGTATACAATTTCCCGATGTTTAACTTTTTGAAGTGTCTAACATGACATGGATGTCATCAATAAATTATCTTCATAGCTTTGTGTTGGCAACAATAAGATGCAATATTTTTCATCTTTTAGCTATATTATATACGAGTGACAGTGCACGGGGGGGCCTTGTTCCCCGTGCAAACCGGACTCATTCCTCTCTCCTTTTTCTTTTTGCAGCACACTGCTGCGACTGGACCACCAGCCTCGCTCGACACCCTTTTGCTTGAAGAAATGCATTTATTTTGTCAGACTAAACAATTATTAAAGTACAATATTTATGAAATAAGTGTTTTAAAAATAAAATGCACATTATATTTTGACACCTATGTCGGTGTTCGGTTCTGTAAGAAAAGCCTTATTAAGGGCCCATCTAAGGGCCCATTTTTCTCTTTTTCCTCTCTCTTTGTATTAGTCTCACATCTTGGGTTGGGATCTCTCTCCTTCCTCTTTTCCTATATAAATGTATTCATACTTGTAATTTATCATTCAAGAAGTATATACAAGGTTTGAGGCCTCTCTTTACATGGTTTCAGAGGGATCGGTCTCCTCCTTGGGTTCTCGCGGTTTGTTCGCGGTCTCCTTTTTTTCCTAACATCCCGAGCTCGGTTGTCCGGCCTCTGTGTGGAAACCGCCTGTTCTCTCGGCTGACCGCACGACTTTCCCTTCTCCAGCTTAGCCGCCATGTCGTGCGGCCTGTTCTTTTCTAGCTACTGTCTCCGTCCTCTTTCTCTCGTGGCTTCCACGTTTCCTCCTCCTCTCCTCTTCTGCGCTCTTTTATAGTCTTCCTCTCTCTGGCTCGTGGACCCCACTCCCGTACGGTTAGTTTCCTTCTAACCGCCTCGGCCTACTCTCTATCTGTTGCAGCATTCCCTCTTCCCGCAGTTAGACCTAACCAGATCTAACCGTCTGGCCTCTTTTTCTGTCCGCTGCGACCTCCTTTGTTTTCTTGTCGCACAGACTGCTTCCTCCTATCTTGGTGCGGTCTGCTGCTAACCGCCCAACCTTTCGTCCTCCTTCTTCTCTCCCGTGGATCCACCCTCTCACGTTTCTTTCTCTTCCCGCTTATCACAACCTCTCTAAAGTCGTCGCGGTCTATATTTCTAGTCGTACAAGTCGTTGCGGTCTCTTCATCTTTTCTCGCCTCAGTCCGCATCTAGATCGTGACATCTCACCTTGCCGCTGGTGGATTCACCTTGACCGTGCGGACTCCTCTCCTGACCTCTTCACCACTAGTTGCTGCGACCTGTCTTGTCGCTAGCAGTCTCTTCTCCTCCCTTAGCCGCATCCTGGTCGCTACCTTCCTTGTCGCTGGTGGACTCACCTTGACTGTGCAGACTTCTCTTCTAACCGCTTCACCGCTAGTCGCTGCCACCTGTCTTGTCGCTCGCGGTCTCTCCTTTTTCCTTAGCCGCATCCTGGTCGCGACTTTCCTTGTCGCCGGTGTGTCCGCCGAGACCGTGCGACTACTTCCTCTGTCGACCTATCTCTCTTCGGCCTCTTCTCCTTCGAGCCGCTCAGCTTCTCTTGCTAGCCGCCCGACCTTCTCTGCCAAGCCGCCCGACCTTCTCTGCCAAGTCGCTCGGACTTCTCTGCCAAGCCGTCCGGCTTCTCTTGCTTGACGCCCGACCTCTTCTGCTAGCCGCATGAATTCTGATACATCCGCTGCTACTTCTGCTCCGTCATCCCGTGCGGCTACTACGGCTTCCGAACTCCGTGATGAGCTACAGATTACTACCATTTCTCTGACTGGGGAACGAAATTTTGTTGAATGGGTTCACTCTGTTCGTCGTGTTCTGCAGACAAATGGTCTTCTTCACCACTTAAACCGAGCTACCCACGATGCTCCCTCTGATGACTGGCTTCGCGATGATGGTCGGGTCCAATCCTGGCTCCTCAACTCTATGGACACCGAGCCCTACAGGATGGCCAATCACGACCAAGGCCATGTGGGAAGAGCTCCACTCTTTTTAATCTGGGCACAACAGTCTTCAACACTTATATGATATTCTCTCCGACCTTCAGAACCTTGCTCCCGGTGCTCCCGGCGATATGATTTCTTTCGTCGCCCGGGTAAAGACCCTAACCGAGGCTTGGATTCAACATCAGCCTCCAACTACTAATCTAGCTACTCAACGGGCCCAGAAAGAGGCTGTCACCATCGCGATGATGATGTCTCGTGTTCCGCCCCAACTGCATAGTGTTCGGGCCCAGATCCTTTCTTCCACGGTGACTCCTTCATTGTCTGATGTCTTCTCAATGCTGCTTAGAGTTACGCCTCCTTCCAAGGCTCCTCCCGGATTTGCACTGGCTCTTCTTCAACAGCCTCTCCTTCCGACCCCCCTCCTACTCGTGGATCTTCCACTCGAGGGGGCCGACCTCCGTCTCGGGGACGAGGACGAGGACGTGGTGGTCGTTCATCTATGAAATACACATATTGTGGCCGGGGTGGTCATCTTGAGGCTACCTGTTACAGCAAGCATGGGTTCCCTCCCCACCTTGCTGCTACTTCCTCTGCTGCTCCTGCTCCCACTGAGGCTTCTGCCCAGGATCCGGCGTCCACTACCCGCCAAGATATCGATGAGCTTCGCACCCAACTCCACCTGCTACATGGTGCCCTCGACCGCTCCTCCGGCTCGGTTGCATCTTTCTCCGCGGAAGGTATAATCTGTCTCTCTCATAGCCCCACTGGATCGTCTATTCCGGTGCTACTCACCATATTACCTCCCAGAAGCTCTCCCAGTATTTCCAGATGGCTCATCCTCCGTGTATCACTGTGGCCAATGGTGACACCCTACCGGTCTCTGGCGCCGTTGCTCTCCAGCTTACCCCGACCCTTTCTCTTTCCTCGGTTCTTGACTTTCCGGGGTCCCCTTTCAATTTACTTTCTGTTAGTCGCCTAACGCACGACCTTGACTGCTGCATAACCTTTTCTCCTTCTTTTCTTATGCAGGATCGTCGCACCCGGAGTATCATTGGTAGGGGGCAGCTGTTGAATGAGCTCTACATCTTGGATATCCCACCCACTCTTCTCTCCGCCGTCTCTACTGTCGATTGGCATCACCGCCTTGGGCATGCTCCCCTTCCGATTCTCAAGCGGGCTCTTCCTGATGTTCCTTTACGGAAGTTCTCTTGTGAATCTTGTATCTACGGTAAACAACATCGTTCTTCCTTCTCCCCTGCTTGTACCAGCAGTAGTACTCCTTTATCTTTAGTTCATTCTGATATATGGGGCCCTTATAAAGTCCCTAGTATATTTTGATTTCGCTATTTTGTCACCTTTATTGATGATTACTCGCGTACTACATGGCTATATTTACTACATGATCGTACTGAACTTACATCTGTGTTTCGTGCCTTTATAACTGAGATGCATACGCAGTTCGCCACCCCCCTCAAAATCCTCCGCACTGATAATGCTCGCGAGTATACGGGTCACACCTTCTCCAATCTCTGCATCGAATTTGGCGTCATCCATCAAACTTCGTGTGCGTATACTCCTCAGCAAAACGGGGTGGCCGAACGGAAGAATCGCCATCTTCTCGATGTTGCTCGGTCCCTCATTTTTCAAATGCAGGTTCCGATCGAATATTGAAATTTTGCCGTCTCCACAGCCTGTCATCTCATCAACCGCCTACCCTCGTTTGTTCTTGACTTTGCCTCACCTATCCAACTCCTCTATCCTTCCACCAACCCCACCTCTCTCACCTCGCGGGTCTTCGGGTGTGTTTGTTATGTTCATCTTCTTGGCCCCCCTTCTGACAAACTTGCTCCTAGGGCGGCAAAATATATGTTTGCTGGCTACTCTCGTACTCAAAAGGAGTATGTTTGCTACTCTCCTTCTGAGGGCAAGCTAGTCGTCTCGGCAGATGTTACCTTCTGCGAAGATCAGCTCTTCCACTTACCATCCCCCACACCGTCTTCCTCTCCTCCTCTTCCCCGGCCTGCCGTACCTGTCACGCCCTCTTCTCTGCCATCTCCTTCCTCCTCTCTCCCACCCCCTCGGGTTCCTCCGCCCCTCATCCGTGTCTACAATCGTCGTCGCTCCAAAGATGATTCTCTGCACCAGCTCCCTGCTCCCAGCGACACCCCGACGCCGGCAGATCCAACTCCCGCCTCTACAGCTCATCCTTTGGCTAACTACGTTTCTCTCCATCCGCTGACTCCACCTCTCTACGCATTTGCCACCTCTCTTTCCTCTATTTCTATTCCTAACACTGTGCATGAGGCACTTCAACACCCGGGGCGGCGGGCGGCCATGAACGTTGAAATGCGGGCTCTCTGGGCTAACCGGACGGGATCTGGTTCCTCTTCCCGCAGGCCAACACTGTGTTAGGTGCAAGTGGGTCTTTGTTGTTAAACATGTGGCGGATAGCACCGTTGAGCGTCTAAAGGCCCACCTCGTGACCCGGGGTTTTACTCAGCAACATGACCTTGATTATGAGGAAACCTTCTCTCCGGTGGCCAAATTGAACACGGTCCGGATTCTTCTCTCCTTGGCTGTTTATCGTCATTGGCCTCTTTATCAGCTGAATGTTAAGAACGCCTTCCTCAACGGCAATCTACAGGAGACTGTTTATATGCGCCAACCTCCCGGGTTTGAGAGCACGGGGGAGTCTCGGGTCTGTCATTTTCGAAAATCTATTTATGGTCTCAAACATTCCCCGCGCTCTTGGTTTGACAAATTCAGCAAGGTTGTCTGTGATATTGGCTTCATTCGGAGCTCGACTGACTTTTTTCATTTTATCCGACATCGGTCAACCGGAACTGTGATCCTACTTGTCTATGTTGACGATATCCTCATTACTGGCGACGATATTACAAGGATACAACATATCAAGCAACAGTTGAACTCCGCCTTTCAGACAAAAGATCTTGGCAACTTTCGGTATTTTCTTGGGCTTGAGGTTGCACGACGCCCTGATGGTCTTGTGTTATCTCAAAGGAAGTATTGTATGGAACTCCTTCATGATGCCGGCTATTCTGGGTGCAAACCTGCGGATACTCCTATGGACGCTAATCACATGCTCTCGGCTCACAGCTCTGACTCCGATAAGATGCTTTCAAATCCGGAATACTATAGACGCTTGGTTGGGAAGTTGATCTATCTTACAGTTATTCGACCAGACATTTCTTTTTTCGTGGGAGTTGTGAGTCGTTTTATGCATGCCACTCGGACATCTCATCTTCAAGCTGTCGAGCGCATTCTTCGATATCTCAAGAATGCTCCAGGACAAGGGCTTGTGTACTAGTCATCCACATCTCTATCTCTTGTCGCGTACTCTGACGCTGATTATGCATGATCCATTGATGATAGGCGTTCCACAACTGGTTTCTGTATCTACTTCGGTGGACATCTCATAAACCGGCGTAGCAAGAAACAGACTGTGGTTGCTCGCTCCTCTGTTGAAGCCGAGTACCGGGCTATGGTTGCTGTTGTTTCCGAGTTAACTTGGCTTGAGAGCCTGCTGGGAGATTTGGGTGTTCGTCTCTCATCATCGGCAACCCTATTTTGTGATAGTCAAGCAACAATACATATCGCCAAGAATCCGGTCTTTCAAGAACGCACAAAGCATATTGATGTTGACTGTCACTTTATTCGGGAAAAAGTACAGTCAAAGAAGATAGAGTTGGAGCATGTTCCTGCCTCAAACCAAGTTGCTGATATCCTGATTAAAGCTCTCTCCCGGCCGTTATACTACCAGTTTTTATCCAAGATTGGTGCCTACGACTTGTACGCTCCAACTTGCGGGCGAGTGTTAGAAAAGCCTTATTAAGGACCCATCTAGGGGCCCATTTTTCTCTTTTTCCTCTCTCTTTGTATTAGTCTCACATCTTGGATTGGGATCTCTCTCCTTCCTCTTCTCCTATATAAATGTATTCATACTTGTAATTTATCATTCAAGAAGTATATACAAGGTTTGAGGCCTCTCTTTACAGGTTCCAAGTCTGTGTGGGGGTAGTTCTCCCTCGGTTTCCGTTCACATTCAATTATATTATAATATCAGGAGATGTCTAAGAGAAGGAACAAACATCAGAATGTTGAAATTTGAGCCAATCCCCCCGCCGTTGGATCAGAGAGGTGGAAATAGTAGTTTCAAAATTGGTGAAAAGAAGAACTTGAGGGGATATCGTGGTTTGCTTATATGCCCTTGTATTTTGATTTTTTTTTGAATGAATTAGAAAATATGAACTCATTAAATTTAAAAAGGGAAGATAATATTGACATTATGAATGTTTCACAAATGCAAATTTCCCTTTTAATATATATAGATTACTAAAATCAACTAGATTTGATTACTTTTTCTTCCCAACTTTGCCTAGGCTACTTCTGTATAATTGCATATTTATAATTTTCATATTTAGTAATTTTTTATTAAGAGTGAAAAGAAATTTATAATAATTTTTTATATTTATTATTATTTATATTATGAATGAAATAATTATATAATATAAATTTCTAATATTTTTTTATTAAGAATGAAAATAATTATATACAAAAAATATATTATAAAATTATTATAAAACATGCACAAGTCCTGTGTGCATACTGTGTTGTGGTTACAGATTTACATCACCTATGCTTGTTGCTTGGCCTTTATGGCCGTAACTCAGGTTGGTTTGGGTCGGTTCCACTTAGAATCAAGAACTGATCCACATAAGTTTGGTTCCAACTTTTTGAAATCGGAAAAGACCCAACTACTCGAAACCTAGAACTTTACCCGAACAATTTTTTTTTGTTTTGTTCCAATTCAATTCTCAGGTCTACTCGCCATCTTAGTTGTTAGTTCACATTATTCATTACTCATATTACATTGAGATATAATGTAAGTTGCAAGTAAATTTGTAATTGATAAAAAAAATCTGTCCCTAAATCCGAACGTAAATTTTTTGAATTTTTCTTTATATTAATCATATAACTATATAATATTCGCATGGTAATAAAATTTGGTGTCTACCATTATTAATCTGAAATTGTTTAAAATAGTATTATCATTCAAATATTCAAATATTTTCAAAGTTCATGAAAAAATATTAATGTTGATATCTTATGGATTTGGAATCAAATAATTAACAATAAAAAATATTAACTATTAAATATTAATAATTAATAATTGATATCTATTAATTGCTACCTAAAATAGTAATCAATTGCCAATTATTTACAATTTGATCCTTGGGTCGGTTCTTGGGTACCTCATCCCAAGAATCATGAACCAAATCAATATATCGATTCTATGTTTTTTTTTTGAAATCAGAATCGAATCGAGAACTACTAGAACTGACCTAAATTGATTGGTTTGGTTTGGAGTCAGTTCTCAGTTCCTGGTTCTTTTTGCACACGCTTGTTGACCCGTCTAGTTGTCCTCTGTGCGATGTGATGAATAATGGTTTTATGCGGGGGACGCCGAACGTTGATCAAAAGTATTACCACTGCTACACACACATGGGGACTTGTGCACATTCCTCTAGCTTGATTAATGAATTTTTGAAAGGCAGGTGGATTTGATAGATTCTTGCAAGAGCTTTTAGTTTTTTTCATCATCTTGAACTTTTTCCCTTCTTATAATGATAATGATAATGTGGGATTTCCACATGGTTTTATTAGGCTGATTTATTTTATAAAAGAAAACATAATTCAATTTCTCTAGTTTCTTAGCAAGTTACTGGTAATAGTTAATTGCTTAGCTCTATTCATAAGATTATTGTTTCTTCCATCTTGTGGATATGATCTGCAGATTTAGGGTGTTGCTAACATGGAAAATGTTTTTTTCTTATTCTTCCAGTCATCTCTTGCTGCTGCCAGAGCTGATAATTTCTATTATCCACCAGAATGGAGTCCAAAGAAGGTATGTGAAGCAACTTGGCTTGAAAAATACTTTTACCAAATGCTGTACATCCCTTTTATTTTCATTAACATGCTTATTGTTGTATTTAGGGTTCTTTGAACAAGTTTCATGGCCAGCATGCACTCAGGGAGAGAGCAAGAAAGATCGACCAGGGTATTCTGATTATAAGGTGTTTAATATATTTTAAAATAAAAATGTTCATTAATTTCTTGTTGTGCTTTGCCTTTGAGAATATTTTTGTTCGTGAGAAGAAAATAAGCATTGGGCTTCAATTTAGGCTGCGGAAATCTTCTAAATTTTGCATAACTAACAAACTGTCCCTTGAGTTTCATAAAATTGCAATTTTGTTCCTTCAATTTTTATTCCATCTTACTAGGGTTTGAAGTTTGTAAATTTGTGCAGATTTTTCCCAGTCTTTCAAGTACCACCAAAACTTAGTAAAGAACATAATTCTGTGTTCAATTTTGTAATTACTTCTTTGTTTTGAATTTTTAGCATATTGTACGTACTATTTAGTGTTTACATCAAGATGAATTGCTATTGAACTTTTGAAGGGCTTCTATTAACTGAAAATGCAGTTTACCTAACGTTTATTGTATTGTCGGAATGTTATGGATTCAGTAGCAGAACTGACTCAAGACGAATGTGATGCGAGAGTGATGTGTAATATGCCCTAAGGGAACACTAATGATTTGGCGTTAGTGTGGTGATGTTGGGAATTCATAAAATGATGCAATATTCATGCAAGTGTCCAACGAGTCAAATAACAGTAAACTATGAATATAATTAAGGAAATACAAACAATCACATTGAAAGTAGCATATTAGATAAACAAGTAATTGCTAGTAGAATTAGAACAAATAGTGCTTCCATGAAATGTTTGGCAAATACGTCTTTTAAATAGAACAACAATTGGACAAGTTTGTACGAATTTAGATCCCAAACTATATGTTTATTCATGGATGACAAAAGGTAATAATAACTTCCAGTTAGAATTTGCCTGACTAATTGGGGCCCAAAAAGGTGGTAAGACACTGATTTGCGTCTGGGCTACACCAAACTGCATGTCCTGCTGTGAATTCTGAGTTACCGCTGAATTCTGCAGTAATTAGGAGTATCCAAGGGAATTTGGGATTATTAGACTGCAATGTTATGGCAATTTGTGAGGGGGAACGGTTGGTTGAGTCCTGGAGTTGGGGAATTTTGATTTATGGTTAGTGGGGTTGCTGGTTGTGTATGGAGGGTTGGAATTGAGAGTTACGAGTGAGAGGGAGGTTACTGGTTGGGATGCTGAGGGGTTTTGATGGAGGTTGGGGAAGTAATCCTGTTGTGGAATAGTGTGAATGGCGTTGGAAACATGATCTTAGTTGCAGTTATGCGATTTCAGTGCCATTTTTCAGATTTTGGAGGCTGGTTTTTTTGAATTTCTCGCCGTAAGCGGTGGAGGTTTGGGGTTCATTTAGGTTATGAGAGTAGTGGAGGACTGGATTTTTTTTGGAGATGGTAGTTATGGTATTGGGGTAGTGACAAAAAAGTATTTACTTGGTGGTCATATGAAATAAGAGGTAGTTACCTTGGCTTCGCCACCAAGAATCCACAGAATTGGCCCCATGAGAGACCTTGAGTGCCTGGAAATTCTATCCAAATTCCTTGATCTCTAAAAATCAGTCCATATTCCCTTATTTATTGACTTAGCCACTTTGGTCAGTCACGATCGTCCAAAGCATAAAACTGCTAAATATACAAAAAATATACAAAAAGATATAAAAATATGCCATCTTTGTTCTTAATGTGACTACCGGCTCAAATCGTCCGTCCAACGATCTAACTCCTCTTCATGTGGAAGTAGACTTGGGCCGATTCTGATAAGAGTTGGCCGACCCGTAAGATGTGATCCCCACCAGGAACTGTATAGTATAGAATTTTAGGCAATGTTTCCATGCGTTGATTAATGACATTTCATGTATCGAGCTAGCAATGCAATTACAGGAGAAGACAATTCATTCAATCATTGTCCTAAGGAACTCGTCCTGAACAAACAGTTCAAAGAGAGGTGGAGCAGAGCCAACTCACCTTACTCTCAGGAACACACAACAAGCACAATCACACGACGACACACAACAACCACAATACACGACGATATTCAAACTCCCTTTCTGGCCTTTATATAGGCTACAACTATAGCTAAAAAGACTGAAATGACTCTCTAACAGACTAATTGAACTCCCATTGTTGGTGCCAACCACGTCACTGCCGCGTTCCTATTGGCTTGCATTGATGCTCTCTCCTTCACCATTGGTGCCGACCACGTTGTTGTTGATCCCCCATTGGTTTGCATCCATGCTGACCAAGTCATTGCTAATTCCCCATTGGTTCACATCAATGCTCTCCCCTTTGCACACTTCCTTGTCCTCAAGGAACA
Source organism: Platanthera guangdongensis (assembly GCA_039583875.1). Taxonomy (NCBI): domain Eukaryota; kingdom Viridiplantae; phylum Streptophyta; class Magnoliopsida; order Asparagales; family Orchidaceae; genus Platanthera; species Platanthera guangdongensis. The sequence goes on from CM077154.1 coordinate 146,738,495, forward strand.
TGTGCGGGTAACGTAGCTTGAAGGGTTGCAAGTCTTCCCAGATTGGCACGGGCTCATCCAACCATTGAACCAATAGCTGTGTAGCTATTGTCCATGTTTCTGAGTGATGCGACGATCCATGATGGCAATAGGTTCCACCATCAAATTCCCCTCGATGTTAATTGTAGTTGGCAAGGGTATCTGTTGTTCTGGAAGCGGTCCATGATGTTCCCGTAATTGAGATATATGGAATGTATAATGTATTTTTTCCCCCTCTGGTGGATCAACCCGATACGCAGTCGGACCAATCTTCTCAACTACCTGATATGGTCCAAAAAATCGTGGAGCCAATTTCTAAGATCCCCGTCCGCGTATACTGGTTTGCTTGTAAGGTTGGAGACGAATTTATACCCACGAGCCAACCGAGAGCGACCTTTCCCGACGCTTCTTATCGGCGAGCACCTTCATGCGATTCTGTGCCTGAGCCAGGTTGTATTTTAGGATTGAGATAACTCGCTCCCTGGCTGCTAGCGATCTGTCAACCGTGTCCAACATATTTGTGACCGACAAATAAGGTGGAAGTACCATGGGTTCCTGCCCATAAACTGCTTCGAAGGGCGTCATTTTGATGGCGTTTTGGAATGTGTTGTACTACCATTCGGCCAAGGGTAGCCAGTAGCCACGATACCCAACGATGTGGTCGCTCAAAACACATGCAGTAAAGGTAATTTTTGAGGCATCGTTTCACCACCTTCGTTTGCCCATTGGTTTGGGGATGGTACGTCATTGAGAGCTTCAGGTCCACCTGTAAAATGCGGAACAATTCCTGCCAAAATGCATTGATAAAGATGGACATCACGGTCTAATAATAGCATCCGGTAATCCATGTAATATGAAAATGGAATCTAAGAAGAGCTGAGCAATAGTTTCCGCCATATATGGATGGGATACGACGACAAAATGCGCTTGCTTGCTGAGTCTATCCACCACCACCACTGTAGATTTTCCCTCACTATTCGGCAAGCCATTGATAAAGTCTAATGATATTTCCTGCCAAATCCCGCTAGGAATAGGTAATGAATGCAATAATCTCATTGGTCTTTGATTATCCACCTTGCAGCGTTGACAAACAGAGCATTGCTAAATATAAGCATAAATGTGAGGCTTCATCTTCCCCCAATAAATCATGGTTTTCATTCGTCGATGAGCTGCTGTAATTTTGGAATGACCGACTACGACCCCATCATGATATAGCTGCAATAGTTTATTCTTCACGATTGCATCCCTTCCGACCACAAATCGCCCTTTTCTTGTAAGCAACCTGTGCAGGCGTGCACCCACTGAAATTTAGGATAAGATTGGTCGTGTCCCTCTTTAGCCGAAATCACCTTCTGAATAATTCATCTTCCATCCAAGATTTCTTGATGAGCTGGAGAATGTTTGACGTCACTGAGATTATCAAATTAAGCTCAGTTTGATCATGTTCAAACTTTCTGGTCAGGGCATCAACACACTTATTTTCTTTTCCAGCTTTATATTGTATCTCGTAATCATAACCCATTAGTTTGGACATATATTTTTGTTGCGCAATGGTGGATAACTTCTGCTTCATCAAGAACTTTAAGCTACAATGATCCATGCGAATCGTAAAATGGCCCCCAATTAGATAATGTCTCCACCACTGAACTGTCGGGACTATAGACATAAGTTCCTTCTCATAGGCTGACAATAGAGAATTCCGGTTACCAAGAGCTTTACTAAAATAAGCTATTGGTCGGTCTCCTTGCAGCAATACTGCACCAACTACAGTATCTGATGCATCAGTTTTCAAGGTAAAAGGTTGAGAAAAATCCGACAGCTCGAGAATCAGCGGTTGAGAAACAACAGACTTCAACGCCGCAAACGACCCCTACCGTCCAGTGAAACTGTCCTGGTTTGAGCATCTCTGTGAGAGGTCGAGCTATACAGTCATACCGTGGAATGAACCTTTGACAATAGCTCGTTAAGCCCAGGAATCCACATAATTGTTTTTTGGATGTTGGCCTAGGCCAATTGAGCATTGTCTGAATCTTTGTCGGGTCAATGGCCACCCCTTGCTGGGAGATGACGTGGCCTAAGTAGCACACCTGGGTAAGACCAAAATCACACTCAGATCTCTTGAGAAATAGTTGTTGGCTCTCAACCGCCGAAAGGTGTATGTTAGGTGATCCAAATGTGATGCCCATGTTTTACTAAATACCAATATATCGTCAACAAAGACTAGAATGAACTTGCGTAGTTCCTGATGAAAGAGTCGGTTCATCATTCCCTGAAATGTTGTTGGAGCGTTTGTTAACCTAAAGGGCATGATTAAAAATTTGTAGTGCCCGTGATGGGTTCAAAACATGGTTTTATGAATGTCCTTATCTGCCATTCAAACTTGGTGGTAGCCCACACAAATCTAATCTCAAAAAGGAGGCACCATGAAGCTCATCGGTAAGTTCTCAATAATTGGAATTGGAAATTTGGCCTTGACCTTGTGGCTATTAAGCAGGCGATAGTCAACACAGAATTGCCACGTTCTATCACGCTTCTGCACCATGACCATCGGAGAAGCAAAGGGACTATGGCTCCCGTATGATTACCCGTTCGCAACATTTCCTGAACCAACTTCTCCTTGACGTCTTTTTGAAGAGGTGGATAGCGATACAGATGTAGGCTAAACTCTTCCACGCCTGGTTTGAGAGTAATATGATGTTCTTCATTTCAAATAGGAGGAAGCCGAGAGGGCTCGACAAACAAATCGTGGAATTTTCAGTAATAATTGTTGGAGTTGTTGCTGCTCCAATTCTGAAATAGAGGAGTGAATGCTCAAACGGAGTAATTCCTGCAATTCCTTCTTCGTAATACTCCTCTGTGAGAGCTTGAGATGAGCACCAAGCTATCCGGTTAAGTTGTCCCTCCTTTGCTAACAACTTACGCATGTGCTCTTGCTTAATCCCTTAGTCCGCTACATTCTTGGAGCCGCGTAACGAAACCTTCCTCCCTTGACTACTGAATTCCATTTTTAGATTATGAAAATCCCAATGCACCACGCCTAACGTGATCAGCCGTTGCACCTCCAAAACCATCTCGCATCCACCAAGCGGCAAAACAAGCATGTTAGAGGTGAAAAAAAAACTCCCTGCATGCGCCATGTGAAACCCTCTACCTGAAATGAGCTGGAGTGGCGCTTCCCATCCGCATTAGCCACTGTAAATAGAGGAATGGGTGCGAGTTTGCACTGGAGCCGGCGAGCTGTCCCTTCATCGATGAAGTTATGCGTGCTGCCAGAGTCTATCAAGATGCTAATCGGGTAGCCAAGGTAGGACGCCGTCACACGCATGGTGTGAAAACTTGTAATACCGGTGATAGCGTGCGCGGAGACCTGCGGAATTGGTTGACTACCATCAAACTCTTCTTGTGCCTGAATTGTTCCATTGGACTCGTCGGCGACATCATCCGAATCATTGTGGTCCTCATTGGTAATCAACTCCAACACATAAGATTGACGTCGCGCGATGCACCGATGACCGAGAGAGGACTCATCACACCAAAAGTAGAGGCCACGACTCCTCTTGGCATCCATTTCGGTTGACGTAAGGCGGCGGCCACCCGAAGTAGAGCGAGGAATAGAACCTGAAGAATTAGTTGTGGAGGAAGCCCGAGATGCCAGAGAAAATTGTTTCCCTGGTCTTGCCTCACTCGACTGATGCGGTGTTGCCGAGCGCTTTTGGCGAACTGCGATTTTTTGCTCTTGAATACAAGCTAGAGAGAATACTTCCCGGAGAGATTTGGGCTGAAATATTCGAACCGCATAGTTGATTTTATCCCGTAATCCGGCCAGACAAAAGCTAATCGGGCACTCTTCCGAGATCTGAAGACTGAACGCGGTGATGAAGAGCATCAAAATCGTCAAGATATTGTTGAACCGTTGAGTGTTGTCGCAAAATTTTAAATTTTCCCATTGGATCATCAAAGAGTATAGATCCAAATCGACAATGAAGGGCCTCCACATACTCCTCCCAACCCGGCCAGGAGCGATTCATGCGTGCATTTTAGAATGCCTGATGCCAATATAGAGCTCTGCCCTCCATATGCATTGAAGCGATTTGCACTTTCAAATGACCGGTTGTATTATCAATGTCAAAAAATTGTTTGCATCGGTAGATCCTGTCTGCCAGGTCGTCTCCATTGAACTTCGGAAAGACAATTCGGCGCCAAGCGCGTAAGACCTTGATTGAACTGATGTTCACCAAGCTGATTCCACAAGGGGCACTCCTCTAAAGAAGACGCCGCATCCCTGCAATCCACCGATTTTTCCGTCCTCAAACTAGAGAACATTTCACGGACTTCTTCTAAGGTCCGGGAATGCTTGTCTTCCAAAGATTGTAACGAGCGCGCCAAGGCCGTCTGTGTTTGCTTCAAGGTTTCCATCTCTACTTGCCAATCCTTCGATCGCGTTGCCTCAGCAACCGGCATCGCAACGAGGCGAGATCGCGTCTCTGATACCAATGATACGATCCAAAAGATGCAATTCAATTGTCCCGGAAAGTTAGCAGAGAGATTAACGGATTATCCAGCTAGCAATGCAATTACAGGAGAAGACAATTCAGTCAATCATTGTCCTAAGTAACTCGTTTTGAACAGACATTTCAAAGAGAGGTGGAGCAAAGCCAGCTCACCTTACTCTCAGGAACACACAACAAGCACAATCACTTGATTACACACATCAACCACAAATATACACGACGATATTCAAACTCCCTTCCTGGCCTTTTATATAGGCTACAATTATAGCTAAAAAGACTGAAATGACCCTCTAATAGACTAACTGAACTCCCAGTGCTGGTGCCAACCACGTCACTGTCGAGTTCCTATTGGCTTGCATTGATGCTCTCTCCTTCACCATTGGTGCCGACCACGTTGTTGCTGATACCCCATTGGTTTGCATCCCTGCCGACCATGTCATTGTTGATTCCTCATTGGTTCACATCACAATTACACCACCTTTATGCTTAATTTATATTCCTCTAAGGATGTTTTTGTTACGGTCCCGTCTTGGTCGCGCATGTCGCGAACTATTTATCTAGTCTATTTTATATTTTTGTATGCGTGATCGATCCTCCATGTCTAAGCCCAAGGAGGGGGTACTTTTATGAACTATTTATATGTGTGTGTGTGGCCAAGACAAGCAAGCAAGAAGTATTTTCATTTTATTTTCTCTAAACCCTCTCTCTAGTTCTCTCTCTCTCTCTCTACCGTGCTTTATCCCGCCAGGTTGCCCTAGCCGGCTACGCCTTCCGCAAGAATCGCGAAAAGCCGTGATTTCCACTGTGCCGCCTCCCCCCCGATTCGCGAATTCCGCAGGGCTACCTCCGCTGATTCGCACACCGCAAGCCACCGCCGCCATAGCTCGCCAGAATCCCTCCTCCTCCTCCCTTGAGGACTTCCCTCCTCTTTCCCGGTGTACACACTCGTAATCACGGGCCCGTAACAACTTGGTATCAGAGGGTACTCTCCTCCCTGCTGCCAAAGCGCCAGATCTGCCGCCTTCTACCTCCTCCGACCGCTTCACACCACCGTCTCCACCCCGATCGAGCTCCGCCCCGACCGACTCCGGCCCGCACAGCGCCGTCCCGACCTCCTTCGGCCCGCACGGCCCCTCCCCGACCTCCTGCGGCCCGCACGACCCCTCCGCGAAGCCAACCCCTCAGCACCCGGCTTCGCACCGACCGCTCACCGCCGACCCCTCTTCCCCGCGCATCCTTCTCGGCTCCTCCCTCGACGAGGGCCCCTTGCTCGCTGCCTCTACCGGGCTACTTCTGCTGCCGGACCCTTCTTCCTCCACTCTCTCCGACGCCAACAACCCACTATTTTCGTCCTACGCGATGGCCTACCAGCCCTCCCTCTCGCAAATTTTCGAGTCTCTCGCCAAGCTCCTCACGGAAACAACAACGCACTCATTGCCACCGTCACCACCCAACTAGTGGCTAACCGACCGGCCCAATCGACCACGGGTTCCTCCAGTGAAGCGCCGATTCTTCCAACCCTGCCGGAGTTTTGTCCCCCGCGACATGACGGCATCAAGGTGTCATGATACTTGCGGCTGGATTTTCCAATATTCGACGACCACGAAGACCCCTTAGCTTGACTCTCTCGTTGCGAGCAGTTCTTCGCCCACCAGTTCACCCCATCGGACGAGTGGCTCAACATTGCTGCCTTTCACCTGATGGGCCCCGCGCAACTTTGGTTTTCCCAACTGCAACGGGAGAAACCACTCCTTTCTTGGGAAGATTTCAAGGTGAACTACACCCTCCGTTTCGGGCCACCCCTCCACAACAATCCCTTGAGCGATCTCATTTCCATCCCGCAGACTGGTCCGATCGACGAGTACCTTGAACAGTTCAAGTCCTCCTGGCCCTCACTACCACCGTTCTTCCGACACAGCAGGTGTCCATCTTCACGGCAGGACTCCATGAGCGCCTCCGCATGGACGTAGAATTTCAGGCACCCGCAGATCTGACCACGACAATGAGTTTGGCTCGCATTTGCGAGAAGCGTCTGCTTTTGGACCGCCCTCATCTACATCACCAAGACACCGAGGGGTCCAAGTGTCCTCCGCGGTCTCTGTCATCGACCACAACCAGTCTCCTCGCCCCAGACCGCGACGCCGACCGCCCAACTACCATTCGACGACTGTCGCCACAGGAGATGAATGGCTGCTGTGCCAATGGCTCTGTTACAACTGCGACGAGCCATTTTTTCGTGGACATCGCTGCAAGCTCCTCTTCGGGTTGGAGGTCGACGACTCGGCTTCTGAACGGGATGCTGACACTGACACGGGAGATCCAACGCCCACCGTCACTACAGACCAAGCTTGAGGACAAGCTTGTCGTCGGGAAGGGTGAGGATGTTACGGTCCCGCCTTGGTCCTGCCTTGGTCGCGCATGTCGCAAACTATTTATCTAGTCTACTTTATATTTTTGTGTGCGTAATCGATCCTCCATGTCTAAGCCCAAGGAGGGGGCACTTTTATGAACTATTTATATGCGTGTGTGTGGCCAAGACAAGCAAGCAAGAAGTATTTTCATTTTGTTTTCTCTAAACCCTCTCTCTAGTTCTCTCTCTCTCTACCATGCTTTATCCCGCCAGGTTGCCCTAGCCGGCTACGCCTTCCGCAAGAATCGCGAAAATCTGAGATTGCCACTGTGCCGCCTCCCCCCCGATTCGCGAATTCCGCAGGGCTGCTTCCGCCGATTCGCACACCGCAAGCCACCACCGCCATAGCTCGCCGGACTCCCTCCTCCTACCCTGAGGACTTCCCTCCTCTTTCCTGGTGTACACGCTCGCAATCACGGGCCCGTCAGACCAAGCTTGAGGACAAGCTTGTCGTCGGGAAGGGTGAGGATGTTACGGTCCCGCCTTGGTCCTGCCTTGGTCGCGCATGTCGCAAACTATTTATCTAGTCTACTTTATATTTTTGTGTGCGTAATCGATCCTCCATGTCTAAGCCCAAGGAGGGGGCACTTTTATGAACTATTTATATGCGTGTGTGTGGCCAAGACAAGCCAGCAAGAAGTATTTTCATTTTGTTTTCTCTAAACCCTCTCTCTAGTTCTCTCTCTCTCTACCATGCTTTATCCCTCCAGGTTGCCCTAGCCGGCTACGCCTTCCGCAAGAATCGCGAAAATCTGAGATTGCCACTGTGCCGCCTCCCCCCCGATTCGCGAATTCCGCAGGGCTGCTTCCGCCGATTCGCACACCGCAAGCCACCACCGCCATAGCTCGCCGGACTCCCTCCTCCTACCCTGAGGACTTCCCTCCTCTTTCCTGGTGTACACGCTCGCAATCACGGGCCCGTAACAGTTTAATACTTCAATAATCTCTTGAATTCTGAATCGTATGACACAGAAGAGTATGGACAGTATTTCCATGCATTGATGCATGAAATTTCATATATAAATTACAATCTTCATGTTTAATTTATTTTCCTTTAAGGATGTTTATGACTTTAATAATCTCTTGAATTCCTAGTTATATTAATATCTCGGAACTTTGAAATGAAACCCAACATTCAACTAATATTGTTTTTTTTTATTCTTCTAGGGATGACATTTGGTTTTCCATTTTGTGGGTTTATATCCTATTTTTTCTGGATGCATCCCGTGAACTAGACAGACCTACTTTTCTTGATTTCCTCTTTTTTCTTAAATTTATTCAAGTTCTTTTGATATTTAGCATATATTTATGTCTTAATTTCAGTTTAGTCAAAAGGGGGAGGTTTTACTTCTGATATATCCTATTTTTTGTCTTCTTTCTATACATATCTGTAATTTTTATAAAGCATCCCCTGTGCAATATTTGAATCATGATGTAACTAATTGATGTGTTAATTCGTCATAATATCATCTAAGTGCTACTTATAAATCCTTTCATTCAATGATGACATCTTCGAACAATTAAGATTAAAAGGTGTTCAAGCTGACATGATACTCGCTGATTGATGTTTGTTAATTCGTATTACTATCCTCTTCATATTACATAAATATCCTTGTTATTCAGTCTTGACTTCCTCGACAATTAACTAATTAAGATTTAAAGTTGTTCAAGCTGCAGATTTCAGCTTTAGTAAAATTTTTACTTTTGTGTTTCTTTTTCGGTGAAGCTGAAAATCTCAATTTTTTCTGTACCTATTTACTTGCTAAATTACATGTTGTGTACTTGTGTTAAAAATATATGCCCTATTTTACTAAAAGTTGCAAAAACTGATCATCTAAATTCTAATAAAAATAATTTATTGTGCACCATTTGTCTCATATATTAGTTTATTCTTTCAGTGCTCATTTAGATTTGCAGAAAATTTTTATTTTCTAGTAACCATCCTTCTACGCAGATTTGAAATGCCCTTCAATATCTGGTGTGGTGGATGCAATTCTATGATTGCCAAGGGTGTGAGGTTCAATGCAGAGAAAAAGCAAGTTGGAAATTATTATTCCACCAAGGTACTTTGAGCTACTTATAGCAATAAATTATCTCGAGTGATTCTCTAAATTTGACGTGCTTGCAAGCATAAATGATTTTTTCTAGGCTGAGTGAGTGATGGCTCAGTTATTTCAATTGCTAGAGTAGTTTTACAATATCACACTGCTCACCAACCGCCCTTGATCCATTGAAGCTTTAAATGGGTTCTTCCCCTTTCTTGTTTCTGGCAAAGCATGCACTTTTCTTTTTAACTCATTTATGTATGGTTGTTCTCGTGTACTTGAAAAAACTATACATAAGTTTTATTGAGTAGCTTTTACATCGCTAAAAAAGCAAAACTTCATTGAAATTTGTCATGTAATTACTGATTCGATTATTTGAAATATTTTTTCTGGGTTTGTTCACGTTCCTTATTGGTTTTGCTTATGAGGCCACTTGGTGTGATCTCAGCCCAGTTTTTGTTCTTGTTAGCTGATGACTTGTTTCTAGTGGTTTGTGTATTAGGGATCATTTGGTTGCTTGCAGGTAATTTTTTTAAAAGTGATGGGTTTGCTGTCATGAGTTTTGTGTGTGAATGGAATCCTTAAATTGGAGGGTTTTTTGAAAAGGCTTATTTAGCTCAATACTGATTTCTTAATATTCCCGACTAAAGGCTCAACTATCAAATTTTATTATCTCCGAAAGCATGCTTCCTAACTTAAAGCAATCAGATGGAGCGATTTCTAATGAAAATAATTCATGAAGAAATATTGCCTTTGTATTCCTTCTCTGCACTTCTAGGCTCCGTTTGGCGTGGCGTTTTTACTCCGGTGAGTTTGGACGAAAACGCCACCGTCATAGAATGTATGTTTGGCACGACAACGGTTACGACCACCACCAAGAAAATAAACTACTTTCGAACATAAAAGTGGATGAAATTCCATAGGTGAGGTTGGGCGTTCATGAACGACAGCTCATAACCACTGCATTCATGACTGCCACCACCATGCCACAGACCCCTAGACTGCATCTGAGAAGCTTTAGAGCTGATTAGCCAGAAGTTGTTGAATTTTACTGGAGCCCATACACCTAAGTTTTGATTGGAGTACTAAACATATGCATAGCGAGGATGCTATTTGGCTTTATACTGTGAAGGGGAAACTGTGACCTGTCCTTTGAGGGTGATTAGGTCTTTATTACGTTTACCACTTTACTTTTTTCGATTGTGATATCTGCACTACTAAATAATTTGCGGCTAATATAGAAGTATTGCTTAATTAGTGTTGAAAGTAATCGGATTGGTTCCATATCCTATTTGATGGGATCATCCACCACACTTTTTTTGTTGTGCGCCAAGACCCTCGTTCGTCTACTTGCGCAGGAGAGCTTTATCTGATCGATGATCCGACTTCATAGATGCATCTGGATTTCCTCACATGTTTTCATATATTTTATTGTTGTTTTTATTTAGTATTTAGTGAGATCGCGCCCCTTACGTTAACAGTCAGTCACAACCATTGATGTAAGGTTGGCCTAATGTCTTTTATTATAAGTATTGGGTGGATGCCATCCTGTGGTATTGGAGAATTTTTTAGAACTATTCTTCCTGAATTCTAGCGATTCTCTCACGATGATGACTTTGTGAGGCCCTAGGTGATGAATCCTAAAAATCTCACTTTTTTCCTTGTTACCCCATCCATTAGCCACCTCTCACCATCACCCATGACCCAAGCCGACACCCCAAACATTTTCCTAATCTAACTCATACAGCATCCTGCCTCCGCCCACCGATTGGCTGCGCTTGGGCTGAAATCGGGAGCCAGCAACTCTGTTTCCCACGCCTAATAGCTCCTGATTACCTCCCCCTAGTTCTTCGGCACCCCCACCCCTCACACAGTCCTCAACTGCCTTTTTCACCCTCCCCAACCACAATTGCCTTTCTCCAGCCACCACCTCTTCGTTAGTCGTCCCATCCTGTTGCCTCCTCCGACAATCCTATCTATCTACCTCACCCAAAGCTATAGCCACCATGTTCTGCTCCCCCATCACAACCCTTCTCAACCCACTGCCTCCATAAATCACTCTCGTCCAGCCCCCTCCCTTCATCTGGGTAGTCGGCACCGCCTCTACGATCATTGGGGATGCATTTGGCGGGGCAAATCTTGTGTCCAGCCCCCTCCCTTCATCTGGGTAGTCGGCACCGCCTCTACGATCATTGGGGATGCATTTGGCGGGGCAAATCTTGTGTGGCAGTGCGGTCCGCACCTCCTAATCACAGTAATGGCCTGTTTGGCGGGGCCGCACCTGGCGGTGAGGATTGTTGATTATCATTAGTTTTACGGATTGTCGATTTCATGCTGTTAGAAAAGCCCATTTAATCTAGGCCTATTATGTTTCATTTATTGTATTTTTCTCTCTCCTCTTTAGTCCCACATCATGTATAGGAACTTCTTTCTTTCTCTCATCTGTATATTTGTACTCATTCTTTGTATTTTACACAAGTAAACATATATACAAGGTTGGCTTTTTCCTTCTTTACATGGTATCAGAGTCACCGATTCTACTTGAGCGGCTTCCCCTTCTTAACCCGCACAACCCGCGCGGCCTGTCTTTTGTCCGCTGCCCGCCCGGCCTCCTGCGGCCTGAATTCCTGTCCGCTCTACTCCTCTTCTTCCGCTCCCTCTTCTTCTCCGTGGTTCCATCCCTCCTCTCAGGCATTTTATAGCCTTCCCCCTCTCTCTCTCTCGTCGGGTCCACCTTCACTATCTCTCCTCCAGACCTCTCTCTCTCTCTCGCGGCCTATTCTATCACTCTGCGGCCTCTCTCTCTTACGCCCTGTTCCTGCTCGCTGCGGCCTGCTGCTCTAGCTGCCTGATTTAGCTCGCTGCGACCTGCCTCTCTCGCGGCCTGCTCCGGTTCGCTGCGGCCTGATCTAGCTCGCTGCGGCCTGCCTCTCTCAATACCTGCTCCAGCTCGCTGCGGCTTGATCTAGCTCACTGCGGCCTGATCCACCTCGCTGCGGCCTGCTCCAGCTCGCTGCGGCCTGCCTCTCCTGCGGCCTGCCTCTCCTGCGGCATGCCTCTCCTGCGGCCTGCCTCTCCTGTGGTTTGATCCTGGTCGCTGCGGTCTGTTCTCTCCGCTTGAGTCTTCCCTACTCGCGGTCTCTTCTCTCTGCCCGCCACGGGCCTCCTGTTTCTCGGACCGCTGCTGTGCTCTGCCAGACCGTGCAGACTCTTGCCTTCCCGCATTTTGGTCGCGGTCTTCTCCTCTTTCCTATCCTCGCGGCTTCTCTCTGTCCGCTGCGACCTTCTCTCTCTCCCGGCCTCCGCCTTTGGTCGCGGCCTCCTCCCGCAGTTGGTGTCTTCCCATCGTGACTGAGCGGTCTCTGCTCTGGTAGCACGGTCTCCTTTGTTAGCCGGTCTGTTCTCCTAGCCGCCTCTCTTCTTCATGGCCTCCTCTGCTGATTCAGTTGGCACAGCGGTTCCTCCTGCTGACCGCCCGGCCTCTCTCCCGGAAGTGCGAGATGATCTTCGTATTACTACAATCTCTCTAATCGGCAAGAAGAATTTTGTGGAGTGGGCGTACTCTGTTCGCTGTGTCCTGCAATCCAAGGGGTTCCTTCATCACTTGACCCAGGCCGTTACCGGTACTCCTACTGATGATTGGTTATGCAATGATGGTCGGGTGCAGACTTGGCTCCTTAATTCTCTTGATGGCGAATCTTATCGCCTGACCATGTACCATGAGACGGCCAAGGACATGTGGGACGAGCTCCATACCCTTTACTCTGGCAATGATAGTCTCCACCATCTGTATGACATTATCACTGCTCTCCATGCCCTTGATAACAGTGGCGCGACCGATCTGACGTCCTTCGTTGCTCAGGCTCGGTCTCTGGTCGAGGCTTGGATCCACCATCAACCTCCTACTCTGGTCCTTGCTGCCCAACGTGCTCAAAAGGAAGCTGTGGGTATAGCCATGATGATGGCTCGGGTACCGCATCATCTTCACAGTGTACGGGCTCACATCCTCTCCTCTACTGTTACCCCATCTTTCTCTGATGTGTGCTCGATGCTTCTCAAAGTATCCCCGCCTCCGGATGTGCCCGGGCCTCCTTCTCCGACCCTTGTTCAGCAGGCCCCTGCTCCATTATTGCCTCTTCCATCCTCAGCTCGTGGAGGCCGCTCTGATTCTCGAGGACGGGGTCAGAGTGGACGGTCTCGACCTAAGTGCTCGTTCTGCGGCAAAGACAGGCATCTTGAAGCCACGTGCTATCGCAAACATGGTCGCCCTCCTCGTCCGCAGGCCTCTATTGCTGCCACCGACCCCTCTTCTACTCGTACTGACCTCGACGAGGTTCGTCTTCAACTCCAGCATCTTCATGGACTGCTTAGCCGCCTACCTGCCTCGGTTGCCTCCGCTGCCTCCATCTCCAATGAAGGTATCGCCTGCCTCTCCTCTGGCCCGCGATGGATCCTCGATTCTGGTGCCACTCATCACATCACCTCTGTTCGGCCGCCTCAGTACTTGTCTTCACCTCACCCGAAGTACATTACTGTGGCCAATGTGGCATCTGTTCTTGTCTCTGGATGTGCTGATATTCCTCTCACCTCTTCTCTCCTCCTGTGCTCGGCTCTTCACGTTCCGGGCTCTCCTTTCAATTTACTTTTTGTTGGTCGCCTTATTACTGATTCTAATTACTCCGTGACCTTTACTTTCTCTTCTTTTCTGATACAGGATCAGCAGACGCAGACTATCATTGGTAGGGGGCGGCTGCAGAACGGGCTCTAGCTTCTTGACGACTCTCCTACTATCCTCGCATCTTTCTCCTCTTCGGATTTGCATCGCCGTCTTGGTCATGCTCCTCTTCCAGTCCTCCAGAAGGCTCTCCCAGATGTCTCTCTTTCTGCATTTCACTGTGAAACATGTATTTTTGGCAAACAACCACGTTCATCTTTTCCTTCTCATTGTACTCGGAGCTCCGCTCCTTTTATGTTGGTACACTCCGATATATGGGGTCCGTATAAAATTACTAGTATTTCTGGCTACCGGTACTTTCTTACTTTTATTGATGATTACTCTCGCATGACGTGGTTGTATCTCCTACGGGATCGCTCTGAGCTTCCCCGCGTCTTCAGGGCCTTCATTCTTGAGGCTTGCACTCAATTCTCTGCGCCCATTCGTACTATTTGTACTGACAATGCGCGCGAGTACACTAGTCATGACTTCACGACCCTCTGCTCTGAGTTCGGCATTCTTCACCAAACATCGCGTCCGTATACTCCACAACAGAATGGTGTCGCCGAGCGCAAGAATCGTCACCTTCTTGATGTCGCTCGTTCCCTTATGCTTCAAATGCAGGTTCCCAAACCGTACTGGAACTTCGCGCTCTCCACGGCCTGTTTTCTCATCAACCGTCTACCCTCTTCCATCCTCCAGTATGCTACTCCCTTCGACCTCCTCTTTCCCTCCACTCCGCCTTTTCCTGTTCCTCCCCGGATTTTTGGTTGTACCTGCTACGTTCACCAACTTGGTCCCTCTACAGACAAGTTGGATCCCCGTGCAGCCAAACATGTCTTTGTGGGCTACTCGCGCACTCAAAAGGGTTGTGTGCTATTCGCCTGCTACCCGCAAGGTTACTGTCTCTGCGGATGTCACTTTCCGCGAAGATCTTCCCTTCTTCTCTGCTCTGGATCTTGCTCCTGCTCCATACCCCGTCGTTCGTCCTGTCATCCCTGCTCCCCGCTCCTCATCATCTCCTCCTGCCATGCCTCCGGTCCGTCCACCGCCACCAGTTATCCGGGTCTATTCTCGTCGCTCTCCTCCTCCCGTTGCCCCCCTGCAGTCGGCTTCAACCTCTGGTGCTCTCTTACCTGCTGCTCCGGCTCCCGCATCCACCGCTCATCCAATGGCGAATTACGTCTCTCTACATCGTCTTTCACCACCTCTTCTTCACTTTGCCACATCATTATCCTCTGTTTCTGTCCCTAACTCTTTGCAGGAGGCGCTTCAACATCCGGGCTGGCGGGCCAACCAGACCTGGGTCCTGGTTCCCTTACCTCCCGGTCAGCACCCTGTTGGGTGTAAATGGGTTTTCGTCATCAAGCATGCTCCGGATGGCACTATTGCCCGACTGAAGGCCCGCCTTGTGGCCCGTGGCTTCACTCAACAGTAGGGCCTTGATTATGAGGAAACTTTCTCTCCAGTGGCTAAACTCAACACCGTCCGTGTTCTTCTATCCGTGGCGGTGCACCGACACTGGCCCCTTCATCAGCTCGATATCAAGAATGTCTTTTTGAATGACGATCTTCAGGAAACAGTCTACATGCGCCAACCGCCCGGGTTTGAGACCACGGGGAGTCTCGTGTGTGTCTTCTCCAGAAATCCATCTATGGTCTCAAACAGTCCCCTCGGGCGTGGTTTGACAAGTTCAGCAAGGTGGTTCGGGGCATGGGGTTCACTCGGAGTTCTGCAGATTTCTCCCTATTCACCCGACACCGGGCCACTGGAACTGTCCTTCTGTTGGTTTATGTTGATGACATACTACTCACTGGGGATGACTCAAAGGGGATTCAAGAGGTCAAACAACATCTGAGCACTATGTTTCAAACCAAAGACCTGGGGCATCTTCGCTACTTCCTTAGTCTCGAGATCGCACGACGGCCGGACGGGCTTGTCCTCTCCCAACGGAAGTACTGTCTCGATCTTCTCAAAGACGCTGGTCAGTCTGGTTGCAAGCCAGCTAGTACCCCGATGGAGGCAAATCACAAACTATGTGCTCATGCCTCTGATGATGATTTGCTTCTTCAGAACCCGGAATACTATCGGCGCCTTGTGGGAAAGTTGATCTATCTAACGGTCACGAGGCCTGATACATCGTTTGCAGTTGGGGTTGTCAGTCGGTTCATGCATGCCCCCCGGGTTTCTCATCTCCAGGCGGTTGAACGGATTCTCTGATACCTTAAGGGAGCTCCGGGTCAAGTGCTGGTTTACAAAACCTCCGACTCGGCTCCCGCATTGGTCGCTTATTCTGATACCGATTATGCCGGTTCCCTGGACGATCGGAGGTCAACAAGTGAGTTCTGTACTTATTTTGGTGGTCATCTCATTACATGGAAAAGTAAGAAACAAGTTGTGGTCGCTCGTTCCTCCGCGGAAGCTGAATACCGATCGATGGCCTCGGTTGTCTCAGAACTCACATGGCTTGAAAGTCTCCTTACTGACCTGGGAGTAAAACTTCCTTCATCTGCTGTTCTATTCTGTGATAGTCAAGCCGCCATACACATAGCAAAGAATCCGGTGTTTCACGAGCGCACAAAACATATCGAAGTCGACTGTCACTTTGTTCGAGAGAAAGTTCAATTGAAGAAACTTGAATTAAAGCATGTTCCGGGCACTGATCAAGTTGCTGACATTCTCACAAAGGTTTTATCAAGTACCTTGTTTTACCAGTGTTTGTCCAAGCTGGGTGCATATGACCTATACGCTCCAGCTTGCGGGGGAGTGTTAGAAAAACTCATTTAATCTAGGCCCATTATGTTTCATTTATTGTATTTTTCTCTCCTCTTTAGTCCCACATCATGTATAGGAACTTTTTCTCTCTTTCTCTCATCTATATATTTGTACTCATTCTTTGTATTTTACACAAGTGAACATATCTACAAGGTTGGGTTTTTCCTTCTCTACACATACTATTTTGAATCTATAGTTTTTTGGTTGTTTGTTCTGGAATACCTTGTGATTTGCATGATTTATTTGTTAGCATACTTTTGTTTTGGCCCTCCTTGCGGAGGAATGTGTAATCTTGTTTTTCTAAAAAAATAATTTCATTAATTAGATTAATTACTTGAGATTTAATCCTTTATTACTTAATTGTGATCTAGTTGTCGAACCTTGTGTGCATTGCATGTCTTATGTTAAAAGAGTTATTTTTCCCCGACATGTCATCTAGGATTGCATATCAGTATTCACACACACCTACCCTATCCTACATCAATTAGTATCAGAGCCCAAGGTTTGGGCCAATTTTGTGCTCCGTAGCGGTAGGTTCTTTAGGTCCCCAATGTCTAATCCCAACATATAGTCTTAGATCACTTTGATGTCATAGGCATCCAATTTGAGGACCTTCGTCACAACATCCCTGAGAGAAATGCAAGAATTGAAAACTAAGAGAATTTAAGTGACACTTTGACACAACAGGACGACCCTCCTGATGGGGATCCCGAATGCTTCCTCGTCCTGATCTTCGTCCTAGAGGTGTTCCCCATTTCCTTGATTTACATCACCGAGATATGTGATATAACGATAAATATGTGAAATCCCACAAGCCTCTTATCCATTCTCATTCGATCACGGCGGGAGAGCAAGTCCAAATAGAAAAACTCACATTGGGTTTAGGGATAATTAGGCTCAAACCGATGACTTCTACCACATCAAGGTGGCACTCTACCGCTGAGTTATATCCCTTCCCGGTCCCATCGAGAAACCTACCTGCTCGCCTGTTCCTCTTGTAATACGGAACCCTGAGCATACCCATGAGCGTCAGCAATGCCCTACCTATATTAGGCATCCACCTCCCCGCAATGGGCCCCGTTCGCCATCACATGGCTCGATAGATCGTGAACCTCTACTCGGTCATCACAACTATGATCGTGAGGAATTTTATGATCCATGTCATAGAGAGTGTGGTCCCCCGCCCGCTTGGAACAACTACGATAATGAGGACTATTTTGATGAATATCAAGAACCTTAGAGAGGTGACCCTCCTTAGGAGGACAATATCACTCGATGCATCCGCATCGACACTCCCTCCTTCAAATGTCACCTGCACCCGAAGTCCTTTAGTGATTGACACTTAGATATGGACCACTACTTTGAGAGGTTCAATATAAGCGATGAGTGGCGTGTCAGATTTGCCAAAATAAAACTGCATGGGCAAGAGAAGATCTTCTGGACAAGTTTAGACAGAAGACGATTACTATCCCATTACCCGATGGATGAATATAAAACAACGATTAAAGGATAAGTACCTTCCTACCTCGTATAAATATTAGCTCTTCGATCAGTTGTATTGCCTACGTCGTGGGACACATACTATCATTGAGTATATGTCTCTCTTAGACGTGTTAGTAGCACCGTTGCAGATGTCGGATGTCAGGGACACATCGGTTTATGGTTTTCATGTCAGTTTTAATGTCAGGTAAATATCGAGGATATTTCATATATCGAATTTTAATTTTAATTATCCATATACATAATTATATATAAATATATATTTTATCTTTTATATATTTATATATTAACAATTTAACATTTATTTAATTTTGAAATCTACTAAAATACTTTAATCATTTTGATGTAGAGGTAGGCTAGTGGTGCTCGGGCGCTAGGACTCTACGTGCACGTGTGAGGGAATATGCGAATGCGATGTTACATGCAATGAGCAGTCGGATAGCAACGACTAGTAACGTAAGCAATGAAAATTAGCAACACCGCGCAGTTAATCGAAATAAAAAGCAATTAAATAAATTTTGGCAATTTGGCAACGGCTTCCTCCGCACGGAGGGCCTAAGCAAGCGGCGGCGACTAATTCCACAACAAATATTAGCGTATAAGACAACAACTACCAGACTACGATCACAACACAAGTATAGACAAATAACCAAGTGCAAATGTCAAATACAAACACAATACCATGAAATACTCACGATGCAGTGGGCTGATCCGAGATGGTGGAGACTTTGAGTGGCCGGATGCAAAACAGGCGATCGGAGACAAACACGGTGGCACGGTGACGTCACGGTGGCTGCCCACGGTGGAAAAGAGGGGGGTGCGGGCCGGAAACGGCGAGATCCAGCCGCTCGGGAATGGATCGGAGTGTCGGTGGGTAGATCCGCTAATTTTAGGGCGGATCCGGGCTACGGGAGTGGAGATACGTAAGGGGATGGGAGATCGGGGGGAGGTAGTGCTAGATCAATTAGATCTAGGATTTTCGGAGTGTTGGGGGGGGGGGGGGGTGGATCCACGAGGGAAGGAAAGGAGGGGGCGGGTAGGGCTAGATAGAGAGGCCCTAGGGCGACTCGGATTTGGGAAAGGAGGGGGGCTGGGATGTGCTGGGCCTGCAGCCAAGTCGGCGGACAGGGGTTACGGGGGGGGGGGGGGGGGAGGGAATCGGAAACCTCCGGTTTTTTCCTGTAGCACCCAGCGGCTGTGTGAACTCCTGGATGGGTTCCGGAGGCTGGAACAAGATCTCGAGGGGTGGAAAATGAAGATGGGGGGAAGGGGATACCTTGGGGGGAAGTTTGGCGGCCTAGGAGTCGTCACCTAGGGTTCCACGACGTCGGCACCGGGGAGGGATCACTGGAATCCGGGAATAGACCTCTCCAAATTCTGCAATACCCCGGAATCAGCCCCCTAGCATCCTATTTATAAGAAAACATAACTTAGGGCATCCCCATCAACGGCTATGATTGGCCGGTGGGTTAGTCCTTGAAATACATCAAAATACACTCAAAAAAATAAAGTAATATAGTGGTTTGACTCGCGACGACGTCCCGGACGCAATCGCGGAGTCCGATCGGCGATCCGATCAAGTCTTCCTGCGCGAGTACATGTATGTTGGCCCCGCCTTGCGGCGAGCTCCTCCAAGTGCATCTGATGGCTCCCCATCACATTTTATATTACACGTGTAATAACAATATAATGTAGGGAAGAAAGTCGGAGGAAACAGGAAGTCAAGAAGTCATCATTGATGATGGAAGATAATGAACTTTCAATACAAACTCAAAAGGCCAAGAGAATCAAAGTTAATGATGGATGGACAGGAAAGAAAGCAAGAGAAGGTAAGAAGATAGTTGAGAACTAGAACATAGAACAATTCTAACAATGAAGCGATATCGTTTTATTATCTATTAAACCAAAGACGCTAAATAAAATAAACAACAAAATTCAACCGATATGCTATTGAGATATATCAGGGATACATCAGTGGATATATCGGTCTATGACTGATATATCGGCGGATAAATTCCAAAAGGATATTTTGCAAAACAATATTAGAAATGTGTCAGTTTGCTTACGAAACATTTATGTCGGTCGACATGTCGGTCTTGTTAGATGATATCCACAATACTTGTTAGTAGTCAGGAGCAACATAGTGGAGGAACCTAACACCTTTGCGTCCCGTTTTTGGGCCAACCTGTGTTTTGATATTCGTTGAGAGTTGTTCTCTCACCGCCTCGAGAATGTGAAGTAAATCTTTCGACTCGCCCTAGAGTACGAGTAGTAACTTTGCTCTTCAGGGTTGATACATATTCACTTCTGATTTGATGACTCGATCTTCTGGAGGGCTGCCCTACCCCTGATCGTGAGTACTGCACCTCCTTATGCCCCGGTGGACACACAATACAAGGCATTCGTCACTGGAACTCCCAAGACAGTGGACATCCAGTGCTATAGATGTTTTGGCAGAGGACACGTAGCGGCCCAGGTGCCCTAGCAAAATTTGCTTATTGAGGAGGTTGGGCCTAGTTTAGAGGTCGAGGAGACGCTGGACGAGGAGATTATAGCCATCGTCGAGAAGGGTTGTCAGAGTAACGTTGAGAGATCACTAGAGATAGGAGTGGTTAGTCGCCTCCTGCATACCCTGCGTGCAGATGAGGATTGGTGCCGCACCACTACCTTCTATACTTATTTCCGCAATGCAGGTGGCCTCTACAAATTGTCTCTAGATTGTGGGAGTTGCGTGAACATCGTGGCCCCGAAGGGTCTGGAGTAAATGCAGGTGAGGGTTGAGCCTCACCCCCACCCCTATCATATTACTAGGTCGACAAGATTGTGATCCAAGTCACCCTGCGATGCCTTGTTCTAATTGGACTACTAGTGCAAAGCATCCCTACATATATAAGCAGCCAAGTTCATGTAACAATAAATAAATAATGATACTGGTTGTTGGATGGGGGCTGCCTGAGGGTTATGTGGCTGGTAAGGGCCTTAGGAGGGCTCTAATGGGGTGGGTGGATTGTTGTAGTGTTTGTGGAGACGATTGGATGAAGGTTTGGTGTTGGGGTTGTTAATTGCATGCCTTGATTCCTAACCCAAAGGCAACGAACGATGCTGAACACGACCTGCACGGTCCAGGACTGTGGCTCTGGCCGAAATTTTCCTGGCACACAGGTATTTGTCAGAGCGTGTGCGGTTGGGACTGTTCCAGAAGTCAGTTGATACATCCGGAAGGCGGAAACGCGACATTTTGGGGCACACAATCCGTTGCACACTGGCGTGTGTCAATTTGACGATTCCATGGGGTTGTTACACGTGTGTTGATGAAAAGACATGCTGATTGGGGCACACACCCAAGGCACACTGGCGTGTGCCAAGGGCGTGTCGATATGTATAGTGCTATATAAACTCTTATTCGGTCCGTCTCCTGTGTTGTTATCGGCGGAAATCTGAGAGGCAATCTGGGCGGCTATCTGTGGCCATCTGTGGCCATCTGTGCGGCAATCTATGGTCATCTGGGCGGCAATCTGCGGCAATCTAGGTGGTCTTCTGGGGCATTCCGTGGCGTTTCCGAAGCAATCGTTTTGGGGTTTGGGCATTTTGTTTTTTGTGTTCTGTGTTTGTATTCAGTATTCTGTATTCCGAAATCTATAAATCCGTCCGCCTGTTGTAACCACCTCTATTCTGAATAATGGAAATTCGATTGTTGTTGCATGTGGGCGTATCCCATCTTGATGAATCACGTAAATTTGTATCGCTCGTGATTGTTGTTTTTTTGTTTTGTTTTTCATTCTTCTCCAATTTGCGCAATAGGGGTGATGAGGAATTGCACTGAAGACAGACATATGCTTCCTTGGAGAGAGGAAACAGGGGTCTAGCCTCTATACCCGGCGGATGCAATGGAGGCCGGTTATAGAGGGGTGGGTAATGGTGGCCGTCTGTGGGAGAGGATGGCTGTTGTGTTGGGGAGAGGCCTGCCGGTAACAAGAGGGTTGTGGGCCGCTGGAATGGGGGGTATTTGTTGGGCGGCAGAGGTTTTGGAGGAGGTGTGGTGGGGCTGATGTTGTGGGGAAGGGAGGACAAGTTGCAGATTGAAAGGAGAAGGGAGACTGGGCCGTGGGATAGAAGGAGAATGGTGGAAGTGAGTAGGAGTACAAGGAAACAAGGACACAAGCCCACCTTAGAGTTTCGTGGAGTCCACACCATGAGTGATTATCGTATTTTGAGATGAAAATCTCTAAAATCTGCGTGACACAAAACTAGCCCCTTTTCCTCGTATTTATTCTAAACCTTCTTAGGCCACCTGTATAACTCGTAATTTGTCGAGATCAGAGATGCCCGAGGACGGCTCAGAAGGCCTCGACCACCTGAGGCGAGTTGGGAAGGCCTCGCCCACCTGGTGCGAGTTGAGAAGGCCTATCCCTCCTGGGGCGAGTTGAGAAGGCCTCGCCCACCTGGGGGGGAGTTGAGAAGGCCTCGCCCTCCTGGGTCGAGTTGAGAAGGCCTCGCCCACCTGGGGTGTGTTGAGAAGGCCTCACCCTCCTTGGGTGAGTTGAGAAGTGTTCATGGGGAGCCATCGGATGCACTTGGAGGAGCTCGCCGCAAGGCGGGGCCCACATACATGTACTCGCGCAGGAAGACTTGATCGGATCGCCGATCGGACTCCGCGATTGCGTCCGGGACGTCGTCGCGAGTCAAATCACTATATTACTTAATTTTTTTAAGTATATTTTGATGTATTTCAATGACTAACCCACCGGCCAATCATAGCCGTTGATGGGGATGCCCTAAGTTTGTTTTTCTTATAAATAGGATGCTAGGGGCTGATTCCAGGGGTATTGCAGAATTTGGAGAGAATAATCCCGGATTCCAGCGATCCCTCCCCGGTGCCGACGCCGTGGAACCCTAGGTGACGACTCCTAGGCCGCCAAGCTTCCCCCCAAGGTATCCCCCTTCCCCACCTTCATTTTCCTCCTCTCGAAAGCTTGTTTCAGCCCCCGGACCCTTCCAGAAACCCGCATAACAGCGGCTGCTGCTACAGTGCCTGGAGGCAATTTCCGCCCCCTGCTACAGTGAAAAGTCGGGATTTCCGACTTTTCTCTGTCCGCCGACTGGGCTGCAGGTCCAGCCCCCTTCAGCCCTTCCTTTCCCAAATCCGAGCCCTCCTAGGGCCTCTTTACCCCTACCCGCCCCCTCCTTTCCTTCCCCTCGTGGATCCACCCCTCTCCAACACTCCGAAAATTCTAGATCTAATTGATCTAGCACTACCTTCCCCCGATCTACCCTCCACTTCCATATTCTCACTCCCGTAGCCCGGATCCGTTCTAAAATTAGCGGATCTATCCACCGACACCACGATCCGTTCTAAAATTAGCGGATCTATCCACCGACACCCCGATCCGTTATCCCTCCACCCAAACCTTCCATTTTTGTTCGGATCCGCTCCAAATCATCGGATCTATTTTCCCCCGGCCCGGATCTACTCATTTGTGGCCGGATCCGCCGTTTTACCGTCCGTTACCGCCACTCTTCGCCGAGGGCATCCACCACCATCGCCGCGTCGCCTCCGATTCCACTTCCGATCGCTCGTTTTGCATCCGGTTCGTCAAATCCTCCATCGCCTCGGATCAGCCCACTGCATCGTGAGTATTTCATGGTATTATGTTTGTACTTGACATTGGCACTTGGTCGTTTATCTATATTTGTGCTGTGATTCTAGTTTGGTAGTTGTTGTTTTTATAACGCTAATAATTATTGTGGAATTAGTCGCCGCCGCTTGCTCAGGCCCTCCGTGCGGAGGAAGCCGTTGCCTAATTGCCAAAGTTATTTAATTGTTTCTTTATTTCGGTTAATTGCGTGGCGTTGCTAAGTTTCATTGCTTAAATTATTAGTCGTTGCTATCCGACTGTCCATTGCATGTAGCATTGCATTCACGTATTCCCTCACACGTGCACGTAGGATCCTAGCTTCCGAGCACCACTAGCCTACCCCTACATCATTTGGTATCAAAGCGAGGTTAGGCCACTTGCATGCTCCGTAGTGGTAGGACTTTTAGAGTAAGCATGGTAGAACCACAGAACACTGAGGACCGAGCGACGAGTTCGAATTCGGACGCCGCTTTCGCTGAGTTCCAACGCCTTGTCCTAGGTCGCCTTGACACCATAGGAGCCCAATTCGACGATGTGCGTCATGACCTTGCCGAGGTGAACCTTCGTTTAGGCCACTTAGAGGATGCCAGGGACACTCCGACACAGCGTGACGATTCTCTTGAGGACGACCCTGACGCTCCTCCACGTCGAGGGCAACGCCCGAGGGACGGCCCACCTCCCGCAGACCGTCACCATCGTGATAGTCCTCATCGAGCCCCGATTCCGCCAGTAAGGCGACATCCTGATTTTGCGAGAGATTATAGGCAAGTCCGGCGAGGGATAGGCTGCCACCCCAGCGTGATGAGTACCGTATGCCACGTCAGCCTCAGCCGGACCCCAGAGATCGTGTGCCCCCACACGGTCGCCGCGACCATCACCAGGATGATTATTATCCCCCGGGTCGGAGAGAGCGTGGTCCCCCACCCGCTCGATACGACTACGCTCATGATGACTACCCCGAGGACTACCCCGATCCTAGGAGAGGGGGCCACTATCATGACATCACTCGTCGCATCCGACTCGATGCCCCTTCGTTCGATGGTCGCCTAGATCCGAAAGCCTTCAGCGATTGGCTCTTGGACATGGACCACTACTTCGAGTGGTACGACATGAGTGACGAGCGTTGCGTCCGCTTTGCAAAGATGAAGTTGATCGGGCAAGCTAAGGTGTTCTGGATTAGTGTCGAGAGAGCTCTAGAGCGGGATGGTTACTACCCCATCGCCAGATGGGACGAGATGAAGGAGAGACTGAAGGAGAAGTACCTCCCCGCGTCATATCGAGATCAGCTATTTGAGCAGCTACAGAACTTACGACAGGGGACACTTACTGTCGCCGAGTACATGGCTCGCTTCGATGAGCTGGTCGTCAGGAGTGATATCTCAGAGGAACCTATTGTCACTGCCGCCCGTTTCATGGCGGGCCTTCGCTCCGATATTCGGAGAGAGTTGATTCCCCACCGCTTGGAGACTGTTGATCAGATATTCCAGCTCTCCCTCGAGTATGAGCAGTACCTTCGTTCGTCTAGTACGAGGCAGTTCACCTCTCGGACTGATTCCTCGACCTTTAGGAAACCCGCTCCGCCCCAGACCATCACGGCCGCACCCTCGCGCATCCCCGCGGATGCGAAGGGTAAAGCCATAGCCACTGATGGTCAGCGATCTGGGGGCATTGTATGTTTTAGATGCTCTGGCAGGGGCCACGTGGCGGCGCAGTGCCCCACGCGGAACCTGTTACTTGAGGAAGAGGAGGAACAAGGTTTAGAGGGTGAAGAGGAGACCCCAGAGGAGGTTAGGGCTGCAGTCGAAGAAGGTTGGGAGAGTGATGCCGAGCGATCTTTAGAGGTGGGAGTGATTCGGCGCCTCCTACACACCCCACGTGTGGACGAGGACTGGCGACGCACGACCATCTTTTACACGTACTTCCCTAGTGCAGGCGGTCCCTGCAAGCTAGACATTGATGGTGGGAGTTGTGTTAATATCGTAGCTCAGAAGGCGCTTGATCGTATGCAGGTGAAGGCAGAGCCTCACCCCCATCCGTACCGTGTCGTCTGGGTTGACAAGACGGCGATTCAGGTCACCCAGCGTTGCTTAGTCCCGATCACTATTGCGTCCTTTCAGGACAAGGTCTGGTGCGATGTTATTCCCATGGACGTCGCTCACGTGTTGCTTGGCCGCCCCTGGCTTTTTGATCGTGATGTCACATGCTTCGGCCGCTCGAACACGTGTGTCTTTTATGATAAGGGGCGGAAGATCACGTTGACACCCACCCAGCCCCGAGATCGACCCAAGGGTGTGGTAGAGTCATCTCCGAGCACGAGCGCCTCGCGACCACTGCATATTCTGAGGCGAGGTGAGTTTCTGCGAGATAGTGCGGAGTCCGACGTTATTTATGTAGTCGCCGCTACCCAGGTTACCGAGGACGCTCCAGTCGATTTCCCACTCGCGGTGCGTCCCCTATTAGGCGAGTTTGCGGACATTATGCCAGACGAGCTCCCCGATGAGCTGCCTCCCCCCCGGGATATTCAGCATGCCATTGATTTAGTCCCGGGAGCTTCCCTCCCGAACCTGCCTCACTACCGCATGCACCCGGACGAGCACGTTGAGCTCAAACGACAGGTTGACGAGCTTCTTCGGAAGCAGTTCATTCGCGAAAGCATGAGTCCTTGTGCAGTCCCCGCCCTTCTTACCCCTAAGAAGGACGGTAGTTGGCGTATGTGCATCGACAGCCGCGCCATCAATAAGATCACGGTCAAGTATCGCTTCCCCATCCCACGACTCGATGACTTACTGGATACTATGTCCGGTGCCCAGATCTTCTCCAAGATCGACCTCCGCAGCGGGTACCATCAGATACGAGTTCGTGAGGGGGACGAGTGGAAGACCGCATTTAAGACCAAGGACGGTTTGTATGAGTGGCTAGTCATGCCATTCGGGCTATCCAATGCCCCGCGCACATTCATGCGAGTTATGACGCAGGTGTTGCGGCCCTACATGGGCAAGTTCCTGGTGGTGTACTTTGATGACATATTAGTCTACAGCCAGACTCAGGCCGCTCACCTCGATCATTTGAGACTTCTCTTCGGCACCCTCCGTCAAGAGAAGCTGTATGTGAACTTGAAGAAGTGCGCCTTTCTGTCCGAGTCCGTCTACTTCCTAGGCTTTATTATTTCCTCCACTGGAGTCTCCGTGGACCCGGAGAAGGTCAAATCTATTCGAGATTGGCCTGTACCTAGGAATATCCACGAGGCTCGTAGCTTTCACGGGCTTGCCACCTTCTATAGGAGGTTTGTCCAGGGGTTCAACACGATCATGACCCCCTTCACGAGCTGTCTCAAGAAGGGAGAGTTTCAGTGGACCCCCGCAGCCACCAGAGCCTTCGAGGAGATTAAGGAGAGATTGACGACAGCTCCCGTCCTGAGGTTACCAGATTTTAGTCGCGCCTTTGAGGTCGCCTGCGACGCGTCCGGTATCGGTATAGGTGGCGTATTGAGCCAAGAGGGACACCCAGTTTCCTACTTTAGTGAGAAGCTGAATGACGCAAAGCAAAAGTACTCGAACTACGATCGAGAATTTTACGCTATTGTCCAGTCTCTGCGCTACTGGCGACACTATCTCCTTCCCCGGGAGTTCGTGCTGTATTCCGACCACCAGGCTCTCCGTTACCTCGATTCGCAGCGCAAGCTGGGCCACCGGCATGCGAAGTGGGTTGAGTATCTGCAGGATTTTCATTACGTTCTCAAACACCGCGCGGGTGTTGAGAACAAGCCGGCCGATGCGTTGAGTCGCCGTGTGTCCCTATTGCAGACGATGACAGCGAGTGTGCAGGGACTTGAGCGACTGATGCTCGATTACCCTACGTGCCCTGACTTTGGTGAGATTTATACCGCCCTATCCCGAGACCCACCCGACCTGTTGAGGGATACCAGATTTACGAGGGATATCTGTACCGGGCTTCCCGCCTATGCGTTCCTCAGACGTCTTACCGAGATTACCTGATTTGGGAACTGCATGCGGGCGGAGCCGCGGGTCATTTCGGGCGAGATAAGTCCATAGCCCTTGTTGAGGACCGTCTCTACTGGCCTAACCTCAAGAAGGACGTAGCTCGGGTTGTGCGCCACTGCCGTATCTGTCAGACGGCCAAAGGAAATAAGCAGAACACCGGCCTTTACACGCCCCTACCCGTGTCACACCGCCCTTGGGAGGACATCAGCATGGATTTTGTTCTCGGACTCCCCCGCACCTTACGGAAACACGATTCCATCTTCGTGGTGGTTGATCGGTTTTCGAAGATGGCACACTTCATTGCTTGCCGCAAGACGGCTGATGCGACCCACGTTGCATCTATATTCATGAGGGATGTCTTTCGGTTGCATGGTCTTCCCAAGTCGATCGTGTCTGACCGCGATGTGAGGTTCATGAGCTACTTTTGGAAAACCCTGTGGCACAAGACTGGTACGATCCTTAGGTTTTCCTCGGCATATCACCCACAGACGGACGGTCAAACTGAGGTAGTGAATAGGAGCTTAGGGAATCTGTTGCGGTGTCTAGCTAGTGAGCATGTAGGTAGTTGGGACTTAGATTTGCCGATCGCCGAGTTTGCCTACAATAGCTCAGTCAATAGGTCCACCGGGTTGAGTCCATTTCACGTAGTTTCAGGATACGACCCTAGGAAACCTATAGACCTTGTCCCGAGCCCTCTAGAGTCCCGCCCTAGTGAGTCTGCTGAGTCATTTGCACGACATTTGCATGATTTGCATGAGTCGGTCCGCCGACAAATAATAATAAGCAATGATAATTATAAAGCCCATGCAGATAAGCGAAGGCGAGAGCAGATATTTAATGTAGGCGAGAAGGTAATGGTGCGAGTCCGCCCCGAGAGGCTCCCTTCGGGGCCTGCCAAGAAGTTAAGCGCGAGGCGAATAGGTCCATATTCCATTATTAGTCGTATTGGGACCAACGCCTACCGGCTTGACATCCCGACCAGTATGGAATTCACCCCGTGTTTAATGTTGAGGATCTGACTCCATACTATGAGCCTCATGAGTATGTGGACCCGAGCGAGGGAGATGCTCAGCCACCCCCACCACCTGCTAGCCATCCTAGCTCATCCACTATTGCCACCCACCCACCTGGGACTTCGTCCCCTTTGGTTCCCCCGCAGGCACCACCGATCGCATCGGGACCCACCTTCCGAGAGGCGAGAGTTGAGAGCGTCACAGAGATCAGATCCCACCAGTTTGTTCCCACCTCGGCCGGACCGCGTTGCCGCTACCTGGTACATTGGCGGGACCGACCTGACACAGATGATACTTGGATACTACCGGCAGAGTTAGATCGGCTCGCCCCCGGACTTCGACTTCAGTACGATCATCTCCATTCATCGGAGATGAAGGCCTTTCAGTCGGGGGGAGTTGATGGGGAGCCATCGGATGCACTTGGAGGAGCTCGCCGCAAGGCGGGGCCCACATACATGTACTCGCGCAGGAAGACTTGATCGGATCGCCGATCGGACTCCGCGATTGCGTCCGGGACGTCGTCGCGAGTCAAATCACTATATTACTTTAATTTTTTTAAGTATATTTTGATGTATTTCAAGGACTAACCCACCGGCCAATCATAGCCGTTGATGGGGATGCCCTAAGTTTTGTTTTTCTTATAAATAGGATGCTAGGGGCTGATTCCAGGGGTATTGCAGAATTTGGAGAGAAATAATCCCGGATTCCAGCGATCCCTCCCCGGTGCCGACGCCGTGGAACCCTAGGTGACGACTCCTAGGCCGCCAAGCTTCCCCCCAAGGTATCCCCCTTCCCCACCTTCATTTTCCTCCTCTCGAAAGCTTGTTTCAGCCCCCGGAACCCTTCCAGAAACCCGCATAACAGCGGCTGCTGCTACAGTGCCTGGAGGCAATTTCCGCCCCCTGCTACAGTGAAAAGTCGGGATTTCCGACTTTTCTCTGTCCGCCGACTGGGCTGCAGGTCCAGCCCCCCTTCAGCCCTTCCTTTCCCAAATCCGAGCCCTCCTAGGGCCTCTTTAGCCCTACCCGCCCCCTCCTTTCCTTCCCCTCGTGGATCCACCCCTCCCCAACACTCCGAAAATTCTAGATCTAATTGATCTAGCACTACCTTCCCCCGATCTACCCTCCACTTCCATATTCTCACTCCCGTAGCCCGGATCCGTTCTAAAATTAGCGGATCTATCCACCGACACCCCGATCCGTTATCCCCTCCACCCAAACCTTCCATTTTTGTTCGGATCCGCTCCAAATCATCGGATCTATTTTCCCCCGGCCCGGATCTACTCATTTGTGGCCGGATCCGCCGTTTTACCGTCCGTTACCGCCACTCTTCGCCGAGGGCAGCCACCACCATCGCCGCGTCGCCTCCGATTCCACTTCCCATCGCTCGTTTTGCATCCGGTTCGTCAAATCCTCCATCGCCTCGGATCATCCCACTGCATCGTGAGTATTTCATGGTATTATGTTTGTACTTGACATTGGCACTTGGTCGTTTATCTATATTTGTGCTGTGATTCTAGTTTGGTAGTTGTTGTTTTCTTATACGCTAATAATTATTGTGGAATTAGTCGCCGCCGCTTGCTCAGGCCCTCCGTGCGGAGGAAGCCGTTGCCTAATTGCCAAAGTTATTTAATTGTTTCTTTATTTCGGTTAATTGCGTGGCGTTGCTAAGTTTCATTGCTTAAATTATTAGTCGTTGCTATCCGACTGTCCATTGCATGTAGCATTGCATTCACGTATTCCCTCACACGTGCACGTAGGATCCTAGCTTCCGAGCACCACTAGCCTACCCCTACATCAGAAGGCCTCGCCCTCCTGGGGCGAGTTGAGAAGGCCTCGCCCTCCTGGGGCGAGTTGAGAAGGCCTCGCCCTCCTGGGGCGAGTTGAGAAGGCCTCTCTCACTTGGGGCGAGTTGAGAAGGCCTCGCCCACCTAGGAGCGAGTTGAGAAGGCCACCTGGGGCGAGTTGAGAAGGCCTCGCCCTCCTGGGTTTCACACCATCATTCGGATCATTTGTTCATTACTTTGATGGGTTTATAATTTTTTAAAGAAACAATGAGTTGTTGTATTCAATGATTTGGCCGCATTAGTTATAAAAATTAATTTATCAGCTTTGGATCCACAAGCAAATATATGTACAAAGATAAATTCATGAAAAGTAACTCGTTAAACACAAATTTGCCCTGATTGAAATTCATTATTTTGTAGTCTTCTGAGATTAGATCTCACAAATTAGACTTGCGTTATGATTTCCCATAGTTGTCATTACACAAATCTTCCTACATTTTGCTGTTTGTGTGAGTCAGTTTAAGGTAAGCCTACCAACCTATTTATTGATTGTTATTAGTTTAGTATGATCATATTAAATGTATTTTTAGCAGGATGAGTAAAATATAGGGAGTGTCAGCGCCTTGAGAAACAAATGATGTTATGATATTTTCTGAATTATGCTTGACGACAATATATTGGCAAAATAGATCAACACATTTTAGCAAAGATGATTAAGATAATCTTATGAGTAATTTTCAACAACTCACTGGGAAGTTATAAGATTGAGCACATGAAATAGAGCATTATGTGCTGTGCACATATGACTATGTGCACAGCCAAAAAAAATACTTGAACTCACATTAAAATCCAATTCTTACCCCACACAAAAATTAATATATGCAGGCCACTTCTTCTCACGTGTTCCACCCCAACCTGCAGACTAATCTCCTTCCTTGCTAGTCATTTGACGTCGGTACTTCTCTGAGTCAGAAGCCCCGAAGCATCCCCCGCCCGCGGATTTGGCTCTGAAACACCGCCTCCTTCCCCATTCTGAAGCCTGCCGCCGCCTCATTTTCTTTCCGAGCCCGAAATTGTCCGAAGCTGCTGCAACCTTTCTATGCCCGAAGCTGCCTCTGCCTCCTTCCAGAGCGCAAACCACCGTAACCTGCAGGTGTAGTCTTCTTCCTCGGCAGTTGTTTCCTTCCCGAGCCCAAAACCGCCGCCCCTTCCAGGTTTACAGTAATCCTAATCGGCCGCCGGCTCTTCTCCAGCCCGATACCGCCGAATTTAATAGGATCATAATCTGATATCAACAATGTACACCTTCTGATTCATTAGTTGAAGAATTTCCCCTTGTTATCTGGTAAATTGTTAAGATCACTAGGCTTTAAAATCATAACATCATTTTCAATGTGTACATAAAATTTGGGCTGCAAATAAAACTTTTTGGCGTGCACACACATATCAATGGTGCATGTAGCCAAACATGGCTTGCACATAACATTGCCCATGAAATATAAATGAGATCAGTTCAAGAAAGAATGAAGGTTGTAGCACGAGGGAAAAAGGGAGACGCACTGATAATATAACATCGTGTGTAAATCCTATTAGATGAAATGATTGCACTATGTACTATTCCATCCTTTAAAAATTTCAAGTATTTATATTACTTTTGTTGAAATTTCAAAGCTTGTGGGAAGTCTTAAAATGTATTTATTTGTATAATTTATACTTTCTGAACCGCTGCTTAATACATTTCTAAAACTACTAAATACAAAACTCTGTATAGGAGTATTGCAGACATTTGAATTTAAACAACCACATTGTTGTTTTACCATATAGTTAAACTATTTTCTACTCTGAACAGCCCTGTAAATGAAGATCATCTAAATACCATATATATTTGCTGTTTTCCCCCTCTTCATTTGCCATGCTCCATTATCAACATTCCATTTCCCATCCCTCCGCTTGTCACAACTCCTCCAAGTAGACTCTTAAAAATAAAAAAATAAATAGTACATTGTAGCAATTTATTTGGATTCCCTTATATAGGGTATATATGAATTTGGAATGAGTAGTTGCCATTGTGCACTTACAAGTAATTATGCTCTATAGAGGTACTGAGAAAAGGATACAGGGGGGAGATTGAGTAATTATTCTCATGTATCATATAAACGCGCTTGATACTTCGAGCTAACATCTATTTTCTCTGGCATTGAAAGGAGATTCTTATTAAATTTCTACTGCTTTTTATACAAATCAGTGCCATCTATAGGAATATTTTTAAATACTTGTATTGCTTCATGGAAACCAACCTATGTCGGTCCCAAGCTCGGATGAAAAATGGTGAGGGTTGTGTTAGGTAGACGACCATCGTAAAATTTAGTCACCCTTATGAATATGGATCATTTGATAAATGAATTAAACTTGGAAGAGTTAGGTAAATCAGAAGAGTATAAGATCATAACGTTTTATCGTAAAATTAAAGTATCAGATGTAAATGATGCTCTAAAGAAGATGAAAAATGGAAAGGCGGTTGGGTCAGACGATATACATATACCCATCAAAGTATGAAAATGTTTAGGGAATGAAGGAATTTTGTGGGTTACATGTTTTTTCAATAAGATATTGAACTCGAAGATGTCAGACTAATGGAGAGAAAGTATTTTGATACCTTTGTATAAGAACAAAGAAGATATACAAAATTGTGTTAATTTCAGAGAAATTAAATTGATGAGTCATACCATAAAACAATGAGAATGAGTAATAAAAAGAAGAGTAAGACAGAAGACTAATATCTCAGAAAATCAATTTGGATTCATGTTAGGGCGGTCGATCATGAAAGCTATACATCTCTTGAGGAGACTCATTGACAACTACCAAGAAAGAAAACAAGATTTACATATGCTGTTCATCGATTTTGAGAAGGCTTATGATAGAGTTCCAAGAGAGATCTTATGGAGTCTTAGAAAAGAAAGGTGTAAATGTATCGTACATTGACATAATCAAAGATATATATATATATATATATATATATATATATATATACAAATTCAGTGACAAGGGTGAGGACATCTTGAGGATTAACACAATAATTCTGTTACGCCCCCGGACGGATCCGAAGGCGACAACGGGGCTGAACCAACTGGTTCAGCCCCCACTTTCTAAAAGGCGGCCTTCGGGGGCTGAACCCACCCGGTTCAGCCCCAATTGGGGCCGGCCGGCCCCCTTGGCCGGCCGGCCTTGGTCCGGGTATAAATGTACCCGGATCCTCTATTGGAAGGGATCATGCAAGTATTATCAAAGGTAATCTTCTAGTCTCCTCTCAAACCCTAGAAATCTCTCCTTCCCCCTCAAATCTCATCTAATTCCTAACAATTGGTATCAGAGAATTCTTCCTCCCAAATTTCTTTTTCCTTCCGGCATCGATCCCGGCTTCGTTTCCACCCGCTGCGCATCGACGAGTCCCGACATCGATCCCGCGTCGACCCCCGCGCATCGCTCCCGCGTCGACTCCCTACGCCGATTCCGCGTCGCCTCCCTACGCCGATTCCGCGTCGTCTTCAACGACAAATCCCGGCGTCCACGCTGCCTGCGGCCTTTGCCGCATCCCGCTCGCATCCCGCTCGCATCCCGGCGTCGATTCCCGCTCGCATCCGATTGCGGCATCCAGTGCTTCCAGTGCTGCATCCGATTGCGACATCCAGTGCATCCAGTGCATCCGATTGCGGCATCCAGAGGTCGCCGCCTCCACTTGTTGTTATTTCACGCATGCCCCGGGGTTCCACCATGGTGACTCGCACCCAAGAAGACTCCAATCGGCTCGCACATCTCGAAGAAAACTACACCGGGCTGACTGCCACCGTGGCAGCCCTCGCCGATAAGTTAACGGCATCGGAACGTCTCGAAGAGAAATTGGACGCCCGCATGGACGAGCTTAAAAATATGTTAACTCAACACCTTAAAGGAAAAGCTGTTGTGGGCGAGGCCAACGCAGTCCAGCTTCCCCTCCCTACTCCAGCATCGGGGCACGACGATCGGGCCTCTAGCCTCAATGGGGGGCTTGGAATTGACAGTGGAAGGGTAGGAGGCTCACGGCGACCACAAGCATGGTCCGAGGCAACCCAGTTTGGCGGCATCGCCGCGTCTGCCTTGGATTTTCCTCCTTACCGTGAAGACCTCCAGGAGGACCAACGACCCAACGGGATCGGGTGCCCACCTCGTGATGGGCTCCTCCCTATTCCAGGAGAACCAGGACACGTCGCGGGCGGAAGGGGGAGGAGGCAGATGGGAGTTTAGGCCGCCAGTCTTGGGGAACCCCTATGGAAGGGATTGGGGGTACCCACATGTGGCCGCTAATCGACGACAACCGCTTGGACACGGGCAAGAGTACGGAGGACCCGGGCACCAACTACCACGTGCCTATCTACTGCCGAAGGTTACCCGTATGAACTACCCCAAGTTCAAAGGAGGAGATGCACTCGAATGGGTCCAAAAGGCAGAGTTATTTTACAGTTATCAGGAGATACCAGAGGCACAGTGGGTAAGGTTGGCGTCCTTCCACCTTGAAGAGGACGCATACCAGTGGACCCAATGGTTCCTCCGGGGACGGGATCACACGCCATGGCACGAGTTTGTCGACGGATTCATCGCCCGCTTTGGTCCACTTGAGTATGAAGACTTCGAGGCTCTTCTTCAGAAATTGCGTCAGAAAGGGACGGTGATGGAGTATCGAACCGAGTTTGAACGGTTGGCCAACCGGGTGCAGTGGGGCGAGAGGACATTAACAAGTTGTTTTATTTCCGGCTTGCAGGAGGACATCCGAGATGAGGTGCATGTCTATCTACCGCGCAGTTTGACACACGCTATCAACTTGGCCCAGATTCAAGAAGAGCGTATCCATCGACAGAAGTCCAGGGGAGACACTCTGAGGAACGTTACACACCTTCCCGACACCAAAAAGGATCACGCAGCTACCGAACGGGCGACCCTGAAGAATTTGACTTGGACAGAGCTACAGGCTAGGAAGGAACATGGATTGTGCTTCAACTGCGATGGGAAATTTATCCCAGGCCACAAATGTCAGAGGATCCAGGTTTACATGTTGCAGGAAGGTCCGATGCCGGATGTAGACGGAGGGGAACAGGAGCACATTCTGGATACAATCGAGTACGGGGTATCTTCCCTTGCCATGGCGGGAGACTCCGCTCCGACCACTATGAGTATTGCGGGGCGGATTGGCCAACAGCAGGTGACCTTTCTGTTTGACAATGGGAGTACACATAACTTCATTAGCCCGACGGTGACACAGACATTGGGGCTAGAGATCATCAAGGATGCCGCTTCCCAGGTTGTGGTGGCCTGTGGCCACGAGCTGCAGTGCGAAGGAGTGCTTCGGGACGTGGAAATCAGTGTGCAGGGATACACCGACAACATGGATGTCTACTTATTGCCCATCCAGGGGCCAAATGTGATTCTGGGGGCCCAGTGGTTGCGATAGCTGGGTAGGGTGACTCTGGATTGGGAGAAGTTCACTATGGAGTTTGCTAAGGGTGGGAGAGAGTACTGTCTGCAGGGAATCAACATCTCACCAGTGCCGGAGGGCTCTCTTTGCTGTTTGGAGAGGCTGCAGGGACAAGGGCATGACGTGGCTTGGGTAGACCTGAGCGGACGGACGGAGCCACCAGATTCCCACCTTGAGGACAAGCTGGGTCTTGATGGGGCGGGGAATGTTACGCCCCCGGACGGATCCGAAGGCGACAACGGGGCTGAACCAACTGGTTCAGCCCCCACTTTCTAAAAGGAGGCCTTCGGGGCTGAACCCACCCGGTTCAGCCCCAATTGGGGCCGGCCGGCCCCCTTGGCCGGCCGGCCTTGGTCCGGGTATAAATGTACCCGGATCCTCTATTGGAAGGGATCATGCAAGTATTATCAAAGGTAATCTTCTAGCCTCCTCTCAAACCCTAGAAATCTCTCCTTCCCCCTCAAATCTCATCTAATTCCTAACAAATTCCCTATCACTGTTGACTTACATTAGGTTCAGCTTTAACCCCTTATCTCTTTACCCTCATCTTAGATGAGCTCACCAGACATATCCAACAAGCAATACCTTGGTGTTTATTGTTTGCGGATGATATCGTTTTGGTCGATGGGACGCGTGAGGGTGTAAACACAACTTGAATCTTGGCGAGACACTTTAGAAATGAAGATTTTTAGGTAGAGCGGGGCAAAGACGGAATATATGGAGCTTTAATTTAGCAATGCAAGAAGGATGGAAGACTTCATTATTAAGTTGGGTGATCAAGATATTTCACGTAGTGAGTGTTTTAAATATCTTGGATCGATAGTCCAACAAGCAGGTTGGTTGAAGTGGAGAGGCGCGTCAGGGATCCTATGTGATCGTAAAGTACCTTTAAAACTTAAAGGGCAAGTTTTTTTGTATTGCAATTAGAACAGCGATGCTCTATGGTTCTGAGTGTTGGACAGTGAATTGTGTACATGAGCAAAAAATGAGAGTTGCGGAGATGAGAATGCTTAGGTGGATGTGTGGACACACGAGACTGGATAAAATTCGGGATGAATGTATCAGGGATAAGACAGAAGTAGAACCAATTGCAGAGAAGATGCGTGAAGCTCTGTTAAGATGGTTTGGACACGTACAAAGGAGGCCATTAGAGGCACATGTTAGGCGTTGTGAGAGTCTAGTCACTAGGTATGTTAAACGAGGGAGGGCTAGACCAATAAAGACTTGGAATGAAATTATAAGGAAAAACATGAGGTACTCAAGCATTAGTGAGATTATGAAAAAAGATAGGGCACAATGGTGACAAAGGATCCATATAGCCGACCTCACTATAGTGGGATAAAGGCTTGAGTGTTGTTGTTTAAGTTATCAAAGGCGCAAGGCGCACCGAGGCGCAAAGGGACCTTGGAGCATAGACGCAAGTCGCGGGCGGGCGCCTGAGGCATGTGAGGCGCACAAATGAGGGAAAAGAAAATTGAGTGAATTGGGCTCCCAATTCGCTGAAATTGAGCGAATTGGGCACCCAATTCACTGAATTGGGTGCCAAAGTGTGCCTAGAGGTGACTCAGGTGCGTCTGATATCATGTTTTTGCCCATCCATTTTTTTAAAAAAACACCTTAAAAGCCCCAGGCGCGCCTGGGAGCCTGTAAGGCGCCTGCCTGGGGCACATTGCCCGCCTCAGCGGTGCTGAGGCGCGGCGGGCTGCGCCCGGCGCCTCAGGCGTGCTCCTTGACAACTAAGGTTGTTGTACTTGTATTGCTTCATGGAAGCACAAGCTTCCTGTTGTGCTGAGTTGTGTTCTGGTTGATGCACAAGACAAGTTATGAAACTTCTCTTACAATGAGTACTACCCCAGGAAACAAATTCATACTTCAATGATGCATTTCCTCCAGCCTTCTAGATTTAAACTCCAAAGTTTTTTTCTGTTAGATATGGAGCTTTTCTATGAAATCTGCTTGCTGCAAGCACGAGATTGTGATACACACCGACCCGAAGAATTGCGAGTATTTGATAATCAGTGGGGCTCAACGCAAGAACGAGGATTTTGATGTTGAAGACGCTGAAACATTTGCCCTTCCAGCAGATGAAGGTTCGATGCGCCACTACTTTATCATTTTCCAGGTCAACTGGTTATTGCCTTCGTCTTCATTCATTTAGAACATTGCAGAGAGAGGCAAGCTTTCTGATCCATTCTACCGGCTCGAACATCAAGAAGGAGATTTGCAGAAGAAGAAGGAAGCCGAGCCATGGTTGGTCCGCCTTCAGAAAGTCTCTAATAGCAGGCGATCTGATGATTATGGCTTAAACAGGGCCCTCAGGGACCGCCTAAGGGTAAAGAACTGTTTACCAGTTTTGTTAAAGGTCCTCTTTGATCGACTGGCATTCGTAAATAACATTTTCATCAAGGGTTAATTACTTTGATCTTCTATGGGTTTTGCATAATTACATACATATATATGGATAGACACAGCCACACACACACACACATACTTATATATATATACATGCATACTTATATATACATGCATGCATGCATACATACATACATCTATATACATATATAATGACATGTGGAAGTCATTCTCTACTGGCAGGATCAAAAGAAGAAGATTGTTGAAGAAGAGAGTTGCGCTAAAAATATATAGACACATGCTTACTTATATATACATGCATGCATACATACATACATCTATATACATATATAATGACATGTGGAGGTACATACATTTATATAAATACATGCATACTTATATAGACATAGATACATACATATATTTATAGATGCATACATACTTATATACATGCATACAGGGGCGGACCCATAGGGGCTATTGTCGGCGGCCGCCCACACTGAATTCTAAAAAGAATATTTTCAATAATAGAGGACATGTTATTTACCATGGCTGATAAGTTAATGAATAATATATTATATTGAAAAAATAATACATATATAATTCTTGACATAGTTGATGGAGATTGTATTTTTTGATGAAATTGTCATGGGTTCAAAACCAGCCGACAACCAAATTTACTGTTTTATTTTGTTGTAATGCTATTTTAAAATTTATTGTATGAACAAGTTTTTTGTTATATTGTTGTTTACATTTTTTAGTGGGATAAAAGCTTGAGTGTTGTTGTTGTTTACATTTTTTTGCGAATAAGTTTGTCATTATGTCATTGTATACAATTTTTATGTAGATTAGTTAATTGTTATATATGTTTTTATGTATACATTTGTTGATTCATTTTTTTTTTTGAATTATTTTGTAATCCGCCCACACAATAAAAATTTTGCGCCCGCCACTGCATGCATGCATACATATATAATGACATGTGGAGGTCATTCTCTGCTGGAAGGGTCAATAGATACATCTTTATACTATAAGGAAACCCTTAATCTATAGGTGGTGTAACATTTATATCCTGAAATGCCCTCCTAAAAACTGTTTGCTGGGTTAATTTGAGGGGTATTCTGGTCTTTTGGGCAGATTACCGCTTAATTAATATAGAATGACACTGTTCACTCGCCTCATTTTCCCGATACCGCTCTTCTTCTACGCAGTTAGGGCAAATGAATCTTTGTTCGCCTCTACCTGCTCGGCGTCCGACGATTTCAGCGTGGATTCTTCGTTCCTCTCCATGGACATCTCCTACAGCGTCATCTCCTCCTCTTCCTGCCCGTCGCAAGACTGTCTCCGTCTCAAGACAGTCGCCGTCTCATGACAGTCTCCGTCGCAAGCGGCCAAAGAGTCGGCCTTGACAGCAGCTTCAGATCGCCGGAGGGGCGGCACAAGGTTTGGTTTCTTCATCGATGACAACGACTGCTTCTTCCTCATATTCCTCAATTTTTCTACGATCTGCCGCTCCCTGCACTCCTGGCTGCAGAACGTGACTGCGCCCCTGCACAAAGTATATAACAACTCATCAATGGCGGATCCAATATTTTGATCAAGAAGTTTAGGGCAGATTACCGTTGGGCTCAGCGCTTAATTTTATTTTAAATCTTGGTTTCCTGCACTGTTCGTCCACCCCCAAATCGCGATAGCCGCGATTTCTTCCTCGATTCTTCTGCGCAGGTAGGGCATCGCAATCCCTCAGTTTGGTTCTTCCGCGACTTCTTCCTCGGTTCTTCCTGGCCCCCAACTTTTGACCCGCCAACAAATTACTCCTCCCTCCGGCAAAGGAGTCCTCCCGCCAGCTTTTTGCCTGCGCCCTAAGGTACTTGATTCTCTGGTATGGCAAGCCCATGCTTTTCTCTCCTCAAGCAACACCCTCCTCCATTAACAAAGGAGAGCTCCTCCTCTACAAGCTTTCAGTTTCTTACTCTGCATATTTTCCTCCACTGACCTGCTCCACAGCTCATCCTCGGCTGCTTCGCCACCGGTATCGCCACCCGTCCAGTTCTCTCCACAACGCCACTGCACTCCATGGGTAATCACATTCCTGAACCTCATTTATGTTCCGCCGCTATTTCAGGATCTAAGCCTTTTTGGTTCTACAGAACTCCTACTCGCCCCTCCTTCCAACATCGCCCATCAACTCCCCCTTCACAGTCGTTTCTGCCATTATTTCCTGGCTTGCTCACATTTCCACAGCAAAGGTATGAGCTCGACATCCTGGCTTTCTCCATTCTCGCTTTCTTGAAGCGCTTATTTCAAGTTCCATTGATTCCCTTTTTAGCAATATTCAGCAATGTTCAGCAATGTGTTTTACCATTGCAAGATGTCTTTTAGCACCAATGCAAGATATGTGTTTTACCATTTTCAGCGCAGGATATGTATTTTACAATTTTCATTCTCATTTTTATTTTTAGGCTTGGCTTTGTCAAGATCAATGTGATTTTTTTCGATGTGATTTTTATTTTCAATGTCAAGATCTTCAATAACAGCCGAACATATCTGCAGAAATTTCTCCATTTTTAATTTTATTTTAATACAAGGCTTTGTCAATGTGTTTGTATGCAACAACAAAAAAATTTTTTACTGCTCACTTGGTGTTTGTCTGGATGCTCCAATAATTTTACTGCCCACAACATGCTTTATGCATATTCCCATTTAAAGGTCTACTTTATTTCTTTTAGCTCTATTTTTATTTTCAGTGTCGGCCCTCTGCACAAAGGTCTATTTTATTTCTTTTAAGTCTATTTCGATTTCCAATGTCGGCACTCTGCACATGAAGATTGCACCAACAATTCACTTTAAGCAATGAAAAATAAAACCTATTTGTATGTTCAGTGGTCCTGGAAGCTGCAGTTATGGTTATGATTGTGGTTTTGGAAGATTGCAAGGATAAGCTGAGAATTGCTGAGAATAAGTTGTTTGTATCGGCACAATGAATGAATTCATTGATAGACCATAACAGGTGAGAATAAGCTGTTTGATCTCTAACTTCCTTCTGTTTTCAATTTCAGCTATAAATTATAATAGTATGTGTCTATAGAAATCATTGTTTTGATCATCTTAACTTAGATATGTGTATTAGTATTTTCGTGTTATATTGATGTTTTGTTTTTATTTTTTTAAGTTTTACTTTCAAATTAGATTTCCAACACTACATAAAAATATAAAATATATCCCTATACAAAAGCCATCATAGATATTTTTTGAAAGATTTTTGTACATGTTAACAATAATATTTGCCTTCATCGAATGTCGCTGATCAGGATCGATGTCGCCGCTCACGACCGATGTCACCGCCAACGATCGATATCGCCGCTCCCGACCGATGTCACCGCCCACGACCAATGTCGCCGCCCCAGACCGATGTCGCCGCCCGCGACCCATGTCACCCCCACGACTCATATCACCCCCACAACCAATGTCGCCGTCCACGACCAAATGTCGCCGTCCACGACCAAATGTCGCCGTCCACGACTAATGTCTCTCCTCCAGCACCAATGTCGCCCGCACGACCAATGTCGTCGTCCTCGACCAATGTCATTACCCACGACCAATGTAACCGCCCACGATCAAAGTCGCCCCCCACGACCCCAATGTCGCTTCCCCCGGCCAATGTCGCTTCCCCCGACCAATGTCGTCGCCCCCGACCAATGTTGCCCCCCCCCCCCCCGACAAATGTCGCCCCCACGACCAATGTCGCCCCCACGATCAATGTCGCCCCCACGACCAATGTCGCCCCGCACGGGGTCCCCCGTGCACGACTGCTTGTACATATATATAGATACATGCATTCATACATACTTGTATATACATGCATACATACATACTTATATATACATAGATTCATTCATATATACATACTTATATATACATGCATACATCTATATACATATATAATGACATGTGGAGGTCATTCTCTGCTGGCAGGGTCAATAGATACATACATATATATAGATACATGCATTCATACATACTTGTATATACATGCATACATACATACTTATATATACATAGATTCATTCATATATACATATATATACATGCATACATCTATATACATATATAATAGACATGTGGAGGTCATTCTCTGCCGGCAGGGTCAAAAGAAGAAGATTGTTGAAGAAGAGAGAGTTGCGCGAAAAATGGGTCTGGGCATCCGGCTTCTCCCTCCATCACAAGAAGATGCTGAGAGTGCTGCTGCTGCTAGGTTCTCCTCCAAGTTTGAGAGAAACCGCAAGGACCGGCGGGCGGCAATCAAAGCTTCCTCCATCTTCGATCTGCCTTCGGCGAGCAGAGCCCAGGATCTCCAGTCGAAGAGAAGAAAAATCGATGCCACGACAGCATCTGCTCTGTTGGCGGGAAGGGTGAAGCCTTCTTCATGGGCTCAGAAGCAGGAATCCGTTATCACGTCAGCTTTGGTCCGGGCGAGAAGGTGAGCGGGCTTCGTTTAATTTTGTTCCGCGTGGTGTTGTTGTATTCGCCGCTCTTTGTTCCATGATTTTAGCATGGTGCTGCTGATGTGTATTATCTGCTTGTAAAAATTATTTCTTAATGATCCTCTGGTCAAGTCTTAAAGTTGTTTCAGTTCAGTCAGCATAGGAAACCTTCTGCAACACACACAAGTTTGAGATAGATGCAACCTGGTATCCTGTCAATGGTATGCTTTCTCACAACTTTTTTTCTCTCTCTGAGGTTGGTTGTAAATAGAATTTTTAGAAAGGGACGATTTTAATTTCATTCATCTCATTTTTATTGTGAATGATGAAATCATTTTTAATATATGTTGAAATAGATGAGATTTAATAATTTATATTTATTTCTAACTATTGTTTTCTATACCCGGTGTCAACACGGATATAAGAATCAGATATTTCACATCCATTCGGTTTAGATGATCATTTTATTTCGCCCTATATTTGCTTATACGAGAAAAAAGTTCATAATAGGCGCATTTCTTTGTTTTTCTGGTGTATTCTCTGTTTCCAAAGTTTAGTGTTTTTTTGGCATGGCGGCGGCGGTCGTGAATGTGGTCGTTACAACTGTCGTTTGTGAACGCTTAGCCTCACATAAGGAGCTCTATCTATTTCTAAGTTTAAATTGAACCTTTTTTCTTGGTGGTGTCAAACAAATTCATGATGGACGTGTTTTTGTCCGTGCTCACGGGGCAAAAATACAATGCCAAACGGATGATGGTTTGTAATCACTGCGTTCACAACTTTTCCTTGCCAAATGTATCCTTTATTATTAACTGAGCAGCAGTCAATGTTAAGGTACCTCCCAATTTATTACTGTAATGTGTATGTACATATATATACAGTAAAATTTGCTTTATTCGGGTGACATTGTGTCAGTATTCGGATCATGAACCCATATTATTTAGTGAGAAACTAGAACGCAATATATGTTTAATATCTATACTAACATTAAAATTTAGAATGAAATTTTTTTGTTGTCACACTTTTTGTACGCTCTGAGATAACTCTGGAAATAAGAAAGTCTCAATTTCATGTACCACACATAGATCGAAATGTGAAATGTCATCTTTTCGCTTTTTATTCAACTTAACAGCGAATTTTGGATAAGAGGGACTGCGAGGAGAGCGTAAGCGCCGATGGTGACATTTGATAAATAGTATATGATGTAGAAAGGGATTTGATTTTTGAACAGTGTGCTGCTAATGTCAATGGTTGGAATGCTGATAGGTGAGATGGGGATGCATTGCAGCACCAGCTAGTGCTGCTGCAGCTGCTAGTAATAATAATAATAATGTAAATATAAATACAAGTTGATAGAGGGAGACAAAAGTAATCTCTTGTGCATTAGGCATTACTAATAACACGGTCCATACAAAAAGGCTCCGTTTGGGGGGACTTATTTTCACCGGTCAAGCGGTTACGACCGCATGTACCGGACCTTAATTAGGGTCCGATACATGCGGTCGTAACCGCTTGACCGGTGAAAATAAGTCCCCCCAAACGGAGCCAAAGTCAATAAAGCTGCCTCATAAACTCTCTCCATTGGTTATGAATGGATCTTAATGTGTAGGCCCCACAA
Organism: Platanthera guangdongensis; assembly: GCA_039583875.1. Classification (NCBI taxonomy): domain Eukaryota; kingdom Viridiplantae; phylum Streptophyta; class Magnoliopsida; order Asparagales; family Orchidaceae; genus Platanthera; species Platanthera guangdongensis. The sequence continues at coordinate 146,782,864 of CM077154.1, forward strand.
TATGTTCTAGAACATCTTATTTTTCCTCTCCTCAATACATATCTAACTTGGCGGCATTGTTAGACTAATCTCCATCTTTTCACCTTCCATGCATAGTAGAAGATTGCAAGTAGCAGAAGTCAGTAAACATGCACATAATAAACCAAAAGTACTTGACTGGCAATCCATGGAGTATGACCTAGAAGTAAAGTACACAGGCATGAAGGCCTTACAACACAGTACACACAGTGAAGTCGAGTCTCATCCAGTGGCCTACAAGCTGGTCCATAAATTGGGTGGAATACTAAATAGGTAACCGCGACGACAATTGAGTTATCTGATATAGTAGAGGTTGGTGGGGGAAAAGGCTTCACACATTGAGTTATCTACTGTAATAGAGGTTGGTGCTGTTTGAGATCAATAGGGATCATGAGTATTCTTTTTGTGCGTGTAAGTATGATAATTTACTTTAATTGAATTGAAGGGACAAGATTAATTTCTCAATGTTGCAACATCTTTTTGGAGGAGCTTAATTTATCACCCCAGTATACTACAGCTTTGATCTTCTCCAATTGAAATTCGGCTTCTCATCGACTAGTTTTAATATCTTTACAGTGTCATCACCTTCATCATCATATTTAATCATATTTAACATCCTCACGACATTCGATCGTGACCTCTTCTGGTTTCATCTCTCCTTCATTTAAGAGCTAGCTCTTTTATCGTTCATCTCCTCTAAACATGCTCATTTTGATGACATTCCTTCTTAGTATATGCTCATTTTGATGTTCTTAACTATTCATCATGATATTGCTCACTTAACTCATTAGATCCATAAAGTTATTTCCTTACAACTTTATAAGGAAATCTCATGGTTCCTTTGAAATAGTCTAAGAAGGTTTTGAAAATTCATGCCAAAGTGTGACAACCAAATAACTTATTGAGAACCTTCAAATTAATTAAAGACAACTACAACATGAAATAACAACAAGAAACAAGCATAAGAAGATTCTTTTAACCACAACTCTTTTGCAAGAGGCATTAGCGCAAAGAAAGGAACAAAGTTCGGATAATGCCTAAATTTTTGTTCGACATAAAAAAACTTAATATTCTCACTGGAGTTAAAATCATACTTACAATTATCATAAGAAGTTAATTAAACCATCCACCTCAAAAAAAAGCACTACTAAAAAACAAACTCCCACTAGTCATCATACACTCCCTTTGTGGCCTTCTCCTATACATAACCCACCCACAACCCTAATTGGCTGGCTGCCATATTAAGTATCTGCCGCTCTGGCTCCATTTGAAGGTAGGGAGAGGGAGAGATGAGGAGGCTGTGGAACTCGGAAGCAGTTTCCTTCACCGGTGACGCGGACCACAATGGCCGCATCGGATTCATGTTTACATACGTCGCAGTGTTCTCCATGTTGATGCTCATCTCGCTTGCAATATTTGTTTGCGCAGGGGGAGTGAAGGAGCGTAAAATAGCAGCCACTGAGCCTCAAATCTACGACGGCACAGGTTGCGGGGCTGCGTGTGCTGCCTGCGGCGCCTGAGAGTTTGCGAGTCATAAGGAGAGCGATTCGGGAACGAGAGGAAACAAAATTCTCTGCTGTATTTATATGTGTTTCTTGAAATAAATATTGTTTTTTTTTCATCTAATTTGTGGTTTTATTTTTCCTGGATTCAGCTTAAGATCTGCCCAGCTCTGAAGCCCGGGTGGTGGGTTGTGATATGATAATTTCTGCATTAAAAACATTAAACTGTATTATGGCAATAATTTAATAGAAAATTCGGAATTAATTTACAGTGATAAACAACTCAAGGGAAAATTAATATTGTCTCTCATTTGTGGAGGTTAATCATGGAAAAACTATTGCAGAGTATAAATTGGAATGATAAAATCATAAGACATATTTTAATCTTAAATAGAGATTAATATTTGAATTTTCATTATAATCATATATTATTTAAGAAATAATTATATTTTCGTTTTGTTCATTTTACATTTCATATTGTAATGACATGATATATAGTAATTACTTAGGTTGGTCCCCACATTATTTATTGATATAATAAAAATATAGGAAGAATCGCTCAGTGCTCATTCTTTATTCTTTCGCTCAAGGCGCGCTCCACTTGAGATGATTTTTCAGTGAGCGCTCCTCAACATTTAGTTTTTTTTCAAGATTCTACACTCCTCAAGGACTTGTAAAGGAGTGATGGTCCGTCACTCTTCTAAACACTAACTCATGTACCTAGCTACAACTAAGGAATTTCGTCAGAACTTGGGGTGCCCAGTGATTATTTTCCTTTTTCGGGTGTTTCACATAAAAGTTTTGTTGTTTTGTATTGATTTCTGTATTTTGATTGTTAGCACGCTTAGTTCATTCTCGAGCTAATATGATTTGATTCGTGTGAGCGCTAAGCGCAAGCAACAAATCTCATTCATAATTTTTTGACCAATACAATATTATCGATCAACAGTATACATAATTATGTTTTGGGTGTTGATATTAGCACCATATTTTTGACCATCCGAACTCAAAATTTGAGTTTTTTTTTTGCTTTTAGAATTCCTATTAATAAATACTGCACAAAAATTATTTCTTATTCACACTCGTCCCTCTCGTGCTTCCGCCTCCCCTCCAAACTGTGATTCCGCTGACGACCATTTCTTCTCTCTTTCCATCTGGCCTGAAGGGCTCCAAATCCAACAACTGTTCTTCCTTCATTTCCCGAGCAACGTTTTTTTTCCCGGCACGTTCTCCTCCATTACCTGCGGCTATCTTTTCCACATGCAGCGATCTTTCTTCCTCTTGGCGGCGGTTCTCCTCTATTCCGTGATTTTCAAGTGTCTGTTCCTCCTCCAGGCGGGTGCTCTGCTCCTCCCATTTTCCAATTTTTGAGTACGGAGAGATTTCGTGCTTGCGGATCAATCAAATTTTAGCGAAAAAAATAAAATCATTGAAGCCTATCATTTTTGTTTAAATGATTCTGTCAAGGAATTTGGCAAACTTGTAGTGGATAAGGCAAAGTTCGGTCAACCATCTCCTGACTTTATTGCCATTAAAAAAGCGCTTTAAAGGTCAACCTAGCTTTTTGTTGAAATTATACAGGCAAAATATTTATTTCAGTTTTTAAGATTTATTTCCATTATAATTGGGCCATTATAATATTATATTGGCGGAACATTTTTTGCTATTGGCAAATCAAAGATTCTAAAAAGAGTATTTTTTTTCTCCCCAGATTTCCACTAAGGGCAGCCCCACGAACATAGCAATTCCTTAAAACTCGAATAGGTGCTACCTCCTCCCGTTGCTCCTTCTCCAGGCAGGGCACATTGCCGGAGCCTCGCCGGATTCCTGCAAACCTTGGCTGGTGCAATCCATTCAACCTGACATGCCGCTTATCGCTAGGGTTCCAGGTGCATCTACACAGGTACCGAATTTTCTTTCACATTGTGCCCCCCCAAAGCCGATTCCAAATCCTGGTTTTTCCGGCAACAGCTCTGCTTCCGCCGGCACAGAAGTCTAGGGTGGATGGATCTCCGGCGAAGTGTAGCCTTCATATGACGTTATTTTA
>CM077154.1:146786930-146858407 GCA_039583875.1 Platanthera guangdongensis
GCGTTGTCATCCGGCCTTGATCCTGTGACCTCCTTTCGATGAGAAGTGATACAGTTAAGCGCCCCTACGAGGACTTCCCAGGATGTCACCCATCCTAAGAGTACTACAGCCTGATCACGTTTAACTACAGCTTAATTGGTGATGAGAAGTGAAAGAACGGTTAGAAGGTTGTCTTCCTTAAACTCCTTTAAAGGGCTACAGCCCAACCGACCCAACCCATCTCCATGCCCACGGGCGGGTTGTTGAAGGTCACATCCTCCCTTAGATGAGTGAAACTCGATAGACAAGCTCACACAACGGGGACTTCCCAGGAGATCCCCATCCTGTGACTGCTCCAGCCCGCGCACGCTTAACTATGGAGTTTTTTCACTTCTCATCACCAATTCAGGTGCAGCTCAATTGGTGTTGCGAAGTGAAAGAACTTATAATTAAGCGTGCTCGGGCGAGAGTAGTCCTGGGATGGATGACCTGCACTCGTAGGGACGTTTAACTGGATCACTTCTCATCGAAAGGAGGTCACGGGATCAAGGCCGGATGACAACGCCTTGGTGACCTCAACATGTCACAGCCGTATTAAGTCGGGTTCTGAGTGCCCGGAATGGGCTAGGCCCGGGCGGTTGTGGAGAGCGGTTGGGGCCGGTGGACTGCAGTCCGGCTGGGAGCGGCCCGGGATACTCGCATGAGTGAGCCGGACCCCTTTCAACAGATTGAACTCAATGATTGTTCTTACAATCGGAATTGGCTCTGATACCACTGTTAGGTGAATTTCACTTTTATATGATATTTTACGTTGCAGGTGGAAGCATGAAAAACAGAGACTAAGGCGGAAGATAGAAATCAGATTTTACTATATCAATGCATTACACATCAAAATGGGAATATATACCCGTCAGGAGAACCTTCCTGATACATTCCATTAAACTGGTGACATAAATATTGCGGGTATTCTAAGAGTTTAGATTGGGAATACTAAGCATTACACATTTTATTAAGCGCGTTACTTTAATGCTGCTTTGACTCCAAGCGGTTTTTGCTTTTACACGTAGGTAACAACTATATAGCCACGTGGCAATCCTTAACTGGCTATTGTAATTACATAGCTCTATAAATGAGCCTCAATTGTAAAAGTTTAGTAATAAAGAAATGATGAATAATGTTTCTGTTTTCTCTCTTAGCAATAGTAGTCATAGCATGAAGGTATTAGATCTTCCAAGGCCCTGCCTTCTCCCCTTCCGCTGTTGGCGATCTTGTTATGACATAGACCGTAATAATTGGTGCTCTCGTTGAGAGTGTTCTCCCTGCCAATCACTATAATCTGCGTCGTTATTGAGAACGCGTCCATCTCTGCAACTCGAGAACATCTCCCTCTGCTATCACATCGTTGTGAGTGTCTTTCTCAGCTCCACCTCTGGGCATTTCGCCGGAGCACGGTGGTCTAAAACTTGAAGATCAACAAGAAATGAGTAGCGATTCGTTGGCCTGCAGTCATCTTTCAAACGACGAACACCAACAAAAGTCTTTACGGCACCGCCGGCCCCCCAAAGTCTGTACGGCGCCCCAAGCCTGCACGGCGCCGCCGTCACCCTTTTTACGACGCCGCCGATGTCTCCCCAAGATTTTACGGCACTGCCACTCCAAATCTGTACGGTGCTGCCACTCCAAGGTCATATACGGCGCCGCTGGCTCATACAACGGCGTCATTGTTGCAAGCTCATACGACGCCATCATCACTCCAAGCTCATACCGCACCGCCGTTGCTCCAAGTTCATACAGCGCCACTGATCGAAATTCTACTTTTCAGCCACCACTCAAAGTTCGTTCCATTGCAGGCAACCACCACCGGGGCACATTTGAATCATCTCCCACTTCTTCCTTCAGGATACTTGGACCCAGGTTTTCAAAAGCACGAATTTTTTATATGTCACTAGCCCCGCGGATAGAGGAGCAAAGAGAACTTCAGCAAGCCATGGAACTACATCATGGGTTTCCAGATATGGCAAACCATCCTGATGGAAACAGAGATGAAAGATCCGTCGATTTCTCCTTCCAAATGGAAACGGATATGAAGGATCTCCACATCCACCTTTCAACGGCCAATTTTGTTTTCACCATTGGTTTGCACGAATTTGCTGCACAACTTAGTTCATTTCAGATGGAAATCAATCAATATTTTGATTGTTTACATGAATCACTGCTCAAAATAAATCAGGGCATTCAACATGTTTCCACACTATTCAGCACCCATGGAGACGGTGTGGTACCAATTTTCCTTGAAACTTGCAATGCTAGGCTTCCAAATGTTCATTCGGAGCCTTCTTCAGGTTTCAAGGAGATAAAGAACAATGTTCTTGAAGATGCTACTTCGGAGCTTTTGTCGGGACTCAAGGGGATCAAGAACATTGAGGGTGCTCCTGCTCACAATACTCAAGTTCGTCAGCCACATGATGATATGAGTTTCGGCAACCAGGTATCATCGTGAACAATTCATGTCTTCAATGTAGGAGGGTTTCATAATTCTACCAAATTCCTGTTTGCCGAAATTGTCAAAAGGCAATGCATTGACTTACATCTCTTTCCGCTCAAGAACTATCTTTTACAACAACTTTTGTTTTTAATCCAGGAGGATGTACTATTTCAATTAATTCTGCACGAATGGAGCCACCGATAACCAAATTTCATGACGCAAACTTTGTTCTCAAATACATCCCGTGTGCGTGACATTTGGGTTTTTAACTCGGGTAGAATTAAACGACAAGATCGCCGTTTAGTTAGGACGGGCAGGAGTGTAACTGTACAACTCATATTCGTCGAGAGTGGCCCCACTCAAAGCCATGTCAGTAAAGGATCAAGGTCAACAGGTCAAGACAGAAGTCAAAGTTAGCATTCAAGATAGTAGAAGACATGAGCAAGTAAGGCAAACACCCCTTGCATACTCATCTGGTAGGCGACCAACATAGATACTCGCCCAAGCCGAGCGAGCTCCTCCAGAAGTCGCACAGTCACCAGGTGGGGGTTGGGCTTTAAATAAGCATCCCTCCCCCACCCCTTGGATTTGCCTGTAAATAGGACCCCAGCGATACAAGGTTGGAGATCTTTCCCTAAACTTTTGACTGAGCTTTTGGATCCTACTATCGAGGACTTGAGTCGCGAGACAGTGATCATCCCTTTGGTCGTCACCTTGTGATAGTTGTCAAATTAACGTCCACCATGTACCCTGCTCGGTCATTTTTGATTATGGAGGGGAAGTTTGTTCTAAGCATCGAGGTACGTGGTTAGACCTCCCTATCGTAGTGCTTACGATTCTCTTTGTGTTCCATCTGTTTATGTGTCCTTGCTCGTTAAGCTATCAAGTCTGACCACTGGACCAGTAATCTTGGGCTGCATTGATCCGAATTTTTTGACTAGAAAATTGTCTCGGCTTCAACAGTAACGACTGTCATATGACAAGCTGTTAATGACTATCATAATTAGAATGACTATATAGACGGCCATGGATGTACGCACTGAACAAAAAAGAATTGTTGTGGTCTAACTCGTCGTCCCGGTCAGATCGGAATAACTTGTACCGTCTTAGCTCTCAAAACGGTTGAGCACGCGCACAGTCAATGAGGTATATCGATTGTACACACAAAGTTTTGACGTGGAAAAACCCCTCAACTGGGTAAAAAATCACGTGACCGGATCTGTGCCGGTCAAAGTCCACTATTCTCTGGTTGTTACAGCTTGTTTGTGAAGTCGAGGGTGACAGACCAACTCTCGTTACAGCTTTGGGGTTAGAGAACACTTGACACATGGCGGACATCATGTCGTCGCGCCGGGAGTTGTTACAAATTGCGCTTCGCGCTGGTGGTCTTCGGTTAGCGGCTTGCTGATTCTGGATGTGGAGCGGAGCACCTGGACTTGCGGTTGTGGGGGCCACTTGGAACTTGAGAGATTTGGCTTCGTCATGTGGCTTTGACTTGACTCGCTTGTAGCTCGGGTGCGGTTCGGGTGCTGCTCGTATAAGGAATTAGGCAGAGCTCCAACCTGAGAAAAAAGAAGAAGACTCGGAAGAAAAAAGTAAGAAATGAGGAGGTCTGGTGCTCCTTTTATAGGCTCCGGGTGGTGGTTATGCTGATTACACGGCTATCCGCACACCATAACCACCATCATGATTATTTTTGGTCTAGTTTAAATGTGCGTATTCCGCTACTTGGAGACTATTTAAATAAATCATAAATTATTAATTAAATCCCCCCCACTAACTCGGTGGTTAGTGAGTGGTTACGCGTGAATCGGACGACCGAGAGCCCCCCACCCCCCCCCCCCCCCCCACCCCACCCCACCAACCGATCGGACGACGGGAGCGGGACTTCATGGGCGGCCGGCGAACTCGCCGCCAAATTCTCCGGCGAGGGGAGGACAACCGACGGCTGTCGGGGAGGGCCCCCGGCCGCTCCCTTGGGCTGCGCGCCGGCAGCCGAGGGAGGGGGCGGCCCGGGCAGCAGCCCCCCTCAACCGCGCCGACGACCGAGGCAGGGGCGGCCTCCCCCCTCAGCCGCGCCGGTGGCCGAGGGAGGCGTGGCCCGAGCGGCTGCTTCCTCGGCTGCGGTCGGGGCCGGCGCGGCCATAGAGGGTGGGCGGCCGGCGGCCGGGGAGGAGGTCGGCCATCCGCCGCCGACGAGGTGGGACTCGCGGCGGTTTGCCCATTACGCGTGATGGAATCGGTGCCCGGGGGATCGGACGCAGGGAACACGCACACGGTCAATCCCATGATATCACTTGTTTTGAGGTGAAGATCATGGATGTGTGGTTATGTGCACACCTAATCTTTATAAAATGAGGGTCATCCTCAATAAGAATGAATAATGTTTTTCTCTTTGTAGCTTAGAATATGAGCGGTGGGATTAAACACCCAAGACCACGTCCTTCTTTCCTTCTAGCGTTGGTGATCTCGCCGGTGAATCCCTAACGGCCTACACCGTTACATTGGCATGTGTCGTAACACCGTAGCCCAGATTTGGGTGAACTCTGTAAATCTGATTTTCCATGCGTGTTCTGTTGTTCACAAACTCTTGCGTTTAGTTTTCATTTGTTGTTGTTCTTCTCCTTTATGCTTATTTCTCTACACAATTATTGCCAAAGCCAAACATACATCCTATGTCAAAGAAGTTTTTTATTCGCATAAAAAAGCCGCACAAAACAAAGACAAAAGAACAACTAATGACACGAAGTCGCTCATAAACATGTTTATATATTAAAGCTACAGGAAATAAAATATTTAAAATTTATATTGATTTCTAGCATTTTATTGAAATTTTACCGACACCATGCTGTACTGACAGCTGTCGAATTGTGATGCGGCATGACGCCACAAATATTTTTATACGGTGATCGAGCTGATATCCGCACCGTATTTTTGGCTATCTGCGCTCACCGTTATTCACAAGCATTCTTTTGAGTTAATGACTATCCGCAAACAAATCATTATTTGCATAGCACTTTTGGCTATCCGAACGCACCACTATTCGCAAGCGTTCTTTTGAGTTAATGACAAAACAAGATTAAAATTATATTCAAAAAATATATTATAGTGCAAACATAATATCCAAAATATATATATCAAAGTCCAAAATTCATATTCAAAAAATATATTATAGGCTTCATTTGGTTCGGCTTTTGGACCAGGGCGTTTCATCAAAACGCAATTCGCTGAAAAATTTCTTGTTTGTTTTCCCGCCTCCTGTTCGGGACGGCCCCGCGTTTTGCTCCTTAAGGAATTCCGGCTTTAGCAACCAGCTTCTCTAACCTCCAGTCAGCGGTGTTTTCAATTTTGTTTGGAGTCCCGCGTCAAGCCGCAAGCTACCCCGTTGATCGCCCGCCCATGCCCCGTGCAGGAACCTTGAGAGGAGGCGGCGGCGCTGCACACTGGAAATCCCTTTGGGGGAGGCGGCGCTTTGGACCCCTGACGGAGGTGGAGGCATCTTTGGAGCTCTGGCGGAGGCGGAGGCATCTTTGGAGCTCTGGCGGAGGCGGAGGCATCTTTGGAGCTCTGGCGGAGGCGGAGGCATCTTTGGAGCTCTGGCGGAGGCGGAGGCATCTTTGGAGCTCTGGCGGAGGCGGAGGCATCTTTGGAGCTCTGGCGGAGGCGGAGGCGGAGGCATCTTTGGAGCTTTGGCAGAGGCGAAGGCACTTTGGAGCTCCGAAGGAGGCGGCGCTCGGATGCCTGCCCGGAGCCGGCGGTGATCCGGCGAACTCACCGGCGAACTCGCCACCTCCGCCTCCGCCCCCTCCATGCTCCAACTCCTTCATCTGGGGGTCACCGCCGGGGGTTTAATGAAAATTTATGACATACGATATATATAAATATAATTATGTATAACAATAATATTAATATGTATATATAATCATGTAATTAACCACTAAAGGTAATATAATTCTATCTATTATGTAATAATAATAATAATTTAATTATGTATATATAATATAATAATGCAATTAATAATATAATATAGTTATGTAATTAATCGTCACTGTTGTTTTACCAAACGGTTATTTGTTTTGAACAGCACTGCAAATGCAGACTACCCAAACAGATCTTTTTTTCAACAATCAGTTTCCAATATTTTCATTTACAAACCTACATTTACAACAGCTCCTTTTACAACCGTAGTCGCTCTGCCAAATGAAGTCATAGTCCAAACATAGTATTCAAAACATCGTAGAGAATGATGAATTAAGTCTTCTCTTCACTTGTAACATCTGCATAAATGAAAAGAAATTTTTTAGATAAATATTTAATGAAAGTATACGTATATAAACAAAGAACTTATTAAGTGTACCTTTTCATACCACATCGTTCAACTCCACTAAGATTGTATTCCCGGATTGAGGAGGAGAAAGTGTAATACACGATTTATAATGTCTTTCCCAATCTTCCGCTTTGGCCTCGTGATTTCTCATCCATGTCGGAATAATATGTGGTATCGAAGAGCACTCTTTTAATGTCAATTCAATGAAGTGGTTATCTCGTATAAATCCAATGCAAATAATTCTTGCTTTCTCTGGCATAAACGAATGAAGTGGAATATATATTACATTTTGAAGTTCTAAAAGTTGAACCAAAGCAATGTTGTAGCATGAGCTGATAACTAGACCCATATCGGGCATTGTCATCCATTTGTCATATGGTGTCGGAGTTTCTATGCACTTGACTCTCTCTAACAACTCTTCATATATATGATGGCCAAAAATACGACCATATAAAATGCTTTGATTTTCCAGCTCCATCTGTAAATCATTCTTCACTAGTTTCCAAACATCGTGTACATTCAATGCATGACTAATGACACGGTAACCACAGTGGGCCAGTGGTCATCTCCCAACGCGTCAAATGCATCAATAATGTGTTCCGACCAATATGTTGTAAAATAGTGACACACTTTATCAATAAATCTTGTGCTTTTTGGAAAACTCAATTTCTTTGTTCTTTTTTTCTTAGTTTCCAACGGGTCATTTTCAATCAATGCATACTCGAAATGTGGAGGTAGTCGTTTGTTGATAAAATCTCCTCTTTAATTTTTTTGTAACTACCCTTTGGCCTTCCTTTCAGTTTCATGCATGGAATCAAGTTCAAAAACCGTTGAAAATATATTTGTTAATTTGACTGCAAGTGGATGTGCAAAAAATAGACTTTTCAGCTTTTGATTACTTTCATCCACTGTGTTGTAACTTATATAGTCTGCCTTGTCTATCAACTTGTACAAAAATTATATCGGAGAAAGACCATTTAATTCCTTTTTTGTAATTTTGCTCGTGCATTGTAGATTGTTCTTATAACTGAGGTATTTGTATTATTCTTATTTTTCACTGCCAATAGGATCTTCCGCGGTTTCACACCGGCATTAAACATTTGACTAACAAGATTTTCCTCCTCTGCATCTAATATCCCCGCATAAGCATGTGCTTTCAAGTGAACAGTGTTATTATTGTGCACGCCACATAGAACCTCTACTCTTCATTTCTCTACATTTGGAACCTTTACTCCTTTGAGAGAAAATAAACAACCACATTTCTTGGTTGAAGTTTTACGAACGCCCTTTTTCACCCAACATTTCTTGTTTTGATTCTCTCGATAGTAACCACATCTATCACATGCTAGTATTACGTGTGGGGTGAGATGACCAACAACTCTATCGGAACTTTTGATAGTGATTACATATCCAAGACTTCTACTAACACATCGAGTCCACTCAATAAGCTCCTCTTTTGAACAAAATCTTGTGTCGGTTTGAAAATTCTTGGTCAAATCAATTTCAAACTTTTCATCCATTTCCTCATATGATTTGTTTGAATCTAAATGACGAAATAAGAATATAAACATTACGGGCACAAACAAACTAATTGAAATACAATATTTTTTGTGAGTACATACATACCTATTATCTCTAAAGATGTAGACATTGACTCTTTGGAAGCACTTTGCCCAAAAAAAGTACCCTAAAGGTAGAACATAATTAGTGATCATAAAGTTTAAGGACATTTAGTAATGGGAGACAGATATGAAATAGGAGTTGCAGTGAAATAGGAAGAACACATATGTACAATAAAGTTTAATGCAAACTAAACATTAATCACATCGATTTATGCAGGTGATTTATACAGAATAAATTCCTAAAGCTACAGAACCTCAGCAAACCTCAACAAAGCTCAGTAAAACTACACTCCACACCCTTCCTATACATTCATCACATCAATTTATGCAGGCGAGATTTGCATGCAATATAATTCCTAAGTGTAGTTTTTTGATTCAGGAATCAGGTTTAGGAATTTATCATCGGAATCATCCAGTCCCAATTACCATTATCATGGGTTTTGCAAACAGGAGTTGCAGTCAAAATGACTATAATGGAGGAGGAGATGATACCTGAGCATGAAGAAGCATGGATCGCCGTTATCCTGGTCACAAGCGAGAATGAAGAAGCCGAGAATGAAGATGGAGATGAGTGATAACTCCTAAAAAGAAGTTATTTATGCTGTTATATATTCCCAACAACTTATTCAGTTAAATCAATTAAAATAACTTTAAATGATATGAACATGGAAGTAAAGTCTTATTTATTTGAATTGTGGCTAATTTGGTCTTTTTTCCGATGTATTTGGACCAGATGTGCCGAAGGAACTTGCCTGGAGAAGGAAATCTGCCAAAACTTCATAGCCTGAAAAAAGGTTGTAACGTCCACAAATAATTAGTTGCAACTACCAAGTTTCGGTTTGGCAAGGCAGGAGCAGGCGCAGTGGTTGCAACACGCAGAAAAACAAGGTTGCAACAACCTGGGGCGAAATGGAAATCCGAAATTTGAATTTTGGCGCTGAACGGAAACATGGAAGGGTGCGTCTCTTGGGAAATTTCGGTGGGGATTTAGATGTCAGTTATGACAAGCAATAAAAGAAGGGAAAAGGGATTTGAAGGAGAGCGGAAGAGGGGTTACTTTGGAGGAGTGAAGTTAGGGCATAGGAGGAGGCGAAAATCGACTATTCACCGGATCTGAAAGAGGAAGAAGCCGCGCAACAAATCCAGTTCCGTGTAAAAGGGAGGCGATAACATCCTTTGTAGGGGAATTCGTAGATATCAATTGGTTGGCTTGTTCTAACTCTTATTCATCATGTTTGTTGAATACTCGCTCCGATTTCTCGTACTTTTGATTATGATGAACTAATTCACTTGCGAGTTTTATATGTTGTGAACTAATCGACGTTTGCTTTAATGTTTACATGAACAATTGAGTTAAATCTGGTTTGTATCTTAAATTTCATTCTCTTCTTCAGTGATGACGTTAATAAATTATCATCTAGTGCTTCATACTGCGTTCTATATGCGAGAGCTGTGTTCGTAAGTCTCGAGAATTTAATTTGGCTACATATGATTTAGCGTATCGCTATCATTCTAGCTGTGGAGTTAAGATCCATAATTTTATATGTATGTTTACTTGTGTAGTCTTGATTTAAAGCTACTCACTAAATATGCATAGTGCGATGATGAAATCGAGAGATGCTCACCACAAGTTTAGGATTTCCACAAGATAAAAACTGAGTTGAATTCAATTGTATTTTTCTTCACAAAAAGGCAAACTAAGATTAGGGATCAACATATGAGACTCGTACCTCTCATCATTATATTCTCATCCTAATTTAGCTTCGTTATTTAGTTTTGTTATTTAGTTTACTTACTCTTAAAACATTGTTATTTTGCTTGATTTATAAGAAAAGATCATTACTAGTACTCATAAGCGGAGGAAAAATATTGTCTCTGTGGGTTCGACACTCTACTTTCCATTTTGTTACTTGACGCGACACGTACACTTGCGTAGCACTTATATATTCACACGACAAAGTGTGCATCAATGAGCTCAATGGTCCTTGTCGCGGGCGAGATCTAAGAAGAGAAGGAGGTGAAGATGGAGCCGAGCATGAAGAAGCATGGATCGCCGTTGTCGTGGGCGAGATCTAAGAAGGGAATGAGCTTGACGGTTCTTGTCGGCGGCGCGGCGACCTGAAACGCATGCGGCTTGAATCAGAAAACCCTAGATGCGGAGGCGAGCGAGCGAGAGCGATGAGGCGTGTGTTGAAGAAAATGAACGCGGATTCTATACACAGGTGTGTATAGAAAAAGTTATACACACCCTTTTTGACGGTTGGGATCTACAATACACCCTTTTCAGCGGTTGAGATCTAAACTAATTATGCACACTCATTTATATATACATCTTATAAATATATATTGTGATATACATTTTATAAATATATATGGTGGATTTAGAGTGGATCCGCCATGTGTCAGCATCCGAAAAGGATGTGTATAGAAAAAGTTATACACCCGTGTGTATAGAAATCCTATTCAAAGAAAATGGCATGCGGTGAAGGAAAAAAACCTAAAAAAGAGGGAGATTTTGAGTGCGGTTATCCACAGGAGCAGTGCGTATATCACGGCCAATATTTAATTAGCTAATTTCATTAATTATTTATAATTAGATTAGCTTAAGATCAGTAATTGAAGGTTCCTTTCTGTGAAGTTGGATTAATTAGCTAATTGAAGGTTCCTTTCGTGAAATTGAAGGTTCCTTTCGGTGCTCAGTATTGTCATGGGATGGATTAATGCAGGTCATCTGATTTGAGCAATTTAAATTTTAGCGCCTTGAAAGACTCCCTTTGGGAAGGGATTATTACAACCGGCACCGTTCCAAAATTTCCATCCTGGTGAGAGGAGTTGTTGCTGCATGAAGTTATCAAGGGGCGTGATTTAGAGAGAGGGAAAACTAAAAGGGAAAAGGATGTGGAAACCCGTTCGAGCAGTCGTGAGCGAGCACTTTCGGTCCCCCCGGAATCCAGATGGAATAACTTCGCTCCTTTGGGGAGGCATTTGTTTGGGTGAGTTTGGACAAAAATGTTGTAAGCATAGAATGTATGTTAAGTTTGACATGATAGCGGTTATAATCACCGCTAGGAGAAGCTCGAGCTAATGTATGTCAAATATGATGCGAGTTTTTTTGCATTCTTTAGGTCCGTATTTACAAGTTGACATCAAATTAGAATAAAATTATTTATAGTCGACAATACCTACTTCTAAAGTGATTAGTATCACAATTTATTTAATGACAATAGTCTGTCTTGCTAAGGCTATGTTTAAAATAATGGATTGACTTCCATATTATGAATAATCTACTCTTATCAAATTATCCTCATGCCCCCTAAGAAACAAGAACACTCGAGCTTTTATCCCACCATAATAGGGCGGCTATATAGATCATTTGTCACCAATGCGACTTATCTTTAGTCTTAATCATACTAATGTATTTTCTTATAGTTTCATTCCAATTCCTTTTTTGCCTAACCCTCCCCCGTTTAACATTCATATAAGCTAAAGTACTCTCACAAGGCCTAACAGGTGGATCTAATGATCTCCTTTGTTCGTGTCTGAACCATCATAATTAAGTTTCTCGCAACTTCTCTACAATTGGTGTCACACGTCTTTGTGAATAATTGACTTTGATATTGAGGTTTGTTTAACACAAAAGATCCAAAGGGATGAAGAGTGGCAAAATAGAGGTTTTTTATTCATTGCAAAACACTCTCCATACGGGTATAAATATATCGGTATAAGAGGATTCTGGATACAGTCATTAAAGAGAAAGGTAGGAGATTATAGATGGGAGAGTAATTAATACTTATCTAATGAGATAATAACATCTAATCATTAATTAAATGGTGCATGATTTCTTTTTCCCTGCAAATATCGCAGTTAGAGTCTGTGAAGATGGTGAGATTGAGACTCTGCTCATATTTGTAGAAGATGCATGCTATAGGTATTTGTTTCTTGCAAATAGTGCAATATCTTTTTTTTCTGCTAAGAAATGAGATTTTGAAGAGTTACTCATAAACCTGGCAAGAATGTTGACAACATTTGCAATGTCTGGCCTGGTGTTTAAGAGATAGATCAGGGGGCCAATTAGACTCATATATCCTTGATCATTTTTAGTTGCCTCTACTTTTGCTTTAGGGATCAACTTCATTTTCAGTTTGAAAATATAGAGCAACTACGTCCTCTTTCTGGGTTTTGTTTTTCAAATTGAGATTGTAATATAGTTTGAAAAGTCATTCTTTTTTGGAATACTTTACTAATGACAGGTATGTCATGAAAGAGTAGGTTTTAATGAGTTTGGAGTGAGCTTAAGAGTTCAACAACAGTCATAGTATCTAAGTCATAGGCTTCAAGTATAGCAGAGACATATGTTTATTGGTTTTAGGCAAAGATTATTTGAGCAGTTTTTCAACAACTTGATGTTCTTCCAGAACACCTCCCAGGATTTGGATCTGATTTACTAAACTAGTGATCTTAGCAAAAAAAAATTAGTTGTTTCGTCTTCTTTCATAAGGCTGGATCAAATTGACGGCGTAGGGAATATATTTTAAGCTTGATAACCTTTTTTGAGCCTTTGTATTCATTTTTAAGTATTTGCCAAGTTTCTTGTGCAGTTTTGAATCCCTTAATGCGAGGATAAATGGAGGTGGCAATGCCTAGCTTGTTTTATAAGATGCAGGGAAAGTGTGTTGTGCTTCAGTTCTTCCTTGGTGAACTTGATTGTTTCAAGGATGGGAGAGTAATTAATACATAGCTAATGAGATAATAACACCTAATCATTAATTAAATGATGCATGATTTCTTTTTCTTCAGTCTTATCAATGATACATTCATTCCAAATTTTATTTAGTCTAATCTGTCCACACATCCACCTAAGCATTTTTATCCCCACAACTCACATTTTTTGCTCATGTACATAATTCCTATCCCAACACTTTGAACCATAGAGCATCGGTGATCTAATTAAAGTACGATAAAACTTGTCTTTAAGATGTAGTGGCATTTTACGATCGCATATGATCGCTAATGCATATCTTCTGATTACTTCAACTATCCTTCTTGAATTTTTTGTATCACATTTTTATATATACCTCCATCTTTTTGAACTATCCATCTCAGATATTTCATGCCTCTGAGAAGATTATAGAAATTTTATTATTTACCCTTTATTTTCAGTAAATTAATAAAAAAATTATGTATGGTAATGTAACCTTTCCATAGGAGGAGAGTTTTTATATTTTTTGGCGAGATTTTAATATCATAATGCATTTTTACAGCCATTCTATTCATAGTTATTCACTACAATTTGATAGTTTTTTTAATAAATATTATGATTTCAATTCTAAAATATATTATCTTTAAGATGTCAATACACATATTTTTTAGAACATTGTTATGAGCACAACTATTTTGGATATGAGCACACCATTAATATGAGCACAACATGAAATTGTATTTGCAACACATTTTTAAGAGCACACCTATTTGAACATTTTTAAATAAAAGTGAGAGGAGAGTTAAGAAAGAGGATTGTTAAGGGAAACCCACATTTAGCTAATGACAGCTCAGCGTTAATGACAAACCTTATTTTTACTTATGTAGACCAATTTGTTATTGGCAGCCTAAATTTTTTTTTAATATATATATATATATATATATATATATATATATATATATATATATATATATATATATATATATATATATATTTAACAATTAAAATATAAGCTTTTAATAGTAAGAAAACATCCAAAATAAGATGAAGATACAGATGTTGCTCAACTATGAATGGACTAGTTATAAGTTTGATGATACAGATGTTGCTCATGTTGATTTTGTGGTACAAAATCTTTTGAATTTGAATAATAATGTAAGCAATGATGTAAATAATTGAATGATGTCATCGATGATGTAAATTGGAGGATGATATCATCTATTGTAGGATGATGCCATCGATGATGTATATTGTAGGATGATGTCATCGATGATGTAAATGTTAAGATGATATCATCGATGATGTAAATAGTAGAATGAGCTCAACGATGACATAAGCTTGTAAATATAATATTGATTTTGGATAACTATAAAAGGGGATTGAGTCTTCATTTGTAAGTCATGCAGTTCAGAAATATTTCTTGAGTTATTTTCTCTCTTACTCACATGTGCTCGTGTGCTCTTCTTATTCTGTTCGATCTCTCTCGCTATTCTCTATTCTCCTCACTAATAACTAGCATCAGAGTCAGTTTTTGACATTGGACGTAGATGGTGTTGAAAATTTTCAAAGTGGAGAAATTTGATGGGAGAGATAGCTTCAGTCTGTGGATGATCAAGATGATCACTCCATTGAAGCAACAAAGAGCGTACAAGATCGTGTTTGAGCCGGAGAAATTGTCAAAGGATATGACGGCAGAAGAGAAGAAATTATTGGAAATGAAAGCTCACAGTACAATTCAACTTTCTCTTACTAATGAAGTTTTTCGTGAAGTTGGCGAAGAAGATACTGCGGCAAAATTATGGAAGAAGCTCGAGACACTATATTCAAAGAAGTCACTCATGAATTGTTTATTCTTAAAGCAACGACTCTACACTTTCAAGATGAAGGACGGTGTGTCCATCAAGACCCCCATAAATTAGTTAAACCAAATAGTGATGGATTTGAATAACATCGATGTGAAGATTGATGATGAGGATCAATCCATGATTCTCTTGTGCTCAATTACTCCATCATTTGGGCAATTCGTGAATAGTATGGTGTATAGCCGAGACAGCTTTCTATCGAATATGTTAAAGCAGGTCTACACTATGAGGAGTTACGTTGAAAGGTGTCGACGTATAGATCAAATTGGCATGACGATGGACTATTCATGAGAGGACGATCGCACAAGAGCCATTGGAAGAGAGATAGAGTCAAGTGAAGACCAAAGTCGAGAAATTCCAAAGAAGATCAATGCAACTATTGCAAGAAGAAGGTGCATTGGAAGAAAGATTGCTCTATAATCAAAGAGAAAGAGATTAAGAAATCTCCAGACCCTGTGAGCTCCAGGAAGCATGTAACACCCCAAAAATATGTGCCTAGAGTCTGAGGGTAGGCATCGTGTAGGGCGTCAAGTTCACTCGATGCCTGAGGTTTGGCGTCGAGTGGCGTCGAGATCACTCGATGTCACAAGCTTGGCGTCGGGATCACTCGACGCCACAGACTTGTCACTGAGTGGCGTTGAGATCACTTGGCGTCATAGGCTTGGCGTCGAGTGGCATCAAGCTCACTCGACACCTGAATCTTTTTAGAGCTCGTGAGCGATTTCGTAAATGGACATTTCTAGGCATCTGATCTTCCTGTAACTTAATCCAATGACCCAGATCTTTACTCGTGAGCCCTAAATTTGGTAGATGAGATATTTCCTCTCACTTTTCTTAAGTTCTTGACACTTGATGACTCATGAGCGGAAAAGTACGAAGGAGGAAGGCGACCTAATTTCCACCATTGTTGGGGCTTCAGAGCTCTGATTCACGATCCGAGACCAGGATTGCGGAGAGGGATTAAAGGCGCACACTACCATCCATGCAAATGAAGATATCTATGGCTATGAAGAAATTCTACAAGGCAACGACATCTATCCTCTCAGTGTTAGGATGCGTGCATGCCATCTTTTTTATTCCTTTTTCTTTCTTGCAAATTTTGGCACCAGTTCTTTCGAGTAAGAGGGATCCAGGTTGCACTGGTTCAAGAAGAGCCGCTAGGTTCATTGTGTTCACCACTGGCATGCCTTGCATTAGAAATCCTCTTCGTTAGTGGATTATGCATTGTGGGTGAAGTCGTTATCGTAATCGATGGTCTGATTCAGTGATGTTGCTTGACGTGCATTTTAGGGTTTTTGCTAGAAATTGATTGCGGCGAAGATGCCGTCATGATGCTCCTTAGTTTCGTATGAGAATGAACGTTGGTTAGGGTAGGGAAATGTAAGTGATATATTGTGATGCCCATTTGTATGTGAAGGCGTGGTTTTGTCTTTGCAATCGGCTAGCTTACCCTATGATGTTGTGATTCATGTGTGAAGGGTATCCCAGCAAGATAAGTCCCCTCTTGCGGAAAATGATAAGAACGTCAGTGCATTTGGACAAGCCTGATGGTGTTGTGATCCATGTGCGGGTGGGGTCTAAGTAAGAGTTCTTAGCATTGGTTGTGTATACTTGATGAAATTGACAAGAACAAATGAGTCGGTGGACAAGCCTGATGGTGTTGTGATCCATGTGTGCGGGGTCTTAGCACAAGTTCTCGGCCTTAGGCTTATACGTCTTTGTGGAAATGAAAGTATCTATGTGATTGATATGACATACTAATGTGTGATGATATGTTAGACTCATACACACAGGGTCTCTTGGGTTAAACCTGGGTTTTCATACATATTGCATTGTAGGCCCATTTTATTTATATGCTCAATATAGAAACTTGTCTGATGTTTGAGACACCAAATTCTATTATTACTATGTTAGTTTATGTTTTATTATATATGCATATGAAGTACTGGCCTGTAGGGTAATGGAGTGCCTAAGGGTCTGCTAGGGATGGCCAGGAGGAGGCGTGTTGGTTATACAGTTGAGGTCAGCTTTTGCTGACCTACGTTACAATAATTTTTACAGGGAAAGGATCGCAAGCTGGAGTCAGCTCGTCAGCCAAAATGACCCAAGCCTTATGAAGTGTTCCACCTTTTGTTTTGGTAGTTTGTTATGTTTCATTTGTTTTGTTTACAGCTTGCATGTCGAGGTAACATGGGACTGTTGTACTCTTGATTGGTTTAATGTTGATGATGATTTGGACTTTTCAATGATGTAAGGCCTTAAGTCCATTTTTGGACTCCTATGTACTCGTGGACAACTTCTAGTCTATGTTGTAATGTTTTCGCTATTTTATATTCTGAGTTTTGAGATGGGTAACACTTTTATATCACTTTATAATATTAAAGTCGTGACGTCTATATGTTGTGGGGTCCCGATCGGACCCATATTACATAGTCATTATAGGGAAAGTGTTACAAAGCATCTGATGGTGATGGCTCCATTTTTCGGTATGTGCATTAGTTGACATTCAATATTCTTGAGTACTTGATTCTGGTTGCTCCTATCATTTGACTCCAAATCAGAGTTATTTTGCAACATATCATTCCCTTAATGGAGGCACTGTATTTATGTGAAATGATACTGTATGCAAAATTATTGAGATTTAAACAGCCCAGATTGTGGTGCATGATGGGGTTGAAAGGACTTTGACGGATGTCCAACATTTTTCGGGCTTGAAGAAAAATCTTCTCTCTCTTGTATCTTTGGACACGATTGGGTGTAAGACAATGATCAATACTGTAGCTATGAATATTCTACGTAGTTAAATGATCGTGATGAAAGAAAGAAAGGTTGTCAATCTATATCTACTGCAAGGACGCACTACCACTGATAAGTCTGCATTTACATCTTCTGATTCCAATCTAGATTCATCATAATTACGATACTTACGTCTTGATCATATGAGTGAACTAAATCTAAAAGTACTTCATAAAAGAAAATTGATTGGCAGTGTAAAATTTAAGAAGTTATATTTCTATGAAGAATGTGTATTAGGGAAGAAATATAAGGTGAAGTTTGGTACCGGGATGCATAACATAAAAGATATCCTAGGCTATATTCACACCGATGTTTGGGGGCCAACACCCATTCCTTCTCGAGGAGAAGCTAAATACTTTGTCTCATTTATTGACGACTTCTCAAGAAAGATATGGATTTATTTTTTGAAAAATAAATTTGACGTATTTGAGAAGTTCAAATTTTGGAAAGTTATAATGAAATAACATACACGACGACATGTTAAGGTTGGCAGGTCTGATAATGGTGGTGAATATACTTCTGATGTTTTCACGGAATTCTACAAAACTGAAGAAATCGTACATCACTACACAACACCAAGGGATCCACAATCGAATGAAGGTGCAGAAAGGGTGAATCAGACGCTGCTAGAGAAGAAGCAGTGATTGAGGATCACTACAAGGCTTTCAAAGGAATTTTGGGTAGAGGCATTAAATACCTCTATCTATCTCATTAATAGGTCACCATCTTCGGCGATTAGATCAGAGACTTCTGTGGAGTTATGGACGGGAAAAGTTGTTGATTACTGAATGCTATAAGTATTTGGGTGTACGACATATGCACTTGAGAAAAATAGCAAAATTGACCCGAGGGCAAGAAAATTCATATTTCTCTGGTATGTTGAAGGAGTCAAAGGCTATAGATTGTGTTGTCTTGCAACGAAGAAGATCGTGATCACTCGGCACATGACATTTGATGAATCTGACATTCTAAAGAAGCATATTCAAGTTGAAAAGACACATATCTCACATGTTGAGGTGTAGGCTGATATTCCTCTTTATGAGATTAAAATCGAGGTGTCAATGACACAAATTGGTGAGGAGACAGACCGACAGGAGGAGCTAGTTCATCATGAGGAGCTAGAGCCGCATTCGACTGAATATGAAGTTCATAGGCTATGACGGGATAGACGTCTGACAGTTAGGTATGGAGATTGGCTTACCTATAGTTTTGAGGATGTAACTGCATATGCTTTGAATGTAAAAAATGGAGAACCTATCAGTTATGAAGATGTTAGACATTATAGCAACTTCTTATAATGGAGAGTTGTCATGAAGGAAGAGATTGAGTCTCTTCATAAAAATGGCACATGCGAGTTTGTTCATTTACCAAAACACACAATGGTCATTGGTTTCAAATGGGTTTTCAAGGTCAAGGAAGGTTCTTCACTAAATGATGGTATCATGAATAAGGCAAGGATCGTGGCAAAGGGTTATGCACAAAGGAAAGGTGTGGACTTCAATGAAGTCTTCTCTCCAGTGGTGTGACACATCCATATGCATACTATTAGCTACGATGGCATTCTACAATATGGAGTTGGAACAACTAGATGTAAAGACTGCATTCTTATATGGTAAACTCTAGGAGGAGATTTATATGCATCAACCTGAAGGATTCTTGATTGAAGACAAAGAGGGTCAAGTTTGCAAGTTAAAGAAATCACTTTATGTCTTGAAACAATCCCCAAGACAATGGTATAAGTGATTTCATCAATTCATAACATCCATCAGATTCAAGAGTAGTTTATGAGAACAATACGTCTATTTTAAGGTACTTGTTAATGATTC
Organism: Platanthera guangdongensis; assembly: GCA_039583875.1. Classification (NCBI taxonomy): domain Eukaryota; kingdom Viridiplantae; phylum Streptophyta; class Magnoliopsida; order Asparagales; family Orchidaceae; genus Platanthera; species Platanthera guangdongensis. The sequence goes on from CM077154.1 coordinate 146,806,527, forward strand.
TTGGACTTATCTTTTTCTTTATGTTAATGACATGCTTATTGCTTCGAAAAATAAAGAATAAGTTTTTAAAACTTCAACTAAGCCAAAAATTTGAGATGAAAGATCTCAGTGTTGCAAAGAAAATTCTTGGCATGAAGATTATCAGAAATAGAAGATGAAGAAAAGTGTCTCTCTCAGAAGTAATACATCAAAAAAGTTATTGCTCGATTTGGCATGGTGAAGGCAAAGTCTATGTCTACTCCATTAATAGCGCACTTCAAACTTTCAGGTTTGTTATCACCTGCATCAGACTCTGAAAAGAAGTCCATATCATACGTGTCATATGCGAATGCAATTGGATGTCTCATGTACGTTATAGTATGTACTTAACCAGATTTAGCTCAAGTCATTGGAGTCGTGAATCGTTACTTGCTAACCCGGGAAAAGGACATTGACAAGCAGTGAAATAGATCCTGCGATACTTGAAGGGGACAATTAGTACTAGTTTGATTTATGATGGAGAAAATGTGAAAGATTGTAACATAGTTAGTTATGTTGATGCTAACTATGTAGGTGATCTGGACAAAGGACGGTAGACAACGGACTATCTGTTTACAATTAGAGCCAGCGTAATTTTATGGAGATCGACACTTCAGTCGACTATTGCCTTGTAGATAACTAAACCTGAGTACATGGCTGCAGTGGAGGCAGTCAAGGAGGCTATATGACCGGGAGGATTACTTGTAGATTTGTGTTTAAGACAAGAGATCTCGAAGATCAATTGTAATAGTTCAAGTGTCATTTGTCTTACAAAAAATCAAACTTTCTATGGGTGGACAAGACACATCGATGTTCATCATTCATTTCTAAATGCAATTGAAGATGAGAAGAAAATTCAACTTCCTAAGATAGATACAAAGATAAATCCTACAAACGCATTTATGAAGGTCGTTTAATTAGAGAAGTTTAAACTATATTTAAACTTAATTCGAATAGAAGATTGCGCATATGGACATAGATAAAGATCATTCTTTGATGATTTTGTATCAATGAGGAGAATGTTGATTTTGTGATACAAAATCTGTTGAACCTGAATAATGATGTAAGCAATGATGTAAATAATTGAATGATGTCATCGATGATGTAAATTGGAGGATGATGTCATCGATGATGTATATTGTAGGATGATGTCATCAATGATGTAAATGCTATGATGATGTCATCAATGATGTAAATGATATGATGATATCAGCAATGATGTAAATAGTAGAATGAGGTCAGTGATGATATAAGCTTGTAAATATAATATTGATCTTTGTTGACCATAAAAAAATGAAGTATTCATTTGTAAGACATCCAGTTCAGAAATATTTTTTGATCTCTTTTCTCTCTTACTCATTTGTGTTTGTGTGCTCTTCTTGTTTTGTTTGATCTCTCTCACTATTCTTTATTATCCTCACTAACAGCTCAAGTAACAAATTCTAAATCCCAATAGTTTATTTTTTTCAATTTAAACTTGATGGCTTATGAGAATTTTCATAACTCCTGATTTCCAAGTAGAATGTCCATCCTGGAACTCCTAATTGACTGATGAATTGCCAAATTTCTTTCAAGTCGCTGCTTAAAAGAACGCTAACCATTGCTTAAAATTATCCAATGATTTCTTTCAAATAAATTCACTAACACGGAACACATTTTTTTGTAGATCAATGGTAAAAAGAGTGTTAACCATCATAAAAACATTTTTTTTGTAAATCAATTGTAGAAAGTGAATAACCTTACCCATGCAACAAAATTTTCTACTGTAATTTCATAGCTGGTATTCCAAAAAACTTGCATCAAATTTTTTGATAGTCATCATAATAAGAGTAGTCTTTCGTACCAACATCAAGGATGATTGATATATATAATAACATGAAGATCTCTCATAAAGATATTTCTAGGTTTGTGCATAAATAAATTTTGAATCCTCAAATTGAGGAAGGGAGTGATAACAATAACCTAACCGTTTACCCGACCATAACCATGTTGTGCTAGACGACAACAACTATTATGATATGCAATGAATGATATATAAACTCAAGTCCCGTGTATCCTACACTAAGCCCTAACCTTGTTCTCTAAAGTCAAACTGACGCATGCCAGATGTGAAGAGTGAGTATGTGCTCAAGGAAACTCCATGGAACGAACGTAAGTGTAGGATGTAGGGAATTCTAAAATAATTAATGCAATGCGACATTTCGGTCGGCGGCAGTGGTAGAGAAAACACTGGAAGGTGTCCAGGGCAAAGGAGCGCGGAAAATATCGGGGAGGAGCTGGGCTATCACTAGGGTTAAAAGGGAAAGTGAAAATGAGAAGGGGTTTTAAATCATTTGGGTTGTCACTAGCCTAATGTGGGTTGCCCTTAAAAATCCCCTTAAGAACGGCTAATGTTAATTTCCTTATGATGTTCTGCTCGATAATCCCTAATATTGCTAAGCTCCTCAGGAATGCAACAGAGCACTGCGATTGAGTTTTCACTTTTGAGAAACGTTGTGCCACCGACCGGAGTTACCCAGCTAGCTAGCTTTGAACAGATGATCGATAACCACCACTTAACATACACATGCTCACCCACATGTATAATTATATGCATAAGGTGAGGAAGATGAAAGCTAAATCAATGATGATCTCCACTATGCTCGATGTTACATAGGTCTCTGGAGGAGTTGAGAGTTCATAAATAACTGACATTTTTTGGATGGACAACATCCATCCAAAGAAATATCAATATTATGACATCAAAAGATATTTGTGTGTCCGCGACTTTCCCAAGAAGAACATTAAATAAAAAAAATAGAATAGGTAGCTTGATTGAAGGCAATCCCCAAACAACCACAACGTTATCACAGACACCGTACTGATAGAATTGAGGTTGACGGGGTCGGAAATTAGGAACACCGGCGATTTGGACAATCACCGTCGGTCCTAAAGGAAGAAAGTTGCCTGGCATCAGGCACGTAATGGAAAGTTTGCGTCGGGCTTGAACAGTCGGTTTTGGGCTTGGAGGTGGGGGACATCGAGTAACAGAACTGAGTTCGGTGGCGTCGGAATGGGAGAAAGGCGACACCGGCGAGGCTGGGAGGAAGGCAACACCGACGAATCCAGGCGATCGAGCAAGCGTCATCTTCACGCGCTTGAAGAGTCGTTGATATAGGGTTTCACGGGAATGGGGGTTAATGGGAGAACATAGGGTCACGGGTGCGCTCTTAAGAGGTTAAACCAAACCTTCAAAAATTAAGTATTATTTTAGTTTTTTGTGTGCTCATATCTGAAAGAACCCGCCAACCCAACAGTTCATCTCAAAACTCAGGTATTGAGATGAAGGGTGGTGGAGTACATGAATATGGAGGGGAGAAAGCTGCAAGCGGTGTGGGATTAACCCCACCCACAGGCCTGCAGAGATATTCTGCCAGAGGGACCCACCAGGGTCAACACCCAGCACTGGAACGCGGTGGGGAAACTAAACACGGTCTCACATACACGTGACCTACTGGATAATGTTAACATCAACACACCCCCGCAGCAGGACAACCTCCTCTGGTACCATGAAAGAACCCGCCAACCCAACACTTCATCTCAAAACCCAGGTATTGAGATGAAGGGTGGCGGGGTACATGAACACGAAGGGGAGAAAGCTGTAGGCGGTGTGGGATTAACCCCAAGCACAGGCCCGCAGGGATATTCCGCCAGAGGGACCCACCAGGGTCAACACCCAGATCTGGAATGTGGTGGGGAAACCAAACACGGTCCCACATACACGTGACCTGCTGGATAATTTTAATTTTAACACACCCCCGCAGCAGGACAACCTAGGTATTGAACCCGCCAACCCAACACTTCATCTCAAAACCATGTATTGAGATGAAGGGTGGCGGGGTACATGAACACGAGGGGGGGGGGGAGAAAGCTGTAGGCAGTGTGCGATTAACCCCAACCACAGGACCGCAGGGATATTCCACCAGAGGGACCCCACCGGGGTCAACACCAAGACCTGAAACGCGGTGGGGAAACCAAACAGTGTCCCACATACACGTGACCTGCTGGATAATTTTAATCTCAACAATATCCAAATTAGATGTGCTCCACTTTTTATTATTCCCGAGCTTACTATAATTTCATATAATAAAAATTTTGAGGCTAAAATAATAAAAATAGTAAAACGTATAAACTTGATAGAGTCCCCCATGACATTTCCAAGTCGATTTGATCCATGTGCAAAAGGACCCGACCGGACCGATGGCTCACCGAGAATCGCAAGCACCCGAGGAGATCGGGAAGGCACGTCGGCCAGCGCATAAGCGTGAATGGTCGCACCCCGAAGGGTGGCAGGCACGCGGGGAGCGTGCATGCATGGCCAACCGGTGCGGTCGCTAGGTCGCGCACCCGCGGGGCTTCCAGGCCGCGCGCCCGCACTGTCGCGCGCTGCGCGATTGTAGCGGCCTTGTCGCCGCCGGCGACCTGTGCCGCTGTCGACGAGCCCCAGCCTCCCCCTTTGCGTTAGGTACATTGGAAAATGTGTACCAGATTTGAAGAAGCCTCACCTTACTCAATGATATGCATCAATGTGTATTTGATGTTGTTTTGAGTTTATATGTGCAGGTTAAGTAAATGCAGGAATGCAGAAAAATTTCTAAGTCCATGTGTCGACACCAGGAGAAGCTGTGTCGACACTTATGAAGGCTTGTGTCGATACTAGAGAAATGTTGTGTCGACACTAGGAAAGGCTATGCCGACACCAGAAGAAACTGTGTCGACATACAGAGGCAGTATCGACACACAGAGAAGCATAGTCTACATCAACTGTGTCGACACATAGAAGCAGTGTCGACACACAGAGAAAGTTTAGTCGACATCAGCTGTGTCGACACACAGAGGCAGTGTCGACACACAGAAGCTTAGTCGACATCAATTGTGTCGACACACAGAGGCAGTGTTGACACACAGAAGACCTTGTCGACATCAACTGTGTCAACACACAGGACTTGTGTCGACACACAGCAGAGTTTCAACTAAGTTAAAGAAAAGAAGTGATTGTGTCGACACACAGAATTAGTGTCGACACATTCTACAGAAGCTGTGTCGAGAAGCAGTATCAACAACAAAGGAGATGTGTCGACACCACCAAGGCTTATGTCGGAACTTAGTCCACTTGTGTCGACACTTAGTCTACTTGTGTCGACACATGAAGAAGTTCAGTCTCAACATTTTGCTGACAGAGACAAAGTTTCAATAAGTGACTGGATGACTTGACAACTGCCATTACCAACCGGTCTACTACAACTGTCAGAGCTGTCAGAAGTTTGTTAGAAATCGGACCAGCCGGTTACTATGGAGAAAGTCTATATAAAGGCATTCTCCTTCAACAGAAGATGATGATAATAGAGTGATGAACTGATAAAAAAGGAGTATACATAAAAACAGAAGAAGATTTTCGTGAGAAGATCTAAAAAGAAGTTGGAGAGAGAGAGCTTCATCTATTGAAGTGAAGTGCAGTTGCTGAACCAGGCTGCCAAGAAGGATTCAGATTGAGATCTGAATATCAAGAAAGAAGCTGATTGAAGATCAACTTCACAGTAGTTCAACCCTACTGAGTTCAGATTCAAGAAGCTTTGAAGAAAGCTAAGAGTGGTTGTTCTATGCCATCAGATTCTTCCAAGAACTGATCAAGAAGCCATCCATTCATTCTCTCTCTACTAGGGTGGTGGTATATTACAAACTTAAATCAATTTTCTGTAGGATCTTTATAAGATCTGAGTTGTAAGTCTGTGTTTATAAAGACTGAGTAGTAGGATATTTAGATCTCTGAGTGGTAGGGCTGTGAACCTGAGTTGTAGGAGATTGATATCTCTGAGTTGTAGGCCTTGTTGAAGGCTGAGGTAGGGCAGATTGCCTGAGCTGTAGGAGTGTGGACTCACTCTGAGTTGTAAGAACCTTGATTAGGGTTTTGAGCTGTAAGATCTGAGGATCTGAGGTAAAGAAAAGAAGTTAGGCCGAATCTAGCACACTGCTAAATAGGCGAAGGGGGAAAGTGGATGTACCCAGACCTTGGGGAACCACTATAAACTCTGTGTGCAATCTGTGATTGTGTGGTTCTGTGAATTCTGTGTTGTGCTAGCTATTAAATTAGCTGTTTCAGATTAAGTAATTCTATAGATATTCTGGCTTAGAAGAAAAAGGAATTACACATATTCACCCCCTCCCCCCTCTAGGTGCTTAGGCACCAATTCTTTCACTTCGCCGTGGTCCGACTCCAGCCGCCGCCACCTCCATCTCCGGGCACCCTGCCCGAGCCGCCCAAACTGCCCGAGGGAAGGGGAGCACTCCTGTCATTTTGCCAAAAATAGTGATCTGCTTGATCGAAATGGAGCAACGTCATTCGTCAGCACAAATTACTCCCCAACACTATTACTAACGGGTCCCTCCAGAAAACTATAAATATGCCTCCATGCCTTCATTTCAAGTTAAGCAACTCCAGAGACAAGAGAGAGCTCTGAGGTTTTCCAACGAGATCGTGGTCTCAGGCCAGTCCTTCGCTCAGGAACTCGCTCCGCTCTTCTCTTTGCGCTATGGTTCACTCATGTGTGAGAGCGCTCTCATGTTGGCCTCGCGTCAACAAGAGCGCAACCGGCAGAAGCTCCGTGGACTTAGTGTCGTCTCAAGATCAGAGCACTTCTATCGAGACTCTGAAGACTTAGTTGTTTTTCTTCATTTGCAGTATTTGTAACGGAGTAGTGGTCTGTCGCCCTCTGAGATCAAAACAATCTTTGTAACACTCCAAAAAGCTAGTTGATTTTGGTTCGGTACAGTTTCAACCGCGTGATTTTTCATTCTTATGGGGTTTCCACGTCAAAAATATCTCTTAATCATCACTGCGATTTTTTAATTGATTGCGCCCGACTCGACTCCAAGTTAATACGATCCGATTCTCCGATCTGGAAAAACACGGGAAAACCCGCAACAGAACTAAAAATCTTAATTTTGCCATATTTATCTGATCAGGTCTGACTAAGCTAAAATATATATTCTATAAATGTGAACATATTCTTCAGAATTTGGATAAGTGCGTGGCTGAAGGGTGGTGACACGTTGGATCGCCCTATCATCATTTTCCGTCACGTTGACCTCAGGAGCTGCTGTTGACTTTTGGGTCTTTTAATTCAGAGGAAGAAATGGAGCAAATCTTGCCCGTGACAAATATTTTTGTCGGCTACTCTTAAGACAAATATAATTTTGGTTTTAGATTCAGGTTTTATTGGGGCAAAAAAAAATTTGTACGTGCCGATTAGGACATAGGATCTTGCAAATCAACAGCCCAGATTAAATACAACTGTATTACTGCCGTAGGATCTCACAGATTGGAGAGCTGCTTGTGTGTGGTCACTGCTCAGTTTCCCGCGTTCGTTGCACCGTGGGAAGCGAGCGATATTCGGCTTTTAATTAAGAGCAGTTTTATCGGCAAAATAATTTGTGCTAATGATAGTTTATTGTTAACAAAATATGACAGAATTTTAATGAGAAACCATTATATTAATGGAAAAATAAGAGAAAATTAAAAAATAAAAAACTAGTTATTTTTTCCAATATTCGCAATAATGAATTTAAACCTTCTAATTTCTCAATAAAAAAGATAAAAACTTCGTATATTTGTTTGTGCATGAAAATTAATTAGTCAAACACAATTGAATCAAAATAGTTTCATATATTGCTCCTTTCAAGACCTTCATTCTTTGACCGGCTTCTAAATCTCCCAAAAATTGCACATCCTAAAAATAAGATTCAAAATGATCAGATTTTTCATCCAGTTTGCTAATAAGATTCTAAGTAGTTAAAGAAACAAAGTGCTCTTAAGAGCTAAGTACATCCAAGCCAAAAAAATTAGAAAAAAGGGTCATGAAATCACAAAAAAAAGATGTGGAACTTTCAGATCAAGCCAAACAACTAAAAAAATGGAATGGAAACGCCTCAAATTTAAGAGAAGAAGGAATAAAATTGGGATATGAGAGTTGCGAACCCTACATACGATAGAGGACGGTGGAATCGGCGGATGTGATTCATGGTGGAGGGAGTCGAGACTCACATGAGGAATGCCGGCGGAGCTTGCAAGGTGCGGCAGCAGCGAACTGGAGCAGGACGGCGGCGTGCGATCGGCGCCGGGGAAGATGATGCGGGTTTCATGTTTGGGAGGCAACTCCATGGTCAGGCTTTTAGAGTTGGGTTGCTTTTAGGTTTTAAAAAGAGAAAAGAAAACCGGAGTTTTTGAAATAGCTGTGGTTTGTCAATATCTAATTAGGGTTTGTCAATAAATTTGTCCTTAATTAATTGTTGGGCTTGGGGTTTGGAAAATGTTTTGGTACTTATACGTACGTATTTTTGCCCGTGCGCGAGCAAATATGGTTGTCCGATCGTATGCTAAAATATACGATCATATTTTATAAAATATGGTCGAATTGACCAATAATTGCACCACAGTCCAGAATAATTTGTACCGTTGAGATAAAGATTTTATGACAGATTTGCTCGAACACGAGAAATACGTGCGTACACGTACCAAAAATTTTTTTTTGTGTGATTTGTGAACGGTGAGAGTTTTGTCTAAGAACAGTGTAATTTTTGTGTAGGCTTAGCGTATATTAGATATGTGCTTGGTTGTTCGGATTTCGGATATTTGGGGCCCTGTCAAAATCTGATCGATTGTTTTTAAAATGTCTTTTCGCCCGATTTTCCAATCGACTGATAGAGCGGCTGAGATCTTACCCGTACTAATCTCAACCTACGCAAAAATAAATCCCAAGTACATGATCATGGTACTGATGTGCAAGAGCAGATAAGTATGAGCGAAGATCCCATCACGATCAAGGTACTGCTGGGAAAATTTTTAGGCCAGGTCTCCTGATCATGAGCATGGTCAGGACAATCAATGAGGGGCCTGAAATGATGAGGGCCCCGCGCAAAAGTGTATGACACAAGCCACAACTGCGTGAGCCCCACCTCCTTTGCAGACTCCTCATTGGAGCAGGACCTTGCGAGAAACTAGAATACCTTTGTGATTAATAGTGGCGATAATATTGTCATATATGAAGTAAAAATTTGAGTCGAGAACAGGCAAATAGAGCTCATGAACACGTCCACGTGGCCTTGCAACAGAGCTCATGAACACGTCCTTCGCTGTTCGCTGTTTCAACCCCGTTTGTAGAGGATCGTGCCCCGCGGCGGCTCGACACATTTTACCGACCACTGCCGAAAAGTCTCGAAACCGCAAAATAATTGAATAATTAAATAAATTATTTCCTAATTTTGGTCAATGAAATTTGTTGTTTAACATCTCCCCCCTTAATAAGCCCAATCAACTTCTCCACCTATTCCATCTATTTTCTTCTCTATAAAATCGGAGAAGGATTAGAAGAAGAGAGTCGAAGCAAGTAATTTATTATTGAGGCTTCAGCCATGGCTTCAGAGGAGCTCTCCACCATCCTCCCCCGAGTCGTCATCGTCTCCCGCCGCTGCGTCCGCAAAAACAAGTTCGTCGACTTCGTCGGTAAGCAATAATAAATCAAACGACACCAAATGTTATTTTCTAAATCTAATTTTTACGCAACAGCAAAGGGATTCATTCATTCATTCATAGCATTTCTTAAATTTTGATTTGAGTTTATTATTATACAGGAGAGTACCACCTTGATCTCATCGTTCGCTATGGCGCCGTCCCGGTGATCGTCCCCCGCGTCGCCGGCGTCCACCTCCTCCTCGACAGCTTCGAGCCGATCCACGGCGTCCTCCTCTGCGAAGGCGAAGACATCGATCCCTCCCACTACGACGACCGCGACGTCAATTTCGGCCTGTCCGCCGCTGAAATCGACGAGGTGCGCCTCGCTCACGCCTCCGACACCGCCGTCGACCCCGAAAAGGACAACATCGAGCTCAGCCTCGCTCGCCTCTGCCTCTCCCGCTCCATCCCCTTCCTCGGCATCTGCCGCGGCTCTCAAATCCTAAACGTCGCCTGCGGCGGCACCCTCTACCGCGACGTCGGAAAACAGATCCGGCAATCTTCCGTCAAACACGTGGACTACGAAAACTACGACGGCCATCGCCACGCCGTGACGATCGTGGACGGTACGCCGTTGAAGATCTGGTTCGAGGAGGAGGAGATCATGGTGAACAGCTACCACCATCAAGGCGTGAAGAGGCTGGCCGGGAGATTCTCGGCCATGGCGTTTTCGCAGGACGGGTTGGTGGAAGGGTTTTATGATCCGGCGAACTTCGAGCCGTCGGAGGGGAGGTTCTTGATGGGGTTGCAGTTTCATCCGGAGAGGATGAGGATGAGCGGCTCGGATGAATTCGATTACCCTGGTTGTCCGAGGGCGTATCAGGTGAGGCGCCATTGGCTCAGATTTTGATGGATCGGAGAAATTGATGGAATTGATGTCGGAAAATTAATTGCAGGAGTTTGTGAGGGCGGTGATTGCTTATCAAAAGAAGGTTAATGGCGAATTGAATCCAGAGGCGGCACAAACCCTAAAACTGGATCTGGAGATGGAGAAGAAGAGGAGTGTGATTGTACGGAGTTTCTCCATCGCCAAGGATTTGTACGATCGGCACGATTCGCCCAAGTCTAGGCAGTCGGATCTCGAAGCTGGGGCAGAGTTTCTTGAGGTAATTTTATTATTTTTATTATATTATATATTTATTAGCTTTTTAAATTATGGAGTAATATTTATATACTCTCTGCGATTTGATTGGGACAATATACGACTCGTCTAACTATATGTAGGCCTATTTTGGTTATATGTAGGTCATCTAATTTCATAACGGTTGTGTGCAAATGAGGGCTATATGAGTTCTATCACTTCTTATGATTTTTTAATTTGGCATGCACATAGACAAGAATGACGTGCATATATGAATTGGAAAAAAAATTTGATACGGGTAACTCACAGCACTGTTTACATGCGGGTGAAGATCCTGCCGCCCAAATCTTGCCAAATTATTTATGCACTATTTTTGATGAATAAAATCATGTGAGGATTATTTTTTATGTATATTTCAGATGCGGGATTTTTTTCGGATTCGGATCTTCTCAATTTCAAGTGAAATAGAGGGAATTTATTTTATCATCCAATGGATAAGACAAACTTGAAAGAAATCTTGTGGTGGAGTTTTTTTTATTAAAAAAATCTAAAAAAAACAAGGAAAATGATGAATCTGTTGGATCAAAGGGATTTCAATCTGGAACGTGAAATGGATCTCCTCCATTTCACTTGAAATGAAGAGTATCCTGTTCTATTTTCCCATGGATGTGAATAGTGTTAAATGACCTTATTCTTGCCAATTATTGAAAAATGAACCTTTGATTTGACAATTTGCATAAACACTATCTTATATTTTACTATTCGCAGACACCCCTCCTTTTGATTGAAATTGAGATCCTCTCTCTTTAGAACAAATGGATAGTATCTATTTATTTGGTGGTCAAAATCATTCCTTATTTAAGAGCGTAAACTTTTTTTATACATATATAAAATATAAAATATGAGACTAATTAAGCTATTAGATCGTGTGAGAAAGGATCTTGACCACAAAAAAGATATTAGATATCCAAAATAGAGAAAATCCAGGTACTTTCTCTGAGAACTTAGTTCAGATCTTACAAGAAAATCGTATCTAAGCGTACAACCCTTATTAGGCGAATATATAGCGTACTTATAAGGAACGGAATAAGGTAGGTTCGATAACCATTGTCATATCGGCATACTCCTTAAGATTTTAATAGCGTACTTGCTGAAATCGTCAAATGGTGTCTGATATCGGCTGGAAGAACTTCAAATATGAGAGCCCATGCGCCCACATCGTCTAGAGGAGACAACTACAACGCACGACGATTGGTCAAGCTTTCTCACCTGCCTAGTCAGGCAGAAGTGCTCTCCCTCATTGGAAGGGTCCTAGGCGAGCTCAAACCTTTAGCAGTTAGACGTACTCGCCCTCTCTAGCTGAGTACCCCCTCACCTTGAGTTATTCGTCTATGCCCAGTTGGGGCTACTCGCGGGGTGAAGGGGTGCGGATAGCACATTTAGAAAGTAAAACACATAATAAAAACTTTTCAGAAATTTAATTCATACATTCAGTTATTACTCAATTAATTTCTTTTTTTATTCATCAGTCATACGATTCTCTTACTAAGGCATGCCTTAAAAATGGTAAACCACGACGGGTTTAATCATAATCATAAGACTAAGGCTCCGTTTGAGAGGACTTATTTCACCGGTCAAGCGGTCACGATCGCATGGACCAGACCTTAATTTAGGTCTGGTTCATGTGGTCGTGACTGCTTGACCGGTAAAAATAAGTCCCCCCAAACGGAACCTAAGTGAGTAAGGCTCCGTTTGGGAGGACTTATTTTCACGGTCAAGCGCTCACGACCGCATGAACCGGGACTTAATTAAGGTCCGATTCATGCGGTCGTGACCGCTTGACCGGTGAAAATAAGTCCCCCAAACGAAGCCTAAGATAGCTCTTTAACTGTTTTGCAGACAAACAATACACATTAGTACCAATATGTATAAGTATTAAACTTTTGGTATATAAAAGTGCAGTCAGTAAGGAAGTGTTTATGCAACATACTTATATTGGTATATTTATTTTATTCCTTAGTTTTTTAATGTTCTTGATTAATATTTCGTTTCTTTATTCATGTTCGTTCATTATTTGTATTCTTATCATTCATTTTTACATCCAGTCTATTTTTCAGCTCGTTTTTAATATCAAAATTTTCGATCATATTCAATCGTCTTCCATATTCAATTCTTATTGAACGAATAAGAATATTGCCTTTTGGTGGGATTTTCGACAGAATTGAATATGGACGAATAAGAAATTTCCGCTATCCACACCGCACCGTGGATTTCATTTAAAATTTAGGTGTCGCACTCCACCCGTGGCACAAAACCACGGGATTTCCTTGGAAATCAACCGCGCCGCAGGAATCGGATCGCGGTGATATTTGGTGAATCCCCACCTGTCTGCCAAACTAAGCCTCAGTAAATTTTAGGAAGTAAATTTCTTTAATATGGTTATGACAAATTGACAATTATAAAACAGCTAATAAATCCACTTTAACAGACATTTTCGACATATGTATGATATATCCATAACATACGTCTCAAATATTCCTGCTTCACGTTCGTCTCAAATATTCCTTGCTGATCAGTTCTTTACTACTTACAATAGGGTGCGCATAAAGCTGGCAGACCCAGTTTAGGCCTGTCAGACCTAGACTTTTTATGTCTTGGCCCAGGCTCAGGCCTGACAATAACCAGGCCCAGGCTCCCTTTATGAATGAGGCCTTACAAGGCCTTTCCGGTAAGACCTAAACCAGACCCAAGCAGGCTCAGGCCTACCCAAGGCCGAATTTTTAATATAAAATTTAGTTTTTTGAATAAAAATTAATTAATATTTAATATTATGTAAGATATATATTAAATATTTAATAAGATAAAATGTTATATTTTATTTCATATTGAAAATATTACAACACACACAAACGGGTCGGTCACCAATCCCGCGAAAAACTACCCGAACTTACAAAACACACAAAATCTCACAACTCTCAACCTACCCACCCACAATAAGTAAGGTGTCAAAGCAATATATGACAGTCAACCCAAAATAAAATAAAATACATCACTATATTCAATTTTCATCGGTCAAGTTTAACGAACTCAGTTCTTCTTCGACTGACGAGGAGCTGTCTTCGATGGAAGCGGTGTCGACACAGCGAGCGGTGTCGACACAGCGGTGTCGACACAGCGGTAGTTACACCTTCTCCCAAGTCAGAGCGTCTGTATGTTGTGGGGCCCCGACAACGTCTCTTTTGGCAACTTGGGCTGCCCAAGTTGCAGCCCAAGTTGCCTAGAGAAGTTACAGGCATATTTGGGCTGCCCGGGCCAGTCTTCATCCAGGTCCAGGCCCAGGCAAGGTCTGGGACCGGGCCAAGACTGGGCCTAGTCCGGGCCGGGCACCGGGCCAGGCAAATTGTATATTTCAAGGTCTTGTTAGGCCCCTCAGGACCGGCCTGGGCCTGAACCTGAACCAGTCCTGCCCGGGCCCAGACCTAACCAGATTTTTTTCAGGCCGGGCCCAGGCGGGCTTTTCGGGCCCGATCTTTTTGCTCACCCCCTGCTCCCATAGCTTAAATGAACAAAATGAAGAAGAAATGAAATAGTATAGAAGGCAGCGGGAATCGTGGGTTTACGGAAAGAAATGAAGAATCCAGTGTTTGACTTGCAAGAGACACACACTCACAAGTCTTAAGTACCTAATTAAAAGCTTGTGAGTAGACGACGACTGGCAGAAGAGAAAGGCGGCGGTGAGGAGCTGCTGAGGCTAGGAGCGGCCTAAAAGAAGCCTGAAATCTATTACTTTATTATGTCGGTTCTTTTTTAAACTTTCAATATATTTATATATATATTTTAAAAAATTAATGAATATAATGGTTTGAAATTGCAGTCGAATACTGCACTGAGCTGGCAGCAGGAGAAGAGATTGAAGCAGATGGGGGCGACTGTCAGAAATTCGAGTTCATACCTGAAGAGGCTAAAGAAGAACGAGGAGAGGGAGGCCATGGCCAGGTTCGTGATGGGCAAGATGTCGGCGATGCAGCTCTCCGAACTGCTCTCCTTCTACCGAATGATGGGCCTGGTTTGCTCCGACCTGTTGGAGAAGAAGCTCCGGCCAAGTTGATCCAACCACCACTCTTGCGTTTTAGGAGGCCTTTCACTGTGCTTCCAAAGCCGTACTTTAAATAGCTAGCTAGTCTCTACTTTATAGCCAGCTACCACATGTTGTGCTCCTCTGCTTCAATAAACGAAACCAATCCTCCTAAATGTTTAGATAATTTTTTTGATAGGTATACTTATCTACGACAGGAAATTTGGCCGTAACGTCCTGAAATCAGCTGTGTTTGATCACTTTTCAATATGTTCGTATGAGAGAAAATATGATCGTATCTTTTAACGAAAGATCTGAATCGTTGAAATCACGGATAATACGGCCGGATTTGATCGCGCACGAAATTGTAATAGGCAAGTATGGCTACCCATTTTTTTTTTACAAATGTGTAGGACAGTCTTGCAAACTTAGGGTATGTTTGGGAGAGGGATGGCTGTGAAAAAAGTGGTGTTGGAAATAAATGATGGCATTACAATTGTTCAAAAAAAAAATTTTATTTTGAAAAAATTGCGTAATGTTTGGAAAATATTAATTGAAGTAATTTTCAAAAGAAATTTTACATTTTCAGTTTGAAGTAATAATTTTTTAATAATAGTTTTTTAATTTTTTTTAAATGCAAGTATGGACAAAAAACACTCATCCTTAAGGAGGTAATGCAAGTCCGAGGGAAAAATTAGCATAAAAGCGGTAAATACGCGTCCAGTCAAAAAATGCGAGCCTAGAGTGAAAAATGTGCACCTGGGTGAAAAAATGCATGCTTGTGCGGAAAAAAGCGTGTTCAGATGAAAAATGTTCGCTTGGGAGAAAAATGGGCGTTCATGCAGAATAATGTCCTCGGCCAAATGTGCGTGACCGGGTGAAAAATGCTTGTCCGGGCGAAAAATTAGCTCATGGGAGAAAAAATGTGTGTCTGAGCGGTAAATGTGTGACCAAGCGGAAAATGCGCATCGAGAGGGAAAATGCGCATCCGAGAGAAAAAATTGCGCCTGTGCTGAAAATGCATGCCTGGGTAAAAAAATACAGACCCAGGAGTTAAGTACGCCATTAGGCAAAAAATGTGCGTTCGAGCAAAAAATTCACGTCCGGGCGGAAAAATGCATGCCGAGCCGAAAATACACTTTATCTACCTTGTCGCATATTCTTTGCACTAAAAATGTGAACATTAATCTTCAACATCTTAATTGAAAAGGCTTTATTTGATCATCACTTATGTACATACTCTCCAAATAGTCTGCAGCTTCTTCATCACTATTTCTCAAACATCTTAATTTAATGAGCTCTATTCGATCAACAGTTTTTTCAGCAACAACAACAACCGCCCATAATAGAGCCAAAAATAACTTTTTTTGAGAAAAGTGATAGTCTAACAGTTGCGCATCCAAGCAGTACAATTTCAAGTTTTCAACAGTTATGATGAGAATGGAGCTTTCTCATTGATACGCCTGAAACATGTATACGTATTGCACGCAAGTGCACGTGCCGGATCAAGTAATATAATATGAATAAAGATTGTTCCCACAGAGAGGTGAAACATCTAGTGCTTGCAAATACCAGTTGTGCCTTTTCTCTAAATCCAAGTGAATCAAGCCACAAATTAAATATGAATTTAATTTAATTTCTATTTTATTTAAACTTGTTTTAAACATTTATAACGAATATTAAGCCTAAAAATTGGGTTAAATAAAATATTTTTGAGAAATTATCACTCATCCGCTAGACCTACCCTCAAATCGGGAATAAGATGGAAAAGTGTACTTTTGCACTTTACCAGAAAATGAACAAATCTAATAATGATGTGGACCAATGCGATGCACAACTCTTAAAGTGTAGTGCACATATCTCAATCAACCATTGAATATGTGCGCTTTATGATATAGTGCACAAATACAACTTACAACTCCCATTCCCCTGAAACCAGTGATAAAAAGAGAGCTGATAAGCAACCCCATACACATACACTATTATTACAAGGAATTGATATTGGCACTCGCCTTTTGGCTATTAACACACAAATTTTAATATTTTTAGGGCATTTTAAAAACCCTACCCACACCCACTTCCCCTAACAATCGACTCCACCTAAATTTGCGACCAGAGAGCCGCTCCCTTGATTCGCCTCGCCCCCCTCCGATTTTGCCGGCTAATAGCTCCCACACAGGTCGTCGGTGATTCCTCACAGATCAGTGATTCCACTTTGGTCTTCCTCCCTATTTCATCGTTGACCGTTCCCCCGGTTTTGTTGGTGTTTCTGCCCGGCGCCCCTTAAATCGCCGGTCGTAGCTCACTCCGACCCAAGGTAAAACTTTGGCTTCCTCCCTATTTCACCTCTTTTCTCTTCTCCCATATTTCATTGGTTTAGGGTTGTTCAAGTTCACCGATTTAGTCTTTTTTCAATAATAATCTGTAATGTTGCTTATGTGTAATGCTTAGTTTCAATTTTGCTTTGCAATTTCACTGATTTGTATTTTGTTTTGTTTGCTTCTAGGCATTTTTTTTGGGGGGGGGGGGGGGGGGGGGGGGGATGGACAAGTCCATTGAAATTGTTGTGTTTTACTATCATAAACACGATGACACCTGATGAAGAAGTTGAAAACAATAGAAGTGAATATGAGCATACATTTTAAACTAATACAATTTGTAGTTCAAAGCAAGAATTAGTAGATTGGGCTCGCCGTGTTGGTAGAAATCTCGGCTATGTGGTAACAATAAAGACATATGATTTAGTTGTTGGGCGGTTGAAACCTCGCGTTATATTAGTGTGTGTTAGAAGTGGTCACTATCGAGAAAATCAAAATAAAAATGGTTGGGTGAAACAGGCCTTTGTAGATCATCCTCCAAACGGTGTGGCTGTTTATTTTCTGTGAAAGGAGTGAAGGCCCCAAATGTAGATGACTGGAGAATTGAGGTACTTCGTCGTGTGCACAATCATGTCAAAGGTCATTTGGAAGCACATGCGTTTGCAGGAAGTTTAGATAAAGAAGAGGCTAAACTAGTTAAACAAATGAACAATGCTGGTGTTGAACCTCGAAAAAAATACTTTCTTTGGTGAAAAACAAAAATAGTGCAAATACTACAGGCATAAGAACAATTTATATTGCAAGAGCTAAGCTACAAAAGCAAGAGTTAGAGGGCAATACTCCTATACAATGTTTTATAAGTGCATAGAGAATGCAAACTATGGCAGTTTCAACAAAGTCAGTGAGAGCAATAAACAATTAGAATCTATTTTTTGTACATCTAGTTTCAATTAAATTGACAAATATGTTTCTAATTATGTTTCAACTGGACTGTACATATAAGACCAGATATCAGATGCCTTTACTATGTATTGTTGGAATGACCTCTACATGTAATCATTCTGTTGTTCTTGCTTCATTTTTTTGTTTGATGAGACTCAATGCAGTTATGAATGGGCATTGCAATGCTCAAATCTTTATTTTCACCCGAGTTTATGCCAACAATTTTGATAACATATAGAGAAATTGCATTGATGAATGTCATTACAAATATATTCTCGTCATTCAAGAATATTCTATGTCGTGTGCATTTCAATAAAAATGTGTTGGCTCATTGCAAAAAATGTTCATTAATGGGAAGGATTTTAGGAAATTCATGTCTAGGTGTCAACGGTTGATTGAGATAGTTTCAGTTAGGGATTTTAATACATCTTTCAATTTATTTGTTATTGATTATTTAGCCTTATATTCTGATACTTTGGGATATGTTACGACTACTTGGATAGAACAATACAAAGATCGTTTTATTTCAACATGGATTGACAAATACTTACATTTGGGTAATTCATGCACTAATCGTGTTGAGGGTGGACATAGTCAAATAAAATAAATTTCTTAGAGGTCTCAATTGGTAATTTGACTACTGTAAGAAAAACGTTCGATCAAATGAAAAATCTCCAACATATCGATATTAAAAGATCATTTGGCAAGAGTTGTATTAAAATTAGCAATGATTTCATGGGTTCATTGCATCAAGAGATAGTGGGAAAAGTTTCTACACAAGCATTACAATTCCTTAAAGAAGGGGAGGGCTTAGTGAAGAAAGGTGGACAATTTTCACAAGTTCATAAATGCTTGCACATAAAAAGATACATTTTGGGGTTGCCTTGTGTGCAAGAACTATTTTCATATATTAGTAACTCTAAAGGATTTTTGTTATGGTTAATCAATAGTCATTAGAAATAGTTGGTCATAATTGATAATTTTGATGTGAACTTGGAAAACAACATAGACATTGAGCTTAAGGGAATAGCTCGTAAATTCTATGATTCAAACGAACAACCAAGCTTTTTAAAACCGGACCGGGCCAGCCGGTTCAACCGGTCGGACAGCCGACCGGTTGCCCGAGCGGTCCGGTCAGGTGTTAAAAACCGCCTTGTCCGAGAATCGGCCAAGAACCGGATAGCCGTCCGGTTCAACCGGTTAACCGGAAACCGGCCCAGTTATGTGGTAACCGGCCGATTCGTATGACAGCCCTAGATTTTTGATCGAACAATGTAAAATCATTTGGTTTTAGGGTTTAGGATTTTAACTTTTCTACTTCTTGTGGAGACCAACCCATATCAAGTCGACGCCAAAGTGCCCGACGTCGCACCCGACCGGACCTTTTTCGACCTTAAGTCTGCATAGCACGTTGTGTTATTTTGTAATTTACATAAATTGTTTGTGTGTGTGAAGTATATATATATATATTTAAATATTTTTAAAATATTTATAAATATATATATATGCACTTTTATATATATATATATATATATATATATATATATATATATATATATATATATATATATATATATATATATATATATATATAATTTGGTATGCTGAGGGTTAAGAAGAGGTCGGTTCAACGATCAACCCATCGACCTCGGGCGACTATTCATCATCTCTGACTGAACCAAGACAGGCGAGCTTCACACGGCTACCTAGGGTGCGAGCTTCACGCGACTGCCCACGATCCAACTTCTCTGCACGTTGCGCGGCTTTCTAGCCCCATTCCGCTGCCACGATCCCTCTTCTCGGCGGTTTTCAGCACATGTCCAAGCTTCTGCCATGGACGTTCTTCCACGAAGCTCACGGTTAAATGCTATTTTCATGTTTTCTTTGCTGCTTATAAATGCGGGTGTAGTATGTATTGTGGAGGGGATTGACGAAACGATTTTGAGATTGTTATCACCGTGAGTTGTGATTTTCTGTATGGGGTGATGTTGATAATGAATATTGAAATTTTTGTGTGGATATTCTTCTTGAGTCTTGTAGCCAGTAGAGGATGTTGTTGATGAAATTCTTGCTGCTTGAGTTTTGCCTCCTGTTGAGTGGTGAAAACGGTGAAGAATGAAATATTGTAATCGATGTGCTGTGTGAATACCCGTCGGTGATAGAGAAGATGAATAGTGATTGGAAATTTGTAGGTGTTAGTTGATGCTTTCATTGAAAGATGATGAATGCTAAAATTTTCCTGTAGCCGTAGGAGTTTATAAGTGATTGAAGTTTAACTGTTAGCTTATTGCTTGCCCGTGATCAGTGGAGGGTGAAAACTGTTGCTAGGTTTGCCTCTACTAAGTTCAGTTGAATGAGAATTAGGTGCTAGTTGCTAGAGTCCTGTTGAACGAAATTTTGTGCGCGCTTGGTGAGATTTCGTGGATCCACCTTGTGTGATTGAGATTTCATGGATCCTCCTCTATTGTGAGAGTGAGTGAATTTAGGTTGTTTGGTTAGTGGCTCTTTTCTTTGTTGAGTGATTCCATGGAACTATCTCGTGTGAGGGAGCGCTTTAATTCCTTGGTGCCGTGTGCGATAGCGGTCAACCTCGGAGTGAAACATCGAAGGTGACAAGGAGTTCCTCGCGTGATCGCCATCGACTTCGGATACGAAAAGACGTCTCTTTCCGTGGGTAACTTGTTTCTATCTATTCCTTTGTGAGTGTATATATTTTCTCTTAGGTTAAGTAGACTCATTGCTGGGTTCTCGCCCGAGTATTGTCAGCAAACGCTACGTCGAAAATTCCAAACGGAAACGTATTTGGAGTTTACGATTTTCGCTTTGCTACAACAAAAAAGGACAGTACGAAAGTTGCGAATCTCGTCCCCGAATTAAGAATCGAACCATTATTTTAAGAAAATCCCGTTTTTAAACAAAATAGTTTTGTTTGTGCTTTATAAAAAACATTGCTTAAATTCATAAGTCAGCGCAACACCCGCTCAAATTATTTGCCAAAATTCATATTTCAATGCATACGTTTAGGGTTTCCTAGAAAAAAAACCGACAGGCGCGCAAACCCTACGCGTCGTCCTGCATCAACTTCTTATTTTTTTATGTCCTTCCGGATCAGTGAGATCACTTCCGAGTCCCTCATCATGTGAGCCATGAAATCCAAAAGAGGTGCTGCGCAGGTGACAGGATGAGAAATTAGCGATGGCGACTCAGCGACGACGACTCGGGACGGCGACGAAAACTGAATTGGTATTCTTCTTCCCCTTCTTCGTCCCCGTTAATGGTTAATTTTTGTATCTTACTGTAATATTTCATTTATTGTTGATTCCTGTGATGGATCAAACTAGGGATTTTACTGTAATATTTTTCTTCCCCCTCTTCTTCCATGTTAATGGCTTATAAAACTAGGGATAATATTTGAGTTAATTTTGTGTTGTTCATCCATGTGACCGGACGAACTAGATGATCCATAATCTTTGATAGCTTCAGCCATGATTGTGGTCTGATTTTGTCTTACTGGACTGCAGATCTGTGCGTAATGATCATTAATTAGTTGATGGCTTGCGTTAGTAAGGATGGCATTTTGATTTGATAAAATATTTTCATCCATGTTTAGAAAAAATTAGCCTAGACTAATCTCTTAATTAGTTGCTCAAACATAAGTGATGGTGTTCATCAAGTCAGCCTAGACTAATCTCACGTGTAAATTTTGTTCAAGATCTGTTATCATGTCATACTCTTTTTGTTCATCTTCGTTACAATCTCCAAACACATCACAAATTTTTTTACTGGACAACAATTTTGCAATTTGTTTCAGTCCAGAACTGCATTCTGGACTGCAACTGATGTTGGAATTCTGTTCTGGGCTGAAATAGATTGCTGGAATTTTGTTCTGGATAGCAGTTTTCCTCAACATATTGTTGGAATTCTAATTCCAATCAATTGGAATGCTTCCTATCCAATTGGTTCATGATTATTTTGTAATTTTTGCATTATTGCAATATTGGCTTATTGCTAAATTTTTTTTCATAAAAAAAAATCAGGTTTCAAGTTTTGACTTTTGAAGATTTGTTGGATTGTGGAGCTTCTACCAAGCTGCAAGTTCTTCCTCCAATCATAGATTCACAACATCTTATTTTAGTTACAATTGAGCCAAATTGTAATGCATGTATGTCTAGAAACTGAAATAATAAATATCAAAATTCTGATGCTCCTTATTTTCTGAATGTCTTTTTCAAAAAAAAACACTACGCTTATATAGTTATATTTATATGATATCAAAAAATGGAAGCTCCTTCCGAGCCATCTGATTCTAATGCCTATTTACAAACTGTTCGTGAGAAAAATGACCTTGCATGGAATCATTTTACTCTCATCCAGAGTGCCGATGGAAAAGATGTGAAGTATTATAAATGTTTACATTGTGGTTTGATTTATAAGGGAAGAAGAATTAATAGAATGAAACAACATCTAGCTGTAGTGAAGGAAAATATTGCAGCTTGTAAGAGAATTTCTCATGACATTAGGAATCAAATGCAAGAGAACCTAAAAGAGATTAGTACCAAGAAGCAAGTAGCAAAAGAATCACTAGATAGTGTAAATTCGTATGGTGATCATGCGAGTGATGATCAAACATCTTCTTTTCCTAAGTCACAACATTCTGGAACACAAGAAAAAGGAAAAAGAAAGCTTGATTAGGTTGACAATTACTTTTCTCCTAGAACATATCTAGGCTCACAACCATCTATAAAGAGTATTTTGGCCTCAAAAGAGGTGGTACACCGCGCTGACATGATGATAGCTAGAGGGTTTTTTTTTGATAGTTGCATACCTTTTAATACTTTAAATTATGTTTTTGCACAAAAGACAATTGATGCAATAGCTGCAATTGGTTCTGGTTATAAGTTTTCTTCATATCATATGATAAGAACTAATCTATTAAGAGATTGCAAGGAAGAATGTAGGCTTCTTATTGACTCTTATAGAGAGAGCTGGAAAGACACCAGATGCACATTAATGACAGATGGTTGTACGGATAAAAGGAGCAGAACTTTGATTAATTTCTTAATTTATTCACCACGTTGTGTCTCATTTTACAAGTTAGTAGATGCATCTGATGTTACAAAAGATGCTACAACTCTTTGCATGTTATTTTTAGAGATAGTTGAATGGATATGTCTGTCAAGCATTGTGCAAATTGCTACTGATAACGCCGCGACCTATAAAAAAATCAGGAGAGTTACTTCATGAAAAATATGACAACATTTATTGGTCTCCATGTAAAGCACATTGTTTAAATTCAATTTTAAAGGATCTTGGGAACATGAGTCATGTTAGTGGAATTACCAAAAAAGCTTCAAAGATAACAATTTTAGTTTATAATCCTATCTTCCTCTTATCTTGGTTGAGGAAAAGGGAAGGCTAGAAGGAAATTGTTCGTCCAGGAGCGACACGGTTTGCTACTACATTTATTACTTTGAAGAGTATTTATGAGCACAAACATGATTTGCAAGCTTTAGTAACTAGCAAGTATTATAATGACTCAAAGCTTACAAAATCAAGCAAATGAAATGATGTTGTGAATATCATTTTAGATAATTAATTCTGGATTATGTGTTTGGTAATGACAAAGGTAGCAAGGTCACTAATAATGTTATCACGAATTGTTGATTCTGATGATAAGTCATCCCTTGGTTATGTTTATGATGACATGTATCGAGCAAGAAAGACAATTAAATACATATTCAAAAATGTCAAAAAAATATATAAGTCATATACATTAATTATTAAAAATAGGTGGGATCGTCAGTTTCGCCAAAGACTTCATTCTGCAGCATACTTTTTGAACCCGATATTTCAATATAAACAAGTTAATTATTGTAATAAGCCTGAAATTGTGCAAGTCTTATTTGAGCTCATTGGAAACAAAGACATTTGTAGTAAATCAACAATTGCGATGAATGAAGTAAAAATATATCGGGACCAATTAGAAAGCTTTGGAAAGCCGCTCGCAATAAAAATGGCAAAAGAAATACAACCCGGTGAGTATGTTTACAAAGTTAATATGTAATTTAAGTTTCAATTTATATTCATAATTTTTAACCTTTTTTCATCTCTTAAATGAATGGTGGAGAATGTTGGGATTAAGTGCTCCTCAACTACAGAAATTGGCTATTCACATTCTTAGTTAGACTTTTTCATCATCTGGTTGTGAAAAAAACTGCAGCGTATTTGAGCAAATCCATATAAACCGAAGAAATCATCTCAAGCACTAAAGACTCAATGATCTGGTTTACGTCAAGGGAAAAAAATATGGTCCTCTTGATTATGCAAGTATTGATTCAATGGATTTCTGGGTAGTTGAGAAAGAGCCGGTCCCGGAACTTAATTACAATGAATTGAAAAATGAAATATATGAGGAATATGCTATACCGGTTGATGAAGAAGCTCAACCAAGTTGCCAACAAAATGAACAAATAAATGGTAAATTTGTATACATGTTAATAATTTGTGGTAGTAATTAGGAATTAATATGTACGATAATATGATACAATTATTTTTTTAATAGATGATGAGTGTTCTCCGAATACTCTTAAAGATGCAGACCTTGAAGCTTTTGGAGGGAAGCTTTTAGTGGATATGATTTGGATGATCTATTGATATAAAATGATTTCACTTTGATATGTTTTGTATTAAGTATTAACAATCAATATGTTTTAAATTGATATATTTTGTATGACTTGTCATTTTTATGTAGGTCAAGATTTAAAACTGTCACTTCTTATATTTGTTATTTATGTCAATGTTATAAACTTTATATATTATATGTTACTTTAGTATTTTTAGGTGATGATACGTTACATTTCTAGTCACTAATGTTAAAACGGTTAAACACAGGTTCAACCAGTCAAACCAGTTAAACCTTGAATCTCTATCTATACCGGTTCCATGTTCGGTCAGGTTCTCAAAACCTTGCGAATAACAAAATAAGGAAATCAAACGGAAGTTAAGGAAAATTATAAATCCAACATCGCCACAACAAATAAAACCTATTGCGGTTTTTTTTTTGTGACGCTTTGAAAAACACAGCCATAAGTTTTTGATTTTGCGGCGTTTGTTCAAAAAAACGTGGCTAATAAAATGCAAGATCTTTGGCGACATTTTTTAGTTAAAGGCCGCTATTAATATAGGTTTTGGCCACGCATTCTTAGTCAAACACAGCGAAATAAAATCCTAAAATATTTATAGGGATTACAAAACAAGTCGGGTTGTAGGTTAATTTAGGGCTCCCGCTTATGTTCTGCTCTCGGGATACACTTTGAACCCTTGATATCCAGCCCGCCGCCGACGAACGCTCGATTTTCCAGCCGCTGAACCCTCCATATCCAGCCCTCCACCGCCGAACCCTCCATCTCCAGCCCACCGCCGCCGAACGCTCGATCTTCCGGCCGCCGAACCCTCCATCTCCAGCCCGCCACCGCCGAACGCTCGATCTTCCGGCCGTCGAACCCTTGTTGGGTCCCGGTGGAATTCAGCAATAATCAGAGGAAAGCCAAGGGTGACAGGGGAAGAAGAGAAAGAACAGAGGGAAAGAGGAGAAGAAACTTTCATACCTTATTTCTTAAAAAAAACTATTACAAGTCTAATCCTCTATTTATAGACTTATTACATTCATAATGCTAATGACACGGTTACACGACAATGATGATCCCTTCTGCTTTGTTTAAATTCTGGCCCATCTTGCTGACAGCTGGCAGTATCCTGATGCTTGTTTAATGAATCTGAGCCGTTGTTATCCAATTTACGATCTGATTACCGGAGGTGGGCATAAAGAGGAACTTACCCCCTGGGTAAGATTATCCGGATTAATCTGAACCGTGTCTTAGAGCGGTGAGTGTAAGGAAGGTTGTTACAATTACCCTCCTCGTTTAAAACCGATGTCCGCATCGTCTTCTTCATTTTCTTCCAACCCTAATGCGGCGGAGGGGAAAACGAGTTCTTCTTCAGCTGGAGGATCTTCTTGGTGAGCTAATGGAAGATGGCAGAACATGATGTTGGTAAGAACAAATTAGCGTAGAGCTTTGTAGCTGCAACATCCCTGCTGATTCTGCTTCTCTTAGCGTAACTTAGTAAGATTTTTCTGTTGAGATCTCGTGTTTCCTCCTTCTAGCGCCAGATGTTGTGCTTTATTTTTGCTGATCTGCTGGTTTCCGCCCGTATCTTGCTGTGTTGCCACTGTGGCTTTTGATTTTCTGTTACTTCGTTTTCCTTTCGATTTCCAAGTCGTATCATCGAAGGTTCCTGTTGGGGCGTTACTTTTTTTATTGGTGGGATAGAAATCAGTGAGGTTCGTTAGATCCTCCCAAGTGCTGTCTTCTGGGGGTAATCCCTCCCACTGGATGAGCCCCTGCTCTATGTTCCTTCCTTGTCGCGAGATTTTCCTAGTTGTAATGATGGCCAGTGGTTTATGAAGCGGGTTG
Organism: Platanthera guangdongensis; assembly: GCA_039583875.1. NCBI lineage: Eukaryota > Viridiplantae > Streptophyta > Magnoliopsida > Asparagales > Orchidaceae > Platanthera > Platanthera guangdongensis. Next base: position 146,832,982 of record CM077154.1, read on the forward strand.
TTCCTCCAATGATTTTCTGGAATGGCAATCGGCTGAAATCCTGGTTCTCGATATATGGTTTTAGGAGCGAAACGTGGAAAACTGGATGGATTTTCGCCTCTGGAGGGAGGTCAAGTCGATATGCAGTTTGGCCGATGACCTCCAGGATTTTATATGGGCCATAGTACTTGAGGCCTAACTTCTTATTGTAGGAGCGGCCAAGGGACAATTGTCTGTATGGATGTAATTTAAGCAGTACCCACTGCCCTTGCTGTAGCTGTAGCTCCTTTCTCTTTTTTTCTGCGTATGTCTTCATTCGTTGTTGCGACGTATTCAGATTTGCTTTTAGTTGGTGTAGAATTTTCTCCCGTTTTGCCATGGTTGCTCCTGCTGCTTCATTAGTTGTGCTCCCTGGGCTGTAAGATAATAAACCAGGTGGAGGCCGACCGAACATGACCTCATAAGGGGTCATTCCGGTCGCTGAATTATACGAGGTATTTATATAATATTCGGCAAAACTGAGATAAGTAGTCCATTTTTTATGATTGTGATTACAAAATATGCGTAGGTATTGTTCTAGGGATCGATTTATTCGTTCTGTTAGACCGTCTGTCTGGGGGTGATAAGCTGAACTATATTTTAATGTTGTTCCCTGCAATCTGAATAGTTCCCTCCAAAAATGACTCACGAATATCGTATCCCGATCAGATATAATGGATTCGGGTATCCCGTGTAATTTACCTACAGTTTCCCAAAAGATTACTGCGACCTTGGGTCCAGTCAAAGTTTTTATTGGTGCAAAATGAACAGCTTTTGAAAATCGATCAACGACTACCATAACTATTGTATAAGAATTTGAATTGGGTAGATTAGTGACGAAATCCATCGTGAGATCTGTCCATAAGTTCTCTGGTGTTTTTAGGGGTTGTAGTAGGCCGTATGGAAGATGGTTGGCGGGTTTTGCTCTCTGGCATAAGTCACATTGTTTAATGTACTGTTTGACTTGGTTTCGAATGTTGGGCCAGTAGAATTGTTGTTGTATCCTAGCTGTCGTTCCCTTAACGCCCGAATGTCCTCCCCAAAGGCTATCGTGAGCCTCTTTAATTAGTGTGTGTCGTAAATCTGAATTTTCTGGAATGTATAGCCTATGATTGTTGTAAATGTAGGGTCCCTTGGTGGACCAATTAGGTTCGAGATGTGGTGTGTTGTGGAGTTTTTCTATAATTTGTTGTGCTAAAACATCATTAGTGTTTGCTTGTTCCAGTCCACTTAATAGAGGTGAAACTGGGACTGTTATCCTATTCAAGGACATAGCTGGGGGATGTTCTGGGCTTGGATCAAGACGCGATAGTGTATCAGCAACAATGTTTGTTTTGCCGGCCTTATATTTGATCGTATAGTCATACCCAAGTAATTTTGAAAAGAAAATGTGTTGGTCCGGTGTGTGAAGATCCTGGGTAAGTAGATGGTGCAGGCTTTGATGGTCTGTGTAAATAATAAATCTATGTCCTAGAAGGTATTGCCGCCATTTCGATACGGACGCAGTAATTGCGTACATTTCTCTGACATATGTTGACTTTAGTTGCATCTGAGGTGTTAATTTTTTACTGAAATAGGCAATGGGCTTCTTATTTTGAGTTAAAACCGCCCCTATTCCTTTTCCTGAGGCATCAGTTTCTAACTCGAATGGTAGGCGGGAATTGGGTAAAGTTAACACTGGGGGGTTAATTAATTGTGTTTTTAAAGTGTTGAAAGCCTCTTCAGTTTGGGTGGTCCATTGAAATGGGATTTGTTTAAGCAAGTCTGTCAAAGGGTATGCGGTTGTTGCGTAGCCTTTGATAAATTTGCGATAATACCCCGTTAGACCCAGGAAGGCTCTAATGTCTTTTTGTGTTTTGGGAGTTGGAAAGTTCTGGACTGCCTGTAAATTGGATTTTGTGGGGCCTACCGTTCCGTGTGATATTTGATGGCCTAAAAATTCTATGGAGGAAGTGAGAAACGAACACTTGCTAAGTTTGATATGTAAATTATGTTGAGTCAGAATTTCGAGTGTTTGGCTGAGATGAGTGTAATGTTCGTCCTGAGATTCACTGTAGATTAAAATGTCGTCAAAAAAAACGACTATAAATTTCCGCAGGAAGGGTTGGAATATTGAATTCATTAAAGTCTGGAATGTGGAAGGAGCGTTAGACAGTCCAAAAGGCAATACTGTAAATTCGTAGTGTCCCTGGTGTGTTCTAAATGCCGTTTTGTGAATGTCGTCCTCCGCCATTCGAATTTGATGATAACCCGAGCGTAGATCTAATTTTGAAAAAAACGGGCATCATGGAGTTCATCAAGTAATTCCTCAATGGCCGGGATTGGGAATCGGTCCTTAATTGTAATTTTATTGAGGGCACGATAATCAACACAGAACCGTCATGTTCCATCTTTTTTTTTAACTAGAAGTACTGGGGACGAGAAGCTAGACGTGCTGGGTCTGATATGATTTTTATGTAACATTTCGTGAATCAAGCGTTCGATTTCATTTTTTTGGTAATAGAGAAAACGATAATATTTTAGATTTGGTGCTTGCGCTCCTACTTCTAATTTAATCTGATGGTCAATGTCCCTTATTGGAGGAAGAGTCTTGGGTTCCGTGAATAACTGTTCAAAATTTTTAAGTAGTGAGGTGAATGCTTGAGGCAAGTCTGGTTGAGTGTAGGTTTCCGGTGTTGATGGGAACAAGGTTTCTGAAGTTATCAGCCAACAAACTGCTAAGGGTTGTAAGGATAATACTCGTGAAAGTTGCGATGATGAGATTTGGCTATTTGTAAAACTGTTATGGCCTTGGAGTGTGATTGGGCCGTCGAGGCCCTTATAAGACATGGATAAGGTTGAGTAGTCGGTGGTTATCGGACCTAATTGGCGTAACCATCGTACTCCCAAAATAATGTCCGCTCCTATGATGTCTAATACATATAAGTGAACTGTGAAGGAGTTGGCCTGAATGAGCAACTGGACGTCCTTACATAATCCCTTACAGTTGATGGAAGATCTGTTTCCCATCAATACTGGAAATTCGTGTATTACGTATATTGGTAGTCCTAAGAAGTTGGCCATGCGAGGAGAGATAAAGTTATGGGAACTACCGCTATCGACGAGAATTTCAATTGGGTGTTGGGCGATATGTCCGGTGAAGCGAATGAAATGAGTTGGTGAAGAGTCCGTTAACGTTTGGATTAGGGCGGCAGAGGTTGGAGTGTCCTCCTCAATATCGGATAACTGTTCGGTTGTGTCCGGAAATTCCTCATCGTCAGTCCCTTGGAAATAACATAGGATACCCTTCCCTCTACATTTATGGCCTGGGCTGTACTTTTCCTCGCAATTGTAACATAATCCTTTCTCCCTTTGGATCTGTAATTCTTGGGGTGACAGTCTTTTGATAAAGTGCTTCGAGGTGGTCGGTAGGAAGGGTTGTCTAGGAGGATTCTGGTGGGTATTATGTTGTTTGAGGTGGGGATCCTGATTGGTCTTATACTGTTGGGACGAAGGTCGGTGATATCGGAGGTGTTGGGCTTCAAACATTCGTGCCATTGCGAAGGCGCGATCCAGTTCCTTAGGTTCGTGGATGAGAACTTGACCCTGGATGTGGGGCTGGAGGCCGGATATGAACATATTCGTTAAAAACTGTGGGTCTAAACCTGGAACTTTGTTTTTCAGTTCTTCGAAATCGTTTTTGTAATCTAAAACAGTTGATGTTTGGGTTAGTTTTGTGAGAGCGCCTTGAGGATTTTCGTAAGGGCTAGGGCCAAATCGTTGTTGTATGGATTTAACAAAGAAATCAAAATCAAGTGCTGGGTGGTCAGAAAGCATAGCTTGGTACCACCGTGACGCTGGTTTGTCAAGGTGAAGTGCTGCGTAGAGGAGATATTCCTGTGGTGGGATGGTGTTATATTGAAAAAAATTCTTTAAGTCATAAAGCCAATCGGTGGGGTCACCGTCGGCGAAACGCGGACAAGGAATAACAAGTAGTTTAGGTTGAGCAGAAACAACCTGAATTGGAGAATCGTGTGACGGTGATGCGCCCAAGATTCCGGCTGCCGAATGGTCAGTGCTATGCTCCGGTTGTTTTTGCAGACGGGCATTCTGGAGATCCAGGGATCGTTGGATGGATTCCATGTATGTTCGCATCTCGCTGCGTAAGCCCTCGTGTTGTTCTTGCGCGTGATCCCGGGAGGCCAAGATCTGCTGGGCTAAGATCTTGTTTTGGGAGTTCATGTCGTTGCGTAATGCGTCGAGTTGGGCCTGGCGAGTTCTTTGTTCTTCTTGGATGACCTGAGGGACATCCGCATGGTGGGGATCATCACTGTGAGAGCGTGTGCCGACGGCCATGAGGTGGAGAGGAGGAAGTTCAGTACGAGAGCACCATAAATGTTGGGTCCCGGTGGAATTCAGCAATAATCAGAGGAAAGCCAAGGGTGGCAGGGGAAGAAGAGAAAGAACAGAGGGAAAGAGGAGAAGAAACTTTCATATCTTATTTCTTAAAAAAAACTATTACAAGTCTAATCCTCTATTTATAGACTTATTACATTCATAATGCTAATGACACGGTTACACGGCAATGATGATCCCTTCTGCTTTGTTTAAATTCTGGCCCATCTTGCTGACAGCTGGCAGTATCCTGATGCTTGTTTAATGAATCTGAGCCGTTGTTATCCAATTTACGATCTGATTACCGGAGGTGGGCATAAAGAGGAACTTACCCCCTGGGTAAGATTATCCGGATTAATCTGAACCGTGTCTTAGAGCGGTGAGTGTAAGGAAGGTTGTTACAACCCTCCATCTCCAGCCCGCCACCGACGAACTCTCCATCTCCAGCCCGCCGCCGCCAAATGCTCGATCTCCAAGCCGCCAAAAATGGAACCCCGGACCCCTCCATCTCCAGGTCAGATCTTCCTTCAGATGCGAGGGACTCTAGGACAAGAAAGGGATTTCCATCATAGCGGCAACTTCTCTGAATGAGTCCAGGGCTATCGATGATAAGGTATGATCTATTTTCATCTTTTTCCTAAATGCCCAACAAGAACGTCAATGATCGGTAATCTTCATATAGAAGTTGGATGCTTGTAGAAATCTTTGCATTTCTGAAGAACTCTTTCGATCTGAAGGATGGGGAAGTTCGCTTGATCTCCAGGCCTTGCCTATTGATGATCGGTAATCCCTCACATGGAATTTTACTTCGTCTTATTCACTTGGAATATCTTTTTTTGTTAATTGTAGGGATTTTGGACTATCGTACGATTTTGTTAGGGGAATCCTTCAAGATGATGGTTCCATTGGTATTAAAAATACATGATTCTTGTTCAAGTAGTAATGAAGACGGTAGATTAATTATTATTGGTTTCACTGTAGATGTCCAACTCTTCCTTCAAGCCCATTTAAGCTTATGAAGAGTATGAGACTAGCTTGGAAAAATACTAGCTTGCTATAACTGATTTTGATGATCTGACATTTAACTTATCATGAGACTTACAGTATTTGTGGTATAAAATTATATGAGAAGTTATGAAGGCATGTCTGCAGAAACAACTAAATTATCATTTTTTTGTTACCATTGAGAAATGTTGTTGTTTGACACATTTTAAAATATGGTCCGTGGAAAAAATATGTTTTCATGTTTAAAATTTTTGTTCATCAATGACTTGTGGAAGAGGAGATGGATATATTCAGTAAACAGATTAGATAATGAACGGTTGCAGTCAACTTTTGGTATCTTCTTTTGGCATCAAAGGATCCACAAAGTATTGCAGCAAATGTATCTTCTTCAAGTTGATTCCAGGCTTGTTTGAGTTATGATTCTATTTCTTATCTCTATCTGTTTACGGCCTTGGATAGATTTGAAATTTAAACACTAATTTCTGGCTTTATATGAGTTGGGTTTTTTAGTTTTCTAGTCCCAGCCATGTGATGTCCTGGTTGGAATTGAATGGTAAAGAAGATACTGACTCTGATTTATGAATACTTTAAATTTTTTTAAAAAATAAACATGGTATGATGATTATCTATCTATGCAAAGAACGAACATAGTGTATTTGTGTCTATTCCAAGTGGCCATGTAGATTGTCCTTGTACTGCTGCCATTCTGTGTATTTAATAGATATTGTATATTTACTAATTATATGTTTTATCATAATTCTCATTCATATTGATTAACAGGATCAGCGATTTCTGCTGCCTCTGGATTGAAACCCATAATAGAGGCCTTGCTACTAAAGAAGAAAACCATAAACTCTTGAGATTCACCTGAGATCCATTCTCAGAAGGTATGCTATATCATTATATACTAATAAAGTAATCATAATCCGCCTGTATAATTAAAACAATAGCCAAAATTTCATTGCAGGTTTGGGCATCAGAGTGAGAACAATAGCCCAAAATTCCACGAGACGATGCATATTCCGGCAACAAAGATCTCGACATTATCGCAGGAAATCCAAACTCCTTTCCGAATAAGTGCGAGAAGTTAACACACATGATCTTCATAGTTAACACACAAGATAAAGAGAGTAAACCTTTGATTTTCCAACTAGATACTCCAATGAGAGCTTCCACATCTGTAGTGGATATTGTAGAGAATAATCTTCAAATTTCTGGAAATATTTTATGTATATTTATTTTCTTCAATGACATTCATTATAGTCTTAGCATTTGTAAGCTGCAAGTTTATTAAGAAATATCTGCTTAAACAATGTTGTGCTCGCGACATCTGTGCGACGTTTATAAAAATGTCGCGAAAACATTAGCGACATTTGAAAAACGTCGTCAAAGATTATTATGGAATGTATATCTTCATATTGAATGATTGATACTCTTGATATATTTTTAATTTAGTCTAGATATTTTTCCTCAAGAAATGCCTATTTTCAGTTTGCATTGCTTAATCAGTTAAACTGTATTAGGATATAATTTTCTTTTATATATTAAATAATATTGGCGGCGTTTTGTTAATAAACGTGGTCAAAACAATTTTAAGAGTTGCAACGTTTTTAATTTATAGAAAAACGTGGCTAAAGCTTGCCAAAGACCGCCACGTTTATAACCATAAACGCCGCTAATGTCATCGCCATATTAACGACGCGGATATTGAAAACGTCGCGAATACTTTGGCGACACTTGTATTCGCGACGCCTGTGCGACGTTTATAAAAGCATCGCGAAAACATTAGCGGCGTTTGAAAAACGTCGCCAGAGACTCTTAAAAACGTGGCCGATGTCCATATTTGTTATAGTGCATTAAGCCAAACAGTACAGCCTACGGTACATTTGAAGTTGAAAGGTAGATTAAAGGGGACCTACAAAAAATTAAAGTCAAAGTTCTATCAACGAAACGTCTCCCCTCTTTATTTGAGTATGCATTTATGGAAGATAACATCATTGAAACAACAAAGAAGGAAAAAGAGCAAAGTTATCGGTTCAGAAAAATACAAAATTTGTTGATAAGATTCATCATCATTTCTCATCTTATTGATCAGAACACATTTGTGGATGTCATTGATGTTGTGGGAGATGGTCATTGTGGGTACCATGCTATTAGTCATGCATTGAATGTTTTTGGTGATTCCCACAAGTAAAAAATGATTTATTTTGGGAGTTTGAACATAGAAGTACTCTATATGATGACATATTCGGATGTACAAGGCGTTTGGAGTTAATGGAATCTCTACAATGCACAGAAACTCCAACTCCATTTGACAAATGGATGATGTTACCAAATAAGGGACTTGTCATCTCTTCATGCTACATTAACGTAGCATTGGTTCGACTGTCAAAACTATAAAATTTGATACTTCTTCCGCTTCATTCGTCTATGCCAGAGGTACCACATCTTATTAGCATTAGATTCTTAAATGACAATCACTTCATTTAGTTGATATTGCATGATTGCTCACCGATACCACAAATTTCCCTATCTTGGATGAGATATCGTGAAAGGGTAACAATAGGTTGGGAAAGACATTACAATCAACGAGTTGTAAAGGCACAATCAAAAAATTTCAGAACACCTAATTAAGATGACATTAAGATTACAATTTCAGAACACAAATGCGCATTGACGGTTGATCTACAACATGATTTTATTAAACTTTACAAATGAGAAGAAAATGCAGTCAAGAAATGCATGATGAAAATCAGCCACTATTTTTGAGACTCACACCATCACTAACTTGTGAGGTGGAGGTGTCCGAGTGTTGCGCCACAACACAAAATAAAAAGATGCTCCTGCACTCCTGCTGACCTGCTGCAAAGAGGAAGAAAGGGAAGAGGAGGTTTATGAGAAGAACAAAAAAGTTTTAGGGCCCGTTCGTTTGCATCGTTTTCATAGATCGTTTTCGTTTTGAGTTTTCGAAGTTCCAATGTTGTTGTTTGTTTACCTCTGTTTTGGTCCGTTTTCGTTTTGATTCAAAACCCAAAATTTTCACTCCAATAAAACCACCTCTCTCAAAACACAGCCACGGGCCTGCGTTTTCATGCATTTTGGAAAAGGCTGTGCACCCGTCTCCTTCTCCCCGCGACAAAGACGCCGAAACCCTACCGCGCCGCGGAGAAATTTCACGGTGCGATGATCGCTGCAAACACCTAAACCCTAGCATCTCCCGACGTTGATCTCCTCCCGGCGAACGTCCGCCGCGTGTTGGACTGTCGCTGCAAACGTCGCCCTGAAATTTCTCCGGCTACAGGTGGCCCGATCTTCTTCTTCTTCCTCCTGAGAAAGTTGCTGCAAACGCCTGAAATTGCAGGTACTCAATCTTCCTGCTTCGTGCTATTCCTGCTTTCATGGTAGCATGCACATTTACCTATCTAACTTCTCACCTATTTTTTCACCTGTACGGTACAGGAATTTCTGGAGGAAGGTCGATTCTTCAGGCATTTTTTTCACCTTGAACAGGCTGACAGGTGTACCTAAACTTGTTGGAAGTTCAAATTTTTTTTCTTAGGTATTGATAAGGGGCTTATAGTTGGCATAGATAATGTATCCGTTAATGAGTCGGTTGGGTATTAATAGCTAGAAAGTTTGATATTAATGGATAAGGGGCTTATTAGTTAGTGGATTAGAGGCTTATCAGTTTGATATTAATAGCTAGAAAGTTTTATGTACTGTCAATACTTGCTTTATATTACCATGCTTCCTTACAGTGGTGACAATGGACAAAACAAACACCAATGCAGGGAAGGAAGAAGGAAAATCCTATATGCATTGGACTGCGGAAATGGATTATGCACTTTCGGCGGCTCTTTTAGAGCAACAAAATCTCGGGCACAAGGGTGCTAATGGTTGGAAGGAACCCGCATTCACTGCTGCTATCAAAGCTTTGTGGTATGAGTGTCAAGTTCATGTAAGCAAAGTAAAGATAAAAGCATGATTGAGAACTTGGAGTAAACACTACCAGGATATATCCGCAATGCTGGACATAAGCGATTTTGGATGGGATTGAGAGAGACATGTGGTTAAGGTTGATAGTGAACATGTGTGGTCTGATTATATTAAGGTAACTCATTTAATATTGTTCTCCAAAAATAAATAGCTAACTCATTTATATTAAGGTAGCTCATTTTATGTTACGTCTTTTTCTAATGTGTTAAATTTTAAACCGCAGACACATCCATCTCTGAAGCACTATAAAGATAAGGTGATTGTAAATTGGGGCGACCTTGTTGTCCTATGTGGGACAGACCGGGCAACTGGTGGTAATGCAACAACTGGAGTGGAAGCATGTAATGAAGTTGATGTTGAAGTGGAGGAGATTCCTTATGAAGATGATGATGATGATGTAGCGACAAGTCGACGCTTTAATAAGAATTGGTTTAACGAGTTTAAAGGCTGGTTAGAATACAACAAAGAAAAAGATGCAGCATTTTGTCTTTACTGTTATATTTTTCCTCAAAGGGGTTGTGAGTCTACTTTTACCACGAGAGGTTTCAAAAATTAGAAAGATAAATCAGTATTGGACAGACATGTAGGAAGTCACACTACTCCACACAATGCTTCTAGAAAACTCTGCGAGTCTTTGATGAATCAAAAACAGGGTATTCAAATTGCTTTTGCAAGACAAGATGAACAACAAAGTTTGGATTATCGCGCTCGTTTAAATGCTTCAATCGATTGTGTTAGATTTCTTTTACGACAAGAATTGTCCTTCCGTGGTCATGATGAGACTAAAGAGTCTACCAACAGAGGAAATTTCCTTGGGCTTTTGGAGTTTCTTGCATCACATAATAATGACATCAACTCAGTTGTGTTACAAAATGCTCCTCAAAATTGTCAACTTACATTGCCTAAGATTCAAAAAGAAATAGTATCAGCAATTGCAATAGAGACAACAAATAAAATTGTTCAAGACATTGGAGAAGACTGTTATACAATTTTAGTGGATGAATCACGTGATGTATCTACAAAAAAGCAGATGTCTGTTGTTTTACGATATGTTAATTCTAATGACACGATCACATAACGTCTTCTTTGGTTTATTCATGTAGCAGATATTTCCGCGTTATCTCTTAAAGCAGCTATAGATCATTTATTTATGAGACATGGTCTTAGTATTTCTAAATTACGTGGGCAAGGATATGCTGGTGCTATCAATATGAAAGGAGAGTTCAGGGGTTAAAAGCTTTAATTTTGAATGAGAACAATTGCGCTTTCTATGTTCACTGTTTTGCACATCAACAGTAATTGGTACTGGTAGCTGTTGCAGAAAAAAATTCTGATATTTCTGAGCTTTTCACACTTATTAACACAGTAATGAATGTTGTTGGTGGCTCTTGTAAATGCCGTGATTCTCTTAGAGCCTTGAAAGTTGATCGAGTTGCTACAGAGCTTGGATGTGGGGACTTGGAAAATGGACGAGGGTTGAATCAACCTTTAGAGCTCAAACGCGCTAGTGACACGAGGTGGGGATCACATTATGGCATAACTTTAAATTTTATTCGCATGTTCTCTTCTATTGTTGATGTGCTGGAGATTATCATAGTTGATGAGACAGATGAAAACCAAAGAGGAATGACAAACGCACTTGTCCAAATTATCTTGAATTTGAAATTTGCATTTGTTATTCATTTGATGAAAAATATTTTGTCAAAAATAAATGAACTATCCCAAGCATTGCAGAGGAAAGATCAAGATATTGTAAATGCAATGCATTTATTAAAATTGTCAAATCTATTATTATTGAAGATGAGAAATGATGAAGCCGAGTGAGAAATATTTATGACCGAAGTCTCAACTTTCTGTAGAAAACATGACATACAAGTTGTTAATATGGAAGAGAAGTTTGTTCTGCAAGATAGATCAAGACGCAATGCACGTGAGATTACAAATAAATATTATTTCAGTATTGAAATTTTTAATGCAGTGCTTGATTGGATGCTAAATGAGTTAAATGATCGCTTTGATGAAGTAAACACAGAATTGCTTTTATGTGTTGCTTGTCTAGACCCAATAGAGCTGCAGTTACTTGAAGGACAACTTGACATATATATTTTTGATATGCGATCTACATCAACGGACACATTTTCTGTTGTTAAAAGAATTAGTGACCTTCTGAAAAAAATGGTTGAATTAAAAAAAAAAGATAATCACTATCAGTTAGTTTTTAGATTGTTGAATTTGACTTGCCTCTTACCAGTTGCTACAGCTATTATTGAAAAAACATTTTCTGCAATGAAGATCATAAAGAATCGATTGCGAAATAGAATGAGAGATGAATGAATGAATGATTGCTTGGTTGCTTACATTGAAAAAGAAGTTGCCGATACTATTACAACAGAAACTATTATTTCACACTTTCAGAGCATGTGTCAACGGAAAGTATCTTGTTGAATTGTAAGTTTTTCAAATCTAAACATTTCTTTTATAATATTGTGTTCTATTTTTGATTGTAATATTGTGTTCAATATTTTCCTTACATAAATATCTTTGCAAAAAAAAAAAAATTCGGGACCGTTGCCCCCCGAACCCCCCGAATTGACAGTACTTAGATTGTGCTCGTACGACTTCAAAATTCCAGTTCCGCCACTGGTCGGAGTGTCGGAGCGACAACTCTGAAACCCTATGGGATGACGAGAGCGCCTTCAAGACGCCGCGGAGGCCGAACACCAGAGCTGCGGAAGGGGATGAGGAAGCGCCTTCGAAGCGTCTGCGAGCGGTAGAGATTTGGGGAAAGAGCCGGTTTAGGGTTTAAGGTTTAGGACGAGCAGGCTTCGGGCAAGCGTCGGGGTCACGACTCACGATGAAATTGAAATGTTGGGATTCTTCAATACATGATTAAATTGAAACTTTCGCAGGAATATATTATATAATATAAATATATTATTTAAAAAGTATGTAATTTAAAAAGCTCACGAACAAAGCTTACCAAGCTCGAGCTCGTCTTGAAAACAAGCTCGAGCTCGAGTTTTTTCGAGTGGGTTCGTCGAGCTATCGAACCACCTCAATTCAACTTGCCTTATTATTTAATATAAATAATAATATAATATCCAAATTAATTATCTTAAATCAAGATTAAAAAAAAGTAATGTTTAAACATAGACTCTACTGTTCAGCTGTTCTTCTAGAGAGAGAGAGAGAGAGAGAGAGAGAGAAAGAGAGAGTCTTCTTATGTCGACATTCTCTCACTAGCATTTAGTCAATACCTTCCCCTTCTGCCAAACTTACCAGCCCTCTCAGCACGGCGACGTCGTCGTGGTCGTTAGAACTTAGAAGGAACCATTCTACGGAGCTTCATCATCCATCAGCGAGAGCCCCTTCAAAAATTGCTTCCGAAATTCCAACAAACGTCGTCTCCGTCTCCCCATTTCTCATCCACCCCCACCTTCTCCCCTCTTAATTCCCACCCATTTCCCCTTTTCTGCAAACCCCATCTCGGCCCCCGGCAATCATCCCTCCCTCCTGCTCTACGAAATGCCTCACAAGATCATCGATCCGATCCCAACTCTCCTCCTCCTTCCGATCCTCGTCTTTCTCCTCCGGCCATCATCGGCGGCATCCGCAGCCATCAACCCTCAATACACCGAGTGCTCCAAACCTCTCCGTTGCGACAAAATCAACGTGTCCTACCCTTTCACCCTCCCGGACAGCCCGATCTACTGCGGATTCCCCGGCTACGAGCTCGACTGCGCCGGAGGCTCCAATCTCACCATCAATCTCGCCGGAGACGTCTACAGAGTCATGGATATTGACTACGAACAGGGTTTTTTCACGGCGGTGGATCCCGATTTTTTGGGCAGCGACTGCCCTCAAACCTTCAGAAATACCAGCTTCAATCACTCGCTCTTTGATTTGTCTAATTTGGATTGGATTGTGACGGTCTATGTGAAGTGCGCCACCCCTGTTTTTCTCCCGGGCTTCCAAGTGATCCCGTGCATGGAAAATTTGAACTCGTATTTCAACTTGCAGAAGGGGCTGACCTCGTTTGTTCTAGATTTGCTGGTGTCGTGCCAGTTGACGGCGGCCGTACCGCTTAATGAGTCGGCGGCGATGTCCTTAAACAGCAGCTCGCCGAACTTTGGGGAAACGCTCCGGCAGGGTTTCGGCATGAAGTGGAGCGCCGGGAATGACTGGTGCAGGGGATGCATCGATGCCGGCGGGGTCTGTGGTTACAACTCCAGTAGTGCTACTGATCCCACATGCTTCTGCCCTAACCAAACTGCACTTGGGACTTGTCCTTATGCAAAGAGTAAGCGGTTTCCTCTCCTCCTTTCTTGCATCTAGGCTAGTGTTTGCCCTCACTTGATCATTTCCTGCGGAGTTTTTAAAATTCGGGTGTTAATTACATGGGGTTATGGGTTAATTAAGCTTAATCTTAGCTTATTTTAATTAGTTGGTTGAATGGATTGCTGGGTTATTTAGGTGAATTGAACAAATCTCTTCTTAAGAAATTTGGGTGTTTAATTAATTGACTTGGGCTCCGTTTGGCATGGTGGTTGTGAGTTGGTAATGAACACGAGGGTTAAATTAGCGCTGTAACGGTTCGATTTGGTTCGGTTTTTAAGCAAAATCGTAAACTGAATCACCACTTTGTGGTTCCAAAAATTTGGAACCGAACTGAACCGCTCAAATATTGAAACCGAACAGAATCCGAATGGTTCGGTTCGGTTTTGATGGTTTAAGTATTGTTATAATAGAAGATGAAATTAATGTCAAATAAAACAGAATTGTATTTACATGAATTCACATCAGTGTGACAATCAATTATAATTTGCATATTCTTAAGTAAATATGTAAAATAATAATTTATAGGTAGTTGCACATCACATAACTATGTGAGACTCGCAGGCACAAATTCCCTAGGTCACCTGCGGGCGAGAATAGGAGAAGCCGCTATGAAGCGAGTTCGGTTGGTTGGTTCATATCATTCTATATGCCCGATAGAAATTGAAACCTAAAAGTTAAAAAAATAGAATACAGTTTGATTTGTAAATGTATTGCATGTAATTAAATGTATTTTAAAAAAATTACATATAATTAAATTTATTACAAAAAAATTGAATGTAATGAAATGTTGTTATATAATTTGACTCAGTTCGGTTTGACTCAGTTCGGTTTGCCATGCAAAATCATGAACCGAACCAAATCATATGTTTTTTTCTAAAATCAAAATCATAACCGAACCATACCTGCTGAAACCGAACCAAACCAGGTTTGGTTCGGTTTTGCAGTTCGGTTGGTTTTTTATTACAGGCTTAGGTTAAATTATCATTCGGTAAGCCCACCTAAGGAACTTCGTCCATTTTTATGTTCGAATGAATGAGATTTGTTAGGTAATCCTTAACGAATGACGGTTTAACCCATGCATTTTCGACCGCCACCACCATGCCAAACAGAGCCTAAATTGCACACCCATCCCTTCTCTTCTTATTATGATTATTATTTATAGCGGCCATTGTTGAATATATATAAATGTGTGACTATAAATGCTTGTAGAAGGTTTAATTAGAAAATGCTTCTATATTTTGACAATAAGCAGTCAACTAAAAATTACTTCGCCTATGGAGTAAAATTAGACCCTAGATATTTTTTCATAGTTTATAAAGTAAAATTTACTTACTAAATAACTATATAAATAATTTAAATTGGGATCGAATTCACCTAATTCCGACCTGTTTAGGTTGGAATTAGGGGAGGGAAATTTGAACTATGTATTTCAATCTGTCCATTTTAAGGAGCGCAGAGAGACGCGGAATTGGCTGGGGTGGGGAGGGGTTTCTCCAATTTCAATTCTTACCCTCAATTCCTGTGCTTTTATTTAGAGTGATGTTGAGTGCAAATCGAATATAGCTATGTGCAAATCAATCAAAATTAATCAAGAAAATAATATTATTAAAAAAATAAAATATAGAAACGCCCTAGGTGCAGCTCTTCCCATTCTTCAGCCTGCTCATCCCGTATCTCTTTTTTTTCTCTCGTGCTCTGCCGTTCGCGAATGTCGGCATCCTACGAGCTCGTCTCCGCCTCCGCCACTCGATTCCAATTCTGACATCCATCGTGATCCTAATGTCGCACTTGAGCCTTCCATCTTCTCCAGTGCGACCTAGGGCGGAACCCTTTTTCTCCAGCCACGACCTAGGGCGGAACCCTTTTTCTCCAGCCACGACCTAGGGCAGGATCCATCTTCTTCTCGGGCACTTGAGCCTACCTTCTCCAGCCATGACCTAGGGCAAAATACTTTCTCTCCAATCGCAACCTAGGGTATTTTTCTTTTCCATTTTGAGGCACCATAAGTGGCTTGCTGATTTTTCCTCCTCTATCATTATAGAGGTTGCTTGTTGGAGCTGCATTAATAGCCGCTTACCTCCGCTAGCACCATCAACCGCTGGTTTCTGCTTTTCTCCAACAAAACAGCACTTGATACTTTCTTCAATCCTCTGCCTTCTCTGTTTTTTTCTTTCGGAAAAATTATTGAAAGTTCATCTTGTTCTTGCATATTTGCAATTAATTTTCCAGCAAATCTAATAGAAAACATAATATCCTTAATCATGTATTGTTCCCCTAAGCAAAAGATTCATGTATTGTTCCCCTAAGCAAAAGATTCATGTATTGTTCCCCTAAGCAAAAGATTCATGTATTGTTCCCCTAAGCAAAAGATTCATGTATTATATATATATCTTATTATATAAAGCAATATAGGTATTTGAAGGCACACCATAGATCAAACAAGAGTCATTTGATCATGAGAGAGAGTATGAGATGGGGAGAGAGAGAGGAGGGAGAGAGAGAGAGGAAGAGGGGAGGAGAGAGAGAGGGAGAGAGAAAGGGAGAGAGTTGGGGGAAGATAGAGGAGAAAGGGGGCGGAGAGAGAGGGGGAGAGAAAGAGAGAGAGATGGGGAAGGGAGAGAAAAAAGGAGAGAGATTGCGTGAAATTAATGTTTTTACAACAAAACGTAATTTTTTTATATAAAATAAAAATTGTATATTGATTTATATTTTTTTACGGTCATTTTGAGTACTCATATGTATATATTGCGAGCATTGCCCGTCTTGATATGAGTGCATCCCGTTTTGATGCGGGCGCATCCCGCTTTGATGCCGGCGCAGCCCGCAACGAGGCATCGAGCACGGGCAAACCGGTGCGGAGGCGGGCGAAGCCTGCCTGGATGCGGCTGAAGGCCGCACGAGAGCATCGAGCACGGGCGTAGCCCATGCGAAGATGCGCGTATATATATATATAATATATATATATATATATATATATATATATATATATATATATATATATATATATATATATATATATATATATATATTGGTTTGCACATAACAAATTTGTTTGCACCTAAAATTTTTCGGTTTGCACATAACCGTGGTTTGCACGTAGCCAAATTAGATTTGCACATAAAATTACTATTTCTTTAAGGTCTCATTCTTTATTTCTTGTGTGAAGCGTTTTTTTCTGTTTTAATTTTGATTTTTTATCTTCAAAATTTTATTTTTTGGCCATTTTTATGGGAAAATCAATTTTGGACGAGCTAATTAATTATGCGGGCAAATAAAAAAAATATATTTGCAAATAAATTATGTGGGCAAACTAAATTGATCAGTTCAAAGCTAAAGTAAATCAGCTTTCATGATGGAACTTTCATCTTCTCCTACTACATCCTACTACATGAACCAGTAGATCACAACAAAACACTAGCAAAATTGATCCCAATTTCTGAAATACGCACCTTATCAGTTATCCATTTTCAGTTTCTTAAATTGCCAAGTAATTATTCTCACTCAATGACAAAACCTGAACGAAAAAAAAGAAATAGAAGCCTCGGTTCTGGAGAAAACGGCCTGCGTGTAGATCTCGTGAAGTTCTCTGGCGGACCCGATAACACCTTCCTAGACAAGCGCATCTCCAACTCCAGAAACGATGACCACCAACCGTGACATAGAAGGCTCCGTAAATTTCCCTGGAGTTGCAAACATAGAATGGGTCGATAACGGGGACGACGACCGGGGTGGCCGTGACCAGGTGTTGTTTCCGTAAATCTCCCTGGAGAATGAAGCGCATAACCAAGTGTTGAACAGCGTCGGGGAAGACAGGGACAAGGACGAACAACGTTGGGGAAGACCAAAGTTGGCGGAGAGGAGTTGCTCTCTCCTGTCGACAAGGACGAAAACGAACAACGACGGATGAGCAAGTCTTGCCGACGGGAGAAGCGTTCCAGGCAGGTTTAGGTTTGTTGAAATTTGATATAGCGGAAAGCGGGAACCAGACGCAGGAACACACAACACTCTTGAGCAAGTAAATCAGAAGCAAAGAGCAAAAACAAGAATCATGTACTATTAAAAAATCTTTTTTACAATGCTAGGCATACATGACGAGACATGCTTGCCAAAAAATCTGAAGAAAGCAGAAAAGTACAACACAATCAAACTGCCCGGACTCAATGAGTAACCACCGGAGCTGCTGCTAACGGCCGGAGGAGTCCGCTCAGGTCGCCAGGTCGCGGGACCGCAACAAACTGCGCGGACTACCCGTTATTCCAGTGCTGAAAAGAACTCTGTCCGCCGAACTGCAGACCGCCTGACCGCGACGTCGCCTAGTCGCCAGAACGCGCGGACTGCTGCCTCCAACTGAACAAGCTGCCCAGAGGAGGACAGCTTATTGAACAGAAGTGAAAGTTGCAGTAACCGCCTGTTGTAGCCGCCGAGTCCGCACTAACTCAGAACCAAATCCCTGGTCCTTTAGCGCTGTCCGCTCAACCTGCACAACAAGTAACCGGTTAACCTCTTCAACCCGGGCGAATATCAAAATCCAGTCCGCAACAACTTAAACGCGAGAAGGCTTACTGTTCATTCAGTTACAAATGAAGTGCCGAGGGTCCTATTTATAGGCGCGGAGAGGAGTGTGGTCACCGCCCTAGTTTATAGAATCACCACCCCAGCTCGCAGCTAGCATCAAGCAGTCCGCCTAGTCCGCAAGGGCAGTCGGACACAGGCCAGCCCGCCTGACACCAAGACTAGAAGCCAGTTCGCAACCCGGCGGACACTGCACGATTCCGCACGTTGCACAGCACGCGGACACAACAACAACCCACATACTGCATCAGTTCGCACGCTGCACGCGGACACCACACCAGCCCACAACACAAGTCCACGACCAACATGCACAACCGCCCGGTCAACCAGCGGACATTGCGGACTCTGCGATCAACCTGGACTTGTCAGATTGTGACCAAGTCCAGCAATCAACCAAACACGGTGCGAGCTCGGCGGACAAGGATCCAGTCAGTCTGCTCTCAAGTCAGTTCACCAATCAAGCGAAATCGATAATCACCAACCGCATCACCGGAGGTCAAGGGCATGAGGCAACGCCGATCTCCAAACACAGTCCACCACAAGCGGACTCCGCGAGCTCAACAAGAGTCCGCCCTACCCGCGAAATCACCCCTATCCGCAAGGAACTTCAAGGAACAAGCCAACATGGCTGGTCGCCAACATCAGGCCGCAAACACCAGACCGCCCTGGCCGCACCATTAGTTTGCCCAGGCCGCACCGACAGTCTGCCCAGGCCGCGCGGTCTGCCCGATCAACCTCCCACTTTCACTTCACAATTTTCAACAATATTTTTGCGGGATTTGTTCCAGGCAAGATGCATGATTTGGTTTGCCCTAATCATTTCTAGAATAAATTACTTAATAGTTATTTAATATTTTTTATTTTAAAATTAAATTTGTACCTATTCAAAATTGATTTGCTGATAACAATTACCTATTTTAAATTGTCTCTTATAATAGTCTTGGTTCCTAGCACACAATATGCAGCGTCAATTGTATCCAATTGCCAATCAGATGTCCCCCGTTGTATAAAGGACTGTCTGTTGCACAAAGCATCCCGTGCAGCGAGGGTCTAGGGAAGTGTCTCACCACAAGGATAAAATGTTTGTAAATTTTATCCTGCATTTTGCAAAAGACTGCTTCCATGACTTGATTCTGTGACCTCAATGTCACACGACAACATCTCAAGTGGTGCGCCAAGATTCCCCTTCCTCGATTCCCCCTCATTATACATTCAATTAAAATTGATTTTGCACAAGAAACATCGAGCAAAGACTGTCGACGCCGCACAAAGTACACAAGAGACGTCGAGATATAATTATAGGTGTGAAAATTCACACATCCATCCATTTGGATCGTACGCTCCTCGCCAGCCCGCCGCTCGATCGACAAATCACGCCATGTATTTTTTTTTTGGAAAACTTCATTTTTGGCCCATGGTTCGACCGCAGAATTGACGGATAAAATTCTCCCCACACGATGCATGTCCAATAGAGAGCATTACTTATTTCTCCATCAATTCAGAGATTTGCAGCTTCAGAACAGATTTTATGTGACTTCTTTGACCATGATCTGTGTTTTTGGTAGCTATAAATAAAAATTTCGCCCATTAGGGACTTTTTGAATGGGATCCACTGCTGCTCGCATTGCATGCTTCTGTGTGCTGGCAGCCGTGGTCCCATGAGAGACGCTCATTATTCTCCCATACATCTAACCTTATGCCATCAACCTTCAATATAAAACTGATGGGTTTGGCTCTGCTCAAATTATTTTATATAGATCTATTAAGTTTGGAATAGTCATGTCCAAAAAGCCTGATCGGGCCGGGCTTGGAAAGGGCCGATCGGGCTCGGACTTTTTGCCAACCGGGCTAGGCCCGGGCCCAGCTTGAGCCGGGCCGGGCCGGGCTCGGGCTTCCTCTCAAAGTGAGGGGCCAGGAAGGCCTTCAGGCCGGGCCGGGACGGACTGATTTCCAGGCGGGATTAAAATCCAGCCTAATCCAGACAGGATTTTAATCCCGCCTGGATTAGGCGGGATTAAATCCCGCCTGATTGGCGGGATTTCCCCCAAATAGGCAGGATAATCCCGCTTATATAGCCCGGGTGTAGGGCCCCGGCTAGCCCGGCGCCGGGCCGAGAAACCATCTAAAATGTGGACCCGGTAAGGACCTCAAGCCCAACCTTGGCCCGGGCCGGGCTTTTCTCGGCTCGGGCCTAGCCGGGCTTTTCCCGGGCCGAGCCCAGCCAGGCTTTCTGGGCCCGGGCTTTTTGTACACGACTAGTTTAGAATGACTTTATATTTTACATTCAGCATATAGTCTTGCCCTAGGTAGACACGTAACCCATGCGTCACTATTAAGTCGGTCTCGGCACGTGCAAACATATACTAAATATTCAACAATCTACTCTTATAATCGCCGCAAACCCGACTTCGGAATGAGTGGTATATGCAATGTTCAACCGAACATGAATTATTCACAGCCGTGTCTCATACATGTTAAACAAATTAGACTTAAAAAAGTGTATGCAGACATACGAATAAATATAGATTCGAGCAGTATCACACAGGTAGTCTAAAGTACGATCATAACACAAGTTTCAGCACACCTAATATCTCATGATCAACTAAAAGCTAGTGAAGAGATCCATGATTACTGCAACAATTATAGATTCTGAATCTTTTCGAGTTTTTTAGCATTGATGGGGTCCCCCTTGAAGTTTCCAAGACAAACCGGCAAGACGCAGACCAAGTACGCATGAGCTTGACCGGACCGATCACGCGCATCAAAACCACAAGACTCGGGAGCTCCCAAAGGGGGAACTGAACCCGCCCGTACACGGAGGGCTCGCGTAGGCGCACTCGGGCTGCGCTCGGGCGTGCGGGGCCAGCCCGCGCGGCCGCAGGGCCGCGCCCTACGCACAGGGCAGGCGGAGGCGGCGGTCGCCGGCGACTCTCGCTGTTCTCGGCCGCCTCCTTCGCCGCCGTCCACATCCTTCGCCGCCGGCCGCCTCTGAGCGCCTTGCCCGGACTGCCCGAACTGCCCAGGAGGGAGGGGGTCACTCTTGTTATTTTGACAAAAATGGTGATCCAGGTGATCAAAACGTAGCAACGTCATTCGCCAGCACAAATCATTCCCCAACGCAATTACCACCATTACCCTTCAGAAAACTATAAATAGACCTTCAAACCTTCATGTGAAGACAAACAACTACAGAGGCAAGAGAGAGCTCCGAGGTTTTCCGGTGAGATCGTGGACTTACGTCGACTCTCCGCGCAAGAATTCTCGCCGCTCTCCTTCTTGCGTTCAAGCTCCAGCACTCCTCAAGTCACGTCAACCGCCTCCGCGAAAGTGCTCCCATCAAGGCTCCGCATCAACGAGAGCGCTCACTCCATAAGTTCCATGGACTTTGAGAATTTGTCGGCCGGAACGCTTCCACTCAGGTTCCGCGAGCTCAACAACACTCCAAGTCCGGAGCGCTTCCATCGAGGCTTCGAGTACTTAGCCATTTTTTCTCATTTCTTGTGCCTGTAATGGAGTAGCGGTCTGATCAAACTAAACTCTGTTAACCTCTAAGAAAATAGTGGATTTTGGCTCGACACAGTTTCAAACACGTGGTTTTTCACCATTTCCGGATTTTCCACGTAAAAAACGCCTCTTGTCATTTGATGCGGTTCATTTAGACTGTTTGTACGCCCGGTCTGATTCCAAGGTAAGGCGGTCCGATTTTTCTGGACCGAGGAAAGACCGGACGACCCACAACAATCATCACTCCACTATTTCCCTAAGGGGAAATAAAAAAAAAACTAAATGAAATCTGCCATGTGGTTTAACTTTCCGATTCCTTGGATATGATCAGAAGATTGGCTTAATTTTTGTTCCAAATACGAAGATGTTAGAAGAGGAAGAACAAGGACTTGACTTTGTCCTATCAGTATAGTCTGTTGTAATTGCTCTGCATTATAAGTTTTGTTGAAGAAAGACTCTTTTTGTCTAATTCTCTTTTGTTGAATTACTGAATATTCTTTGAAAACTGTACTTCATTTACATTATTGCTCTTTCCTAATTATTCTATAAACTCATCTCATTATTCTCAGAAGCAACAGGTGGGAGTTCAAAGACCGGTCTAATAATCGGTAAGGAGCAAATTCACTTCCCATCCACATTCCCTCCAATTGTTTTTCAACAAGTTCCCCAAAAATTAATCTTCACAGGAGTTGTTGATCATTATATTTCGTTACTTTCAGGTCTCAGCATTGCCGGCAGCTTTAGCTTCATCTTGCTCTGCTCCATTTGCTTTCTCCTTTACAGACGCCGGAAAAAGCAGCAGCATTCAACCTTCATTGGCCGTCTGACCACTTCCTCTTCAACGAAGCCGCATTCCACCTTCATTGGCCGTCTGACCACTTCCTCTTCGATGTCTTCCAAAACCGACCACGATCCTGCATCCTCTCTCTACACTCACATCTTCTCCTACGACGAGCTTTTTGAAGCAACCAACGGCTTTGATTCCTCCAGGGAGCTCGGCGACGGCGGCTTCGGGACTGTCTACAAAGGTACTACTTATTCATCATAACCGCTGCTATACTTCTTCAATGGAAACTGCCCTTCAACTCTACCAGCGGGCTTTAGGTGTCTAAAATTAAAAATAGGCAAATGTTAGGTGCAAATTAGTTTTGAATAAGTGCAAATCAATTTTACGTGCTGACTAAAAAATTATATGTGCAACTCAAATTGTTACTTGCAAATCAAAATAAACCTTTCAAAATCCTTTACATTAACAAAATATTAACTACTAATTTACGAGATAACATAGAGACTCTAGCTTTGAATAGAGAATGTCAAAGTACTTAATGTTCAATAGACACTGTTAAAATGCACTAAGGAAAACACGAAGGAGAATTGGCGAAGTGTCGACAAGAGAAATAGGAAGGACTTACGCTGGAAATGCAGGAAGGAGAAAGAGCGACATGGAGGAAGGAGGGATTGTCCGTCTGCTACCGCAAATCCCAACCACGTGCGGAAGGTTGCACAGGGTGCTGTGAGAGGGAATCAGCGGCTATGGCTCGACGAAGTGTCGACAAGGGAAATAGGCTGGGGCGCTGTGTTCAGAAGGTTGGATGGGGCGTTGCGAGAAGGAAGTAGCAGTTAGGGCTTGGGGAAGAGGAAATCGATAAGTTTTGATTTGCACCTATCTGATTTTAGAGTGTTTTTATTTTTTAGGTGATTGTTAACTGCAACCCGTTATTTTGCTAGTCGTACTTCAAAATCTCCTATTTTTTCGCGTTTTTTCGAAATACGCCTTGTACATGCAATATCAGGAAAAGTGTTCATCGTCGATCTACAACTTTCGTGTTGATCGCTTTTCCTAAAAATGCATGTACAATCCGTACTTTGGAAATATGTTCAGGTTTTGCGCCTTTTGGAAATGTCTTGTGCATGCAATTTCAGGAAAAGTGTTCAACACAAAAAGTTGTAGATCTCGTCGATATCTACAACTTTTGTGTTGAACACTTTTCCTGAAATTGTATGTAGAAGGCGTATTTCGAAAAGACGCGAAAAATTGAGAGATTTTGGGGTACGACTAGCCAATTACGAGTTGCGGTTAACAATCACCTTTATTTAACTGTTTATTATTTTTATTAACATTTTGATATGCACATGGCTATATTAGATTTGCACTTAACATTTGTCTAAAATTATATGAGTTAAAAAATATTTAAAACTATTAACAGTAGTAGATCCTGAAATTAAATTAAATTGCAAACTAATAGCAGTAGTCTGGAGGACAATTACAATTAGCTGTTAGAAGTTGAGGCAAATAAGGCTGCATTTGTGGTGGTCGTTAACGCGGTGGTCATGAACCGTCGTTCGTGAACGCTCCACCTCATCTAAAAAAGTTCATGCA
Organism: Platanthera guangdongensis; assembly: GCA_039583875.1. Taxonomy (NCBI): domain Eukaryota; kingdom Viridiplantae; phylum Streptophyta; class Magnoliopsida; order Asparagales; family Orchidaceae; genus Platanthera; species Platanthera guangdongensis. The sequence goes on from CM077154.1 coordinate 146,857,169, forward strand.
TTTTATGCTCAAAACTAATTTATTTTCATTGTAGCGGTTACAATCTTTGTCTTATCAAATGTACATTCTATGATAATGACGTTTTTGATCAAACTCACGGAAGCAATTTTGCCTGCCAAACTAAGCTTGTTGCGGCCAACTCAACTCTTCTGGCAGACCAGACTAAACTAGGATGCCTTAGCACGTGGAGCGGTCGAGGGCATATAAAGTCACAGAATGAGTATAGCATAATACAAATGATTTTAACGTGGAAAAACTCATTAATTGGGTAAAAAACCACGTGACCGAACAATGACAGTCAAACTTCACTATTGACTGCGGTTTACATGTTATTGGTGAAATCGAGTGCGACAGAGCGCTGTTCGTTACAGGTTTAAGATGCGAGAGATTACAAGTGCGCTTGGTGGGCGACAGACCGCCTCACACGAACTCAGTTTTTATCACTTTCGGGTGGAGACGGGCATTCTCGGACATTGCTTGACGGGAGAAGGAGGGTTTGACAGAGCTCCGTCCTGAGTAAGAAGAAAGCTGAAGGAGAAAAAAGTTAGAAATGAGAGGGTCCCGAGGTCTTTTTATAAGCTCCAGGAGGTGCTTACGGTGGTCACATGGGTAACCCCGTGGAATGGTCAAAACTATACGTTACACGACTGACTTTTGCAGGGGTGGCTACAGTCGGCCCCCTTGCAGGGAGGCGCCGGTTGCTCCTCCGGGGGGGGGGGGGGGTGCGCCGGCCGCCAGTCCTCTGGCGGGGGCGGCGACCGCCCATCCTCCGGCGGTGTCGCCGGCCGCCCCTCCTCCGGTGGCGGCATCGAACGTTCGACCACGGGCGGTTGCTCGGGTGGTGGGTGTGGTCGGATCACGTGCGCGAGGCGCACAAGGACCGAGCGTGCCGATCGTGTGTGCGGTGGTTAGCCCCATGTTCCCACCACAATTAGTGGGGATCATGGGCAATGAGTTATTGGCAGCCTAATTTTCTTATATATGTTATCTTGACTTCATAAAAGCTTAAAACTCTGTTTGACACGATGCTGACGTGTTGGTCCTGTCGCCTATTCCGCCGGGATTCACTCATCGAGGTGTTTCTTTTGAGACCGCTCAATTCAAGGCTCCATTTTTGGAATCCCCTAAAATCAGTTATATTACATTGGTGACATAATATATTTCTTACCGATGATTGAAGAGATTTTTTGCAAGAGGATTTTTTTTCTTCTTCCATGATTGAATTCAGCTGACCCCTTT
>CM077154.1:147458907-147682440 GCA_039583875.1 Platanthera guangdongensis
AGTGAGACTGTATATGCATTTCATGTCGCGACTCTTTTTGTGAGGGATTTTTTTAGGTTGCACGGTCTGCCGAAGTTTTTAGTGTTTGATAGAGATGTGTGGTTCATGAGTTACTTTTGGAAGACACTGACACAAAACTGGTCAACCCTTAAGTTTTCATCTTCTTGCCACCCTCAGACGGACGAGCAGACTGTGGTGGTTAATAGGAGTCTAGGGAACCTGCTTTGGTGTTTGGTGGGTGGGCATACATCTAGTTGGGATTTGTTCCTCCCCATTATAGAGTTCGCTTACCATATTTTGGTCAATAGTTCTACTGGGTTGAGTCCATTTCATGTAGTACTAGATTAAGAGCCTAGAAAACCTATTGACCTTATCCCTGTTCCACTAGAGTCCCGCCCCAGCGAGTCAGTTGAGTCCTTTACGCGTCATTTGCACGAGTCGGTTTGACTGCAGATCTTTACTAGTAATGAATGTTATTAATCACATTCAAATGTCCACATGCGAGAGCAATATTTCTAGAAGACTAGCAGGTGATGGTGCGAATCCGAGCTGAGAGGCTACCTCGGGGGACTGCTAGAAAGTTGAGCGCTAGTCATTTGAATCCCTACACATGCTTATGAGCTTGATATCCCCACGAGCATGGGTATACATCTCATATTTAATGTTGAGGACCTGACGCCAACTACGACCCTCACTAGTATGTGCGCCCGTATAGTGAAGACCCTCTTGAGCCTTCACCTCCACATCCTCAGTCCCATACTCAAATCCGCTCGCAAACTCCCGCCAGCTTTGGGTCAGTCATCTATGGCTTCACCGTTGGCATCACCAATTACTCCTGGTCCATCAACATGTGAGTTGAGGACAGACAACATCACAGAGATAGTATCAGATGAGTATGTCTCCTCTTCAGACTGTTCTAAATGCTATTCTTGGTTCATTAGCAAGGCCGGACCTTCACCGACGACACTTGGATAACACATGCAGAGCTTTGACCGACTCGCCCCTAGATTTCAACCAAGTGCTCAACAAATGTAACTAAGGATGAATCTACATCTGGAGGAAACACGATTCCTTAACCCCAGATAAATGAGTATACACACATGCAAATGGAATCACAAACAACCCTGGAACAAAGATGTGAATGAATGCATACACAATCCGATGAACACGTCACAACATTAACACTGATCCTAATGCAATGCAGACAATTGATCCAATCATGTAAGTTTTTCCAACGCGTAATTAATTAAACAACACAGTTTAAGTACTCGTACATTCAACCACAATTAATCAATAACATCAAAATCAAGTAATTATGCAATAGTTGTAGAATATACCAAGAGTGCACCAAAATAAAAATGCAGGACAAATAAATAATACACGTCTAAATAAAGTGACATGTCAAAAGTAATGAGAGCCAAATATGACTAGAAGTACGTTAAAGTACTCATACAATGTGAAAAATGAAAACTGAAATGCAAACTCCACAAGAGATCGGCACTGGCGTTGGAGGATGTGATAGGAGGAGTTTGGGATGATTGTAGGAGCGATGCGACATGCGAGGGATCGATTGTGTGATTAACAATGGAAACGTGATACAGAAGCATTGATGTTTGTGGTTTGGGGCTTAGGAAATCTAGGGTTTGATGATTTAGGGTTTTTTGGTGAAGATTGTGGCTATGAGAGATGGTGCAAGGCTTGGTAATGGACCACAGGAGGGGGAGTGGCTGGTGATGTTGCAGGAAGGCTTGTGAGTGCATATGGAGGGGTTGCATGGGGAAACAATAGTTGTGGAGCGGGAATATGTGGATATTGGTTGTGGGGCCTCAACAATATTTGGAGTGGCTGTTGTAGGAAAGGAGTGGGCTTGTCGGGCTTTAGGTTGATTACCGGATGGAAGTCGAGTGGTGGACAGTCACTGGAAGAGGCTCTAGTCGGCTGGGGGGTTCTAGGCAGGGGAAAGGATGTTGGGTAGGGCTATATAGGGGAAACTTAGAGTTGGTAGTGCAGGAGGAACCCGGAGAACGAAGGGACTCATCGGAGGTTGTGGGGGTGGTAGGAAGGGGCATCGTGGCTAGGATGGTTTCTCAGCGTCACATCCTTCTAGCTGAGCGGTTATTGTGCAAGGAAGCCAACTCTCAATCCCTAGGAAAATATAGTTGGAGAAACTATATAGGGGAGGTTTTGGTTATGAGAATACGATAGCTTAGATTGTCCGATTTGACAACTTAGCCTAACTCTCACGTTAGAGCTCCAAAAAACAATGAAGGAATCTAGAAAAATAAGATGGTGGCATCGGCAGGCTCTGATCATCCAAATTACGATCATAAAATGTCATTTCCCGAAGTCTGTGAGATAAATTGCGATGGATCCCATCAAAAAGCTTCAGTAAAGCTTTACTAGTTGCTTTCACTTTCTCTTCAATGAGAGAATCAATCACATCTCCTTGCTAGACACGTTGTTGCATGCTTTTATTTCCTCACCGAGAGCTACAACTGCAACTCCTTGTTGAGCACCCTACTACATGCACCCACTTCTTCCTCATTTGAAGCTTCAGTTGCAGCTCGTTGTCGAATATATATGTACTACACATCATTTCTTTCACCTCATTGGAATCCTTCATAGGGCATGCCCGTTGCATGTTCACTTTCTTCCTTCTCATCAAGTGTTCTATTGAAACTCTCCGCCAATTACTCCCTGAAACTACAAGCTTCCTCTTCCATTCCACCCCACTCTTGTTGGTTTCTTAGTTTTGGCATGAGAACATAGACAGTAAACACCAATTGTCCAGGTTAAGATGCCCAACCAAACAGAAAGCACCATACAACAACAACATTCAAGCCTTTATCCCACTATAGTTGGGTCGGCTATATGGATCCTTTGTCGCCATTGTGCCCTACCTTTGGTCTTTGCACAATTTCTCAAATGATTCATATTCATAAGGGTGACTAAATTTTACGCTGTCCATCTACCTAACACAAATGATCCACTACAGAAAGCACCATATAAGAGGGAAAATCATAATTTTGCTTATTTCGCTTAAACCTTGAAATTGAATTAGAAAACATTAAATTACATTAAATGGTTTGATATTACACTATTTTGTTAATAAAAGATCAGGTTATAATATCTTTTCTTTAGACTTGTGTTCTAGGCCACGTGTCCAATGATGATGTTATGGGCTCCTGGCCCACTTATTATGTTATATGTTCTTTTAGTATTTTTATTAGGTTTTGTATTGGGGAGAGTTACATGTTTCCCATTTGTATCTCTATTTATAGGACCTTAAGGGTCTCGTATGGGAGAAAATGAAATAGTTCTAATTCCTTGCCTTTGTATCTCTATTTATAGGACATGTTTCCTTGTCTTTGAATGACATTAAATAGTTCTAATTCCTTGCCTAATACCAAAGTTGCTTTACAACCTTTCCTTAGTTCTTCAGTGCCTTTAATGAAGATATCATAATTTTTGCAACTTCATTTAGTCCCTTAAAAGTACACTACGTATTGTCCAGCTTAAGTGTAATTTCTTTCTTTTTACAGTTGATAATAGCTTCACATCTTGATAACCAATCCATCCCTAATATGATGTCAAATTCAGATAGGGGTAGAACCGCAACATCTGCTTTTACTGGGTTGGTATCAATTGTTAGCCACACTGTACATCGAAGCTTTGTAGTCATCTCAATATTATTAGACATTTTAACTCTTAATTCTTCAAGCGATATATAAGGTTCCAACCTTAATTGTTTAATTGCTCTTGTAGATATGAAAGATTGACTAGCCCTTGTATCAAATAATACCTTTAGAAGATGATTGTGTACATAAATCATACCTGTAATAACAGTATCATCGGCTTTAGCCCCTTGCTGGTTCATATTGAAGACTCTAGGCTGCACCTGTCTGTCTTCTCTAATTTCCACCACAGATCCCGATGTTTCGATCCCATTACCTTTATCAACTCTACCAACTAAGCTGTTATCAAGGTGATGAAATGTTGGTGCCTGACTAGGACCACCTTTTTCAGATACTGTCTTCCATAACGGGCAATCTTGGCGGCGATGTCTAGGCTTCTGACATTTAAAACAAACGCCAGTTCCCTTCAAACATTCACAAAAATGATTCTTCCCGCATTTCAGACATAAGGGCTTCATTGTATTACTGCTAGCTCCACTTTCACTTCGAGTTTGTGCTGGAGGACCTCCTTTCTTCCTCTTCCTGTTTGAACTTCCACTCTTTCGCGAGAAATCCATACTCTGTCCCTTTGGAAGCCTCTTCTTCTGAAACTCCATTCGCCTTTGCGAACTCTCGACATCCATCTCGATCAACTTAGCAGTCTCCACCAATTCATTGTAATTCTTGATCCTCTGTGAGATGAGATGTACACGCACATCTTCTCGTAGACCCAATTGAAATCGAAAACAACGATCGCTTTCCTTGGCGACCATATCTCCTGCATAATAAGCTAGTTGTGCGAACTCAGCTTCATATTGAAGAACTGTACGATTTCCTTGCATTAATCGAAGGAATTTTTCCTGCAACATTTGCTTCTCAGATGGAGGGACAAACCAGTTAACAAATTCTTTCAGGAATTCGGACCAGGGAATCTCCGAGTTTTTACGCCCAACAAATTTTTCTTGCCTTATGTTGTCCCACCATCGATCAGCCTCGCCTTCCAGCAGGAAGACGACTAAATCGATTTTTTGATCGTCGGGACACCTCATAGCGTTGAAGATTAGTTCAATCCTATTTATCCAACTTTCCGTTTCCATCAGTGATAACCCTACTCGAAATAAGGGCGGTCTCAATTCGAGAAATTGCTTCACATATGACTCACTTGACATTGGCGGTTGTGACGCGACAACAACATTATGGCCCATCCGAATAGCTTTAGCTAATGCTTGCATGACTTCTGATAATGAGGGGTTTGATCTTTCCCTATTTCTTTCCTCAGCCATGCGACTATTTTCTCCTTCAAGCTCTTCTCTTTGTCGTCTTCTCAAGTAGGTGCGAAAGGGTTCCTGAAAACAAGAAGGTGTCAATTTAGATGTTTTAAGTTTGTTTTACTTACATTCTCGCATTCCTATATACTCCTATTTTGCTGAAAAATTCAAGACCGACTCTGATACCGTTTAATTGTAACGGCCCTACCTTCTAGGCACCATCACAACTTTCATTTATCTTCTTCTTATTAAATCAGAGAGCGGCAGGTATATGATCATTCAACAATTATACATAAACAGGTATAATGACAGAGTATATAAAAAGTGCAGAGAAGTAAAACACATTTTCTCTTTTTATTATTTATTTTACATCAGATACAATATAGTACATTGCTAGCAGATGACTCGTTATATAAACACAAAAAGGAGTCATCACAAAATCTGAGTTACAGTTACAAGTATCCTACAAGATCATATCAAAACTATACTCGTAACTCAGAACAAAAACTATAATGTAAAATACTACATAACCACGAGCAGACTACTTGAAATAGAACTGAAACTCGTCATGGGGACAGTCGGGGTCGCGACAGGCTGCCTTGTGGGCATCCATGACACCAAATACGGCTGTGATGACGTCAACCCAAATCTTGTGCATCTTCTCCTTGCGTGTAGGGGCCTGGTAGAGCTAGCAGGAGTAGCCTCCGCGTTAACCTTGTTTTAGTTACATTTTCGATCAGTCAAAGACTAAATGAATTCTCATTGTTTCCTTTTTACTATGGTGTCTTATTTACATTTTACGGATTTCATAGTTTATTCTCTTAATTACATTCTCTCTCGTTATATCATATTAATTCGTTTTCATCATCTTCTTATTGTTGACCTTTTTCTTATTTTGTTCATCTTTTGCTCATCCTTTTCCTATATATCTTTTCATGTGGGGTTGAACTTTCTTAGCCTTATCTCTTATACTTTTCCTGTTCTTATCGGGCAGTGTTAAAGGAATATTAATATTTCGTATCATTTATATAGCGCGCTTGCATGTCTTTTCATATTTGCACATATTTCTTAATGTGTCTTTTCATATTCGCACGTTAACCTTCATTACATTATTATTGGGAGGACATTCACCACGCCTCCACTGTTGGGTTGATCATTAACTTAGCTCATTTCATTACTTTATCCTTTACTTATTCCTTTACTTCATTTAATTTATTGTATGTTTACTTTCAATTGCTCTTTTCATAAAGTATAAACATAAAACATTATCATGAAAAATAATCATGAAATAAAACAATTACACAAGGGTGAGAACTCACTTTGTCAACCCCTTTCCCTTTATCCCTTCGACCACTATCGTCGCCTTGCCTTCCACCACCTCGTGAAGCCATGTCCTAAATCGGAAATATTTTAAAGACAGACATAAGTTGATGTTTTAATTAAGGTTAAACACTTCAAGACGTTCTTGACGGGCTCCGCTTGACCTAATTAGGTCAAAGGAGTCATTTAGGGTTTAATGGGTGGTTGTCCTATCTTGAAAACAAGGGGCTTTTGGTCCAATTGGCGAGGGAACATCATGCCCTAGCCAATTTTTGTTGCCCTAGCTCAAAATCTCCTAAATTGATTGCTGCCCTAATTGTTAAAATGAGGTTTATTCACTTGTAGTGAAGGGGTAACACTCCCTATCCTCCAAATAATTATTTGAAGTGAAAGGATATCCTCTACGTTAATTTCTTTATCACTTTAATAATATGGGGATGAAGCTTGTGTTAATTTAGAGGGACACACATGCTAGGAGTCCTTCCCTTTCCCCATACGTGCTTTTTAAATTTCGGAATCCCTAGTATATGACTTAGGGTTTCACTAAAAGCACTTCAAATCACGAGTTAGGACCTAAGGATCCTCTACAAAAACTTTTGATACAATTTAAAAGAAAGGAATATTAGAAATCTCAAACCCTAGGTTTCTACCGGTTTCAATCCATGCAAAAACTTCATGAAATAAACAAGAGGAGTGGAGAGGAAGTGATTACCTTTCAAACAGAAGAGAAATCACAAAAAACGGAGGAGAAACGAGGGCTCGAGGGCTTCCGTCGGCGTGCGGCTTCGGTCCGCCGTCTGTGCTGCTGTGCGGGATCAGAAGAAGGGAATGAGATGAACCGTGATGCTTCATTCCCATTATTATTGGGCGCCGCTTAAGATACGCACGACACGCAACCAATTTGACCGGGATTAGCCTGTTCCAGTCGTTTTGTGAGCCGGTTCACCTCCTTTTTAAAACCACAAGCCCATTTCAACCCTTAGTTATCAACACACCAAGTTCTTTATTAGCACACCAAGTTCATAATATTTTTTTGTTATAACCAATTATAATATTAGCATACCTTTAGTGGCGTCACACCCGCTTATGTCGACCCCTGCTTTATCGTTCCCTTTGGATCCTTTCCTTCAACCGGCTGGTCCCAAGTTGGCGCCGCCATTTATGCCTGAGGCTGCTTGCTCTCCACCCGACCTACTGTCATTCCACTCGTTCTTCGCCATCATTTATACCTCAGTCTTCGCTACGGCAAGACGATACCGAGAATTGTTTTGGCGCAAAATCAAAGAGTCGGACGATCATGCAGTACAAACCTTATTCAAGTTTGAGGACAAAGTTCGATTTGTAGGCCGTGAGAGATGTTACGGGCTATGTGCCCAATGATGATGTTATGTGCCCACCTATTATGTTATGTGTTCTTTTAGTATATTATTATGTTATTGTGCTGGGGGAGTTACATGTTTGCCCCTTTGTGTCTCTATTTATAGAACCTTAAAGGTCTCATATGAGAGAATGAAATAGTTCTAATTCCGTGTCTTTGAATGTGAGTTCTTTGTAGCTCTCTCTTCTAACGAGTAGGCCCCGCTTAGGCAATCATGGTCAAGGTTCCGTAGTATATCTCCCACCATCATCTCAACCTCCGGCCACTCCTCCAACAATATTTGAGTAGGCCCATAACAACTTGGTTGCACAATGTATCTCATTTTCTCCCTCCTTAGTATCAAGTTTTATATAAATCAGTCATTTTTAAAATAAAATTATATTTTTATTTCATTTAATAAAAGATTACAACGCCACACATTTAGTCGGCCACCAGGTGTGACACCCCGGTTTAGTGTGGATGCGCTACAGGTTTACAAATCTATGACCACATCCCATCTCCATAGATCTGATTGGCCGCAACTGCTAATTCCAATGGCGGGTTGTTGAGGCTTGTTGAGATACCTTATTTTACGAGTTATGAGTTTCATGCTCCAGCCTCAACAACCCGCCATTGGAATTAGCGTTTGCGGCTAATCATATCCGCGGAGATGGGTTGAGGTCACTGGTCTGCAGACCTGTAGCGCATCCACAGTAGACCGGGGTGTTACACCAGGAAACCTGATAAAATACTATCCAAAATACATTTCGCATGTCCTAAACATCACTCATCTATCACCCACATAAGAGTACCAGTAAAGACAACCTGAAGGCCAACCCAAAAAAGAGACAAAATACATCACTTAGAATCAAGCAACCAAACAAGTACCATCTTCTTAATCTAACAGCATCCTACTTGACTCTATAGAAATTGGAATTCCACAGCTCCATAACTATGCAACTTCACATGAGTAAGCTAAAGTTGGATCTTATGTTGTATATGGCTAGGGAGAATCAATGTAACAAAGTACCCCTAAACATCCTTGGCAAGAGAGCTAGTGCAGAATAGATGATCACAAGTTTCAAAATTAGGGGAGTGGCAACAGGAGCATTTAGAGGCTAAGAAAATCACAATTCTTTGAATGTTACATTCACAAGCACATTTCACAAGTTTCAAAATCAGACACAATGCAGCTTTTGCTTTGCTCTCGGCACTCTTAGCAAAACTTTCTTGCTGTCTTATAATCCATATAAGTTTAGATGATATTCAATTTTTGACACTTTTTAAAAGCACATTTCTTCTTCTTAATATTTTTTTGCGCCTCTTCACTCTACCCTAAATCTGTGTAACCATTGGGATAGTTTCGGTATGTAATCATGTAAAACAAAATTTAGAAAAACTGTAGTAAGATGTGAAGCTATCGATGATATGTGGTATTTGAACAATGAAAGAGAGGTTAGAGCTGCCATCATACTAATTTTGCATGTTAGATGGATTCTGCCATGGATATATGCTTTCAGCTGCTTGATAATCCCACTTCATTCTTTTTTCGGTGCAGAGAGTATTTCTATTGAAATTTTTATGTGATGAAGTACTTAACTCTGTTCTTGTGCGTGAGCACCTTGATCAGTGCACTGACCGGTCGACTGACCTCCATCAAAAACTGCGCTCCCTCACTGTTGAGTGGAGAAATTTAAAAGTCAAGGAAGAAATGCTGGCAATGAGAACCATTAAAGACCACACAAGAAAAACTGTTGGCGTTGAAGGTATACTGAAGGAAGATTCAGTAACTGCTATGATTGCAACACATGGTAGATTGTTGGAGCAGCGACCAAATTGTAGTAACAAAATGCATGATTCCTCTATTTCGACTCTGAATGATATGCCTATGCAGTTAGAGAGTTCCCTTGAGGAGAGTGGACAATTTGACACCCACACGAGCCTGATTTTAAAGAGTGCCAATGTGAAACATGCCAATGGTAATTTGTCTCGAACTTGTTCTCCAAGCAGCACAAGTTTTGCTGACAGTGCAACGGCAGCTGATGTTGAGCTTGCAACTAGCAATGTGGTTTTAAATTTTTCTGCTGAGAAGGACAATCGAGCTCCAGAAGAAGTCGTACAGAACAGTGAACATAGAGAACATATGCCAATCAGTGTCATTCATGATAGTTCGATTAAAAAAAGCATAAATAATGTTGAGAATAATGAAAGCTTTCAGCCAAATGCAGATACAGTTATTGGTAACTGTTTATTTTCTGAAAATGGTGGCACAAATCTACACAACCATACCATTACGATTCCTAGCAGTTGTGGGGAGAAAATTTCTAGACATAACTCACTCACATTTCATCAGACTGCTACGTTCCAGGGAAATGTCATGAATATTAATTTCAATGTAGTTGATTCTGATAATTGTGACCTCGATTTGAATTCCTTGAAACAAGAGATATTACAATTACAGGTGTCAGTTGCGAGTTTGGAATCCCAGCTTATGATGGCATCTTTGAGGAGGGAGTTCTTGGGGAAGGATTCACATGATCAATTGTATTGGATCATTGGCAGGCCCGGCAAACGATCATGGCTTGTTGTAGATAGAAGTATGCTGTTTGCGCAAGAGAGAAGGCTCAAAAAGGAGACAAGAGATCGTGAATGTAAGATTTCACTTGGTTCAAGTGATCCAGTTATTAAGAGAAAAGCTTCTTCAGACTTATTTAGTTGTAACGACACAATTGATTATGGTTTGCATGTGAGTGCATCTGGCTCATCTCCCATTGTTCAATTTGAATCAGATTCAGAACTAGAAGAACTTGTTGGCTGGTTAAGGGATAGCAATTCTAGAGAAAGAGAATTGAAGGAATGTATCTTACTGTGGCGTAGACTTCGGTTTTCTCCGGAAAATGTTTTTGCTCCCTGTGAATCTCAGCTGACATCGAATAAATCTTCCATTTATGAGGAGCGTGCAGTTCCTCTCTCATTGAATACAAAGGCAGCAAACGTTCTTGAAATGAAACATGGTCCGTTTTTGGAAATTGAAATCAATGGAAATCCAAAAAGACGTGGAAAGAAGGCTAAAATTAGTCATGATGATAGAATGTACAGATGCGAGTGTCTTGAGCCTGTATGGCCTTCTCGCCAACATTGTATATCCTGTCATCAGACTTTCTCTACCTTATTTGAACTTGAAGTGCATAATGACGGTAAGTGTAATTCAAGTAATCCTGCAGCTGATGAAGGCAAAGAAATTGATGAGTTGTTGAAGACCAAAGGAGTAAGATGGGAGGCCAGCCAGGAGAAGGAGCATTATGATGGCTTGGATACTTCAGAGTCGGTGAAAAATGGAAAATGGGACGTTAGCTTGAACCTAGTCAATTTTCAAAGGAGATGCCCTTATGATCTCAACGAGGTTAGTAAAAGGTTCATAACAAATAATTCAAACAAAGAGTTGGTAAAGGAGATAGGACTTATTGGTTCAAATGGGGTCCCCTCTCTTGTACCAGGTTGCTCTTTGCAATTCCTTGACCCTACTCTTATCTTCGATCAAAATAAACTAAAAAATGCTACCATGAATGAGGGTTATTCTAATCAAATAGAAACTATTAGTAAAGACATAACCCAAGATGACACTGGAAAAGTGTGCAAAAATATTTCTGGGGTGCTTCAAAATGGGCATGGTGATAGTCATGAAGAGTCTCTTTTGAAAATTGAGGGGCCTGCGTCTAGTCATGCAGAGGTTCAAAGAACATCCCCTGCATTTAAATCAGAAAACTGTAAAGGTGCTCAAAGTTACACAATTCCAGAGCCATCGTTGAGACCTTTGGTTGGAAAGATATCCCAAATTGTAAAGCGTCTGAAGATGAATCTGCTTGATATGGATGCAGCTCTACCTGGAGAAGCAATTAAACCTTCAAAAGCTAGTTTGATTAGGAGATGTGTTTGGCGAATGTTTGTGAAGTCAGCAGAATCAATATACGAGGTGAGCTGTATTTTTATTTTTCTGTTTATTGTTTTTTAATTGTCTACCTTACTTCTCTTCATTTCCCAGTCTCTTTATCGAATGCATAAATTATTTTTTTTATGACATGGTTTCCCAGACATGGACACGTTCACTTCAAATTCTGCAGGATGTAGATTAGCACGTGGGGTAACAAGTAGAATGGGCTTTGAACTTTAATGTAGATAATTACTGATTTATGAAATCCTGCTGTTATTGAGTTACTAGCTCGAAAGCTGTTGCATCAAAGTTACAATGGGTAAGAATTTGAAATATAAATAAATATTATTCCAATAAATATAAATATTAGCTGGAAAGTTTTTGCATCTGTTAGAAAAGACTATTTAAAGGCCCATATATTGACCCATTTATTTTTCCTCTTCTCTTGTAATAGTCCCACATCTTGTAAATGAGACTCTTCTCTCTCTCCTCTCCCTATATACATGTATTCATACATTGTATTTACATACACAAGAAGGATATACAAAGTTTTTCCCAAGCGTTTTTGTTCTTTTCTACATGGTATCAGAGCGACGGTCCTACCTCCTGTTTCGGACGGCTAATTTTTTTCTCTAACCGCTCGTACTGCGGCCTCCCGACTCTACCCGCAGTTGGACTAGTGTTGCGGTTTCCTTCTTTCTAACCGCAGGACACTTCTCCGTGGAGCCACCCACCGCCCCGCCTCCTCCTCTCTCCTTTTATAATCTATCCTGCCTGCTCCGTCGGACCCTCTTCGTTTCGCGTACCTGCGGCCTCCTCTCCTCCCATGCGATCTACCTTCTTGGCGCTGCAGTTCCTTTCCTGCTTGATTCCTGCGGTATCTTTCCGCTACTCGTGGATTTTTTTGGTGTGTGTTCGCTGCTTCCCACGATCTCTTTGTGGTCTCCTTCTCTCGCCGCTAGTCAGACCGCTCTGCCTTCTTCGCGATCAGCTTGTCACGTGTGATTCTGTTATCGTGCGGGTTGCTCGTCGAGCGGCCTGCTCTTGCCGATCTGCCGACCTAATCTTGTCGCGCGATCTACCCGTTGCTTGCCCCTTCTCCGATGTTCGATGCAGATTGGAGGTTTCTGATGCAGTGGTCCAGAGCCGCCCCGCTCTGGTTCTGCGCCAGAGGAACACGTCCGGTCCCACCTCCGGGCTGCAGCCCAAGAACCCCACCCATGACCGCACCTATTCTCAGCGCGACGGGACGTTGAGGCGGTGTCTCGAACCCATACCCCTCAATAAATCCCTTTCCTAACATGGACTATCACCAACTGAGCTGCATCAGTTTCTCTTCTAGCCGCTAGCGATAGTCCCTGTTAGGAAAGAGATTTATCAAGGGGGCTGGGTTCGAGACTCTGCCTCAACATCCTACCGCACTGAGAATAGGTGCGGTCATGGGTGAGGTGCTTGAGCTGTAACCCGGTGGTGGGACCGGACGTGTTCCTCTGGTGCAGAACCAGAGCGGGGCTTCTCTAGACCACTGTATCACTTTCTCTTCTAGCCGCTGTGGGCTTCTGCGGGCTTGTCGCTCTATCACTCTTCGTGCTGTCTGCTTCAGCCTCCACAGTCTCTTTTTCTCTCTTCTCAGTACGCTGCTCTGACCGCCGCGATCTCTTCTCAGTTGCTGCTCAGTCTGACGCAGCTTTGCCGGTTAGTCTGCTTCCAACCGCGCCGTTGTGTTCTCTGCTCGCTGCGGCCTTGCTTAGTCGTTGTTGTTCTTGCCGCCGTGTTTTTGCTGCTGCTTCTCCCTGTCCGTTGTACCTTCTTCTCTTAGCTGCAACTCTCCTGACTTTAGCTGCCTACCCGCCTTGTCGGCTAGCAACTTTGCTTTACCGACGGTTCCCTGTTCATGGATACTTCTACTGCCACTTCCACTCCAGCTGAGACGGCTGTCCCTGTTCCTGAACTCCGTGACGAGTTGCGAATTACTGCCATTTTTCTTACTGGGAAGAATAACTTTGTTTAGTGAGTGCACTCTATTCGCCGAGTTCTTCAGTTAAAGAGATTTCTGCATCATTTGACCCAGGTTGTTCCCTTTGCACCTACCCATGACTGGATTCATAACGATGATCATGTTCAAACATGGCTTTTCAACTCTCTCGATGGCGAACCTTGCCGCATGGTCATGTATCACGAGACGGCCAAAGTAGGGGTGTGCGCGGTGCGGTTTGGTGCGGTTTTGGCCCAAACCGCAACCGCACCGAAATTAAGCGGTGCGGTTTCGGTTTGATGCGGTTTTTTGCGGTGCGGTTGCGATTTCGGTGCGGTTTAGACATTGTTGATTTTATATTTGTTTATGCATTGAAATTAGTAAAACATATTTGAAATCTAGCAAAAATTAGTACTAACAAAAGTCTAAGAGATTGAGTAAACCGCACTGATATAAAACCTAAAAGTGTAATACCTTTTGTGATTATGCTTCGGCTTCACATTCAAGTTCGTCACCATCATCAACTTGTATTGTAACATGAGAAGGCACTTGAGATCATACATAACAAATCATCTAAATAAAACCCCACCGGACCAAGAAGGCGTGAAAACTGAGGCAGCAGTTCACTGACCTTTTCAGAGCAAAGTCGAAGGAGACAACGGCGGCGGCGGGCGATGAAGTGGAGGCGACAGTGCAAAGTCGAAGGAGACGACCCCACCAGACCCTAAACGCGGTGTAGTTTCTGGAGAGTGGAGGCGACGACGGCGGGCGATGAAGTTTCCGGAGTCGACGGCTGCGGTGAGAAGAACATCGAGGGAGCTAGGGTAAATTGGAAAAGGGAGCAGAGCGGCGGTGAGAGAGAACTGCGATTTTTTTTTTAAAATAATATAGAGCATCTGAATCGGGTTTAATACTTAATAGGTGTGGTGTTTTTTAATAATATAGAGAACTGCTACGGTGAGAAGAAGAGCGGCTTTTTCAACAGCCTCAGACGGAGCTAGAGCGGCCACTCAAATAAGTGTGGTGTTTTCACTTTTACCGGGTTTAATACTTAATAGGTGCGGTCAATGTTTTAAATATCGGATGTCGGACACATATCAGATTGTGTTTTAAAATGTCGGATGTCGGAAGTCGGAGACATGTCGGGGATATTTTAAAATATCGGATTTTCCATATATTATAAATAAAATTTTATTTAATGTATACTAACTATAATTATATGTTATAAAAATAGCAAATAGATAAAAATGAGTCATTTATATTATGAAATAAATTTAAATAGTATTAAGAAAAAATATTATTAACAAATACAAAATGATATATTGTAAAATATATTTAATACTATACACTAATTTTATTTTGATAACAATAAGTTTATTGCTACTTGAGTTTTTTCGGAAACAATCACCTAATAAATGTATTAAATATTTTCCTACAAAATTGATTGCGGCGATTTAACATACTACATAATCCATATGTGATTTAAATATATGATATTTGTCTGCAAATATAACATAAAATAAAATATCGGGTGATATATTTAAAAGTCGTGTCGGCTGATATATCGGAAAAGATCGGACATGTCAGCCTATATTTTACAAAAGGACATAATCTATTATTTTGAGAAAAACATATCGTTTTCCTCGAAAAAAAGATATGTCGGGAGACATGTCGGACATGTCGGAGGACATTTAAAACAGTGGGTGCGGTGCGGGCAGTGTCGTGTTGCAAAATTGTAAAAAAAATTCAAATACCCAAATAATCGGTGCGGTGCGGTGCGGTGCTACGCGGTGCGGTTTAAAATTCGGTGCGGTTTTTGCGGTGCGGGCGGTTCTTGCGGTTTGTGGTTTTTTGTGCTCACCCCTAGGCCAAAGCGATGTGAGATGAGCTCCATTCTCTTTAATCAGGCAAGGACAGTTTCCAGCACCTGTACGTTATCATCACCGATGTCCAGACCCTTGACTCCGACAATGGTGCTAACTTAACCTCTTTTGTTGCTCGGTCCAACACTGGTTGAAGCCTGAATTCAATATCAGCCCCCGACTACGGATCTCGCTGCCCAGCGTGCTCAAAAGGAAGCTGTTGGTATTGTAATGATGATGACTTGTGTTCCACCTCATCTTCATAGTGTTTGGGCTCAGATCCTCTCGTCTGCTACTACTCCCTCATTCTTTGACGTATGCTCCGTGCTGTTAAAGGTTTCGCCGCCTCCTGATGCTATCGACCCTCCTTCCCCGGCTCTTATCAATCACTCTTCTGTGCCATTAAGACCTCTCCCTCCCCCTACCCATGGAGAACGTTCAGGCTCTCGGGAAAGGGGTCGCGGTGGACGGCCACAACCTAAGTGTTCTTTTTGTGGTAAGGATGGACACCCGGAGGCGACCTGCTACCGCAAAAAATGGTCTTCCTCCTCGTCCGACTGCTTCTGTTGCTGCCCACAGTCCTTCCACTCGTGCTGATCTTGAAGAAGTCTGCCTCTAGCTCTAGCAACTTCACGGGATTCTCAACCACCCGCCTGCCTCTGTTTCCTCCATCTCTAATGATGGTATCACTTGTCTCTCCACTGGTCCACGTTGGATATTGGATTCAGGTGCTACTCACCATATCGCCTCGCTGAAGCCTCATCAATACTTGGATTCTTCACATCCTAAGTTTATTACAGTGGCCAATAGCGACATCGTTCCTATCTCCGGCTCCGCTGACATCGACATGCCTCTTAATTCCCCTATTTATCACAGCTCGGCTCTCCATGTTCCGCGCTCCTTGTTTAATTTACTTTTTGTTAGTCGCCTCACTATCGATTTGAATTGCTCTATCACATTCACCTCTTTTTTTTCTGATGTAGGATCGACAGACGCAGAGTATCATTGGTAAAGGACGACTGCAAAATGTGTTCTACCTTTTTGATGTTTCTCCTACCATCTTCTCCTCAGTCTCCTCGGTTGATTGACATTGGCGTCTCGGTCATGCTCCTCTTCCGGTCCTCAAGAAGATTCTTCCTGATATTTCTCTTCCAACTTTTACATATGATTCATGTATTTTGGGAAGACAACATCGTTTCTCTTTTCCTCCACATTGTACCCGGAGCTCTGCTCCTTTTGTTTTAGTACATTCTGATATTTAGGGTTCGCACAAAATAAAGAGTGTTTTTGGGTATCATTATTTTATAACTTTTTTTTGATGATTATTCTCGGATAACATGACTTACTTAATTCGTGATCGCTCTGAAATTCCTCGTGTGTTCCAGATTTTCGTTCTTGAGACTCACACACAGCCCTCCGACAACATTAAAACTCCCCAGACAGATAATGCTCGTGAATACACTAGCCATGAATTTGCTAATATTTGTTTTGAATTTGGAATTATTCACCAGACTATATGTGCTATACGCCTATACCCCCCAACAAAACGGAGTGGTTGAACGTAAAAAATAGATCTCTTTTTGATGTTGCTCGCCCCCTCGTGATTCAAATGCAGGTACCCAAGGCTTATTAGCACTTTGCGCTTTCGATGGCTTGTTATCTCATTAACCGTCTCTCTTCCCCCGCCCTTCGAAACGCTACTCCGTTTAGTCTTCTCTTCCCCTCTACTCGGTCATTCTCTCTCACGCCTCAGATATTTGGTTGTACCTGTTATGTTCACTTACTTGCTCCGTCCACGGACATATTCGATCATCAGGCAGCCAAACACATGTTCGTCGGTTATTCCCGTACTCAGAAAGGCTATGTTTGCTACTCTCCTACTACCTGCAAGGTGATCGTTTCAACTGATGTTATCTTTCGGGAAGATCTTCTCCGCTCCAGACCAACCTCTTCCACCACAATCCTTGCCAAGACCTGTCATCCTACTACCTGCAAGGTGCTCTTCTTATCTCCTTCCTCCACCCTCTAGGTTTTTTTTTTCTTCTCTCATCTCCTCCATTTCTAGGGATAACACCCCTTGTATCCCCACCTCCATCCGCATCTCCGCATCCCTCCTACGAACCTCCAAAAGAGCCACATAACAAGTCGTTTGCTCATAGATGCATGCTTTTGTGATGGAGAAATTGTGGTGTCACTAATGATCTACCTTTACTCTTTATCTTTGACCCCTTCTTGAGAATAAGGGTTGGGATGAAGTATGGTGCCCAATCTCAATCCTTGCACCAGATTGGCAAAGATGAAGTTCTCCAGGCAGGTAATGTTGATGATGATACCAAGTAACTCTACTTTCACCTGTATTCTTATGAACAACACCTTTGTATCCCTATTGAAGGATGACCCGATGCTATATACTTTGTCATTGCCATTAGAGGAGAAGGGGCCACCTTAACTGTGGAACTTAGAATGGTGATGTTGTGCGCCACACCAATAATTCCACCATCTTTCATTCATTTTTAAGGGAAGAATTATGGGTGCAATTTCTAACTTTTTTATATTTTGTTTCCAAGTATTTGATAATGACCACAGAAATTTTCAGAGATATTATTATTAATTCAGAGTATATACTTTGTCATTACCATTTTAATTCTCCCTCCTAATTTTGTAGTAACAGTACCTTAAATGATCCTCGAATTTTTTCCCTATTTTCCATGGTCTTCTCATTTTGCATCCATTGAGATCATACTTATTAGACTGACATTTGGTGCTCTCATTTTTTTTCTTATTTTGTACCCATTGAGACAAGTGTGAGTGTTCCAGAAGTAGCGGACTGTTGGCGTATGGCGTATGCACAGGTAGCTCTCATCGATTACCGATAGTGTTCACACGAGTCCAGAGTATTCACATGTGAGGATTAAGTGAAAGTGAGTAGCGAAGAAATTTACCAAGCTTTGATATCATGTGAGATTCTGAAATATAAAAAAATTATTATTCTATGTACTATTAAAATAAAGAACTTAAGCCGGTGAAAAATCTCTCGTCCTTCATGGATTGTGTAG
This sequence comes from Platanthera guangdongensis, assembly GCA_039583875.1. Classification (NCBI taxonomy): domain Eukaryota; kingdom Viridiplantae; phylum Streptophyta; class Magnoliopsida; order Asparagales; family Orchidaceae; genus Platanthera; species Platanthera guangdongensis. The sequence continues at coordinate 147,477,351 of CM077154.1, forward strand.
CAGGCAGCTTCAAATTTTATTTTTTTAGGTTTATATATATAAATAAACGTTACTTAGACAGGTGAACAGTGGAGTGGTCTATTATTCATCTGCCTAATAATAGATATATCATATAAATAGCGTTTATATAGTATAATATAATTTATCGATAATTATATTATATATAGACGTTTATATATAAGGAAATTTAAATTTAAAAAATTTAAATTAAATGACAAAATCTATCTAAAATTAAAGTATATATTACTGCTAGAAAAGCCCTTGTAAAGGCCCATTTTTTTCTTGTATTTGTCCCTCATCTTGGATTGAGATCTTCTCTTCTCCCTCTCTTCCTATATAAATGTATTCATACTTGTAATTATTTATTCAGGAAGTATATACAAGGTTGTAGGTCTCTCTTTTCCTGCTCTCTTTACATGGTATTAGAGCCAGCGGTCCTATACCTGCGGTTTCAGTTTGTCTAACCGCCCACACCGCCATCCCTTCTCTCCTGCGGACTGCATGTCTATCCGCTCTGCTCTCCTGCGGCCTGTTTCTCCTGTCCGCTATCCCTTCCGCTCTCCTGCGGCGTGCCTGTCTTTCCGCGACTTCTGCGGACTACCTCTCTGCGTCCGCTTCTCCTCTCTCTCTGTGGTTCCCCCCCCCCCCCCCCCCTCAGGCTTCTTATAGCCCTCTTCTGCTCTGTCTCGTGGGGCCCGCCTCTCTTATCCGCAGCAGCTTCTTTTCCTGTCCGCTGTGTGCTTCCCTTCTCCCTTGCTGCTTGAGTTCTTCATCCTCGCGATCTCTTCTTTTGTCTGCCCGAGCTTCTTTACTCGCGGACTTCTCCTTCCCGCTTCCTCGTGGTGCTTGAGTTCTACTCGCGCCAGTCTCCTTGCGGACTGCTCCTGTCCTAACGGCTGCGGGCTCCTCTCTCTTGCGGACCGGTCTCCTGTCTGCTGCGTGATCCTGCCTCAGTCCGCCACGGGTTCGTTGCGGACTGTTCTCTGCTATAGTCTGCTGCGACCTGCTCCGCTCGCTGCGTGGGCTGTCCTCCAGTCCGCTGCGATCTCCGCCTTCTACTTCAATCCGCTGCGGCCTGCTCACTGCTCCTATCCGCTGCAGTATCTTTGCTCGTTGACTGCTCCGTCTGCTGCCTTTCTTCAATCGGCGAGCTCCCTTCCTGCACTTGCGGCCTCCCCTCTCTACTCGCTGCCGACTACTCCGGTTCTTGCTGCGTCCTGGTTCTCGCTGTGTCTTGGTTCTCGCTGCGGCCTGGTTCTCGCTGCTCCAGTCCGCTGTGATCTCCGCCTTCTACTTCAATCCGCTGCGGCCTGCTCACTGCTCTTATCCGCTGCGGTCTCTCTCCGTCACTGGTCCCGGTTGCGGCATGGTTCCTTGTTGCCACCTCTGCTTCGTGCTCCTGCTGCGGCCTCTGCGGTCTGGCCTTTCCTCTGCTTGGTGCTCCTGCTGCGGCCTCTGCGGCCTGGTCTCTTCTCTGCTTGGTGCTCCTGCTGCGGCCTCTGCGGCTGGTCTTTGGCGACCCCTATCAGGATGTGTGCCTCATCCGCGCTGATCGCCCCACAACTGGGCTTTGTGGTGTCTATCTCTGATAGCGGGAGCTCCTCTCTTGTACACAGTTCCTCCTGGATTTTGGACTCCGGTGCGACACACCACATTACCCCCATACAGCCTCCACAATACCTGGCCTCTGTGCATCCTAAGTTCATCACCGTTGCAAATGGGGATACCACTCCCGTCTCTGGATCCGTTGGCATCCCTCTTACTCCCTCTATTACACTTCGATCTATTCTTCATGTTCCTGGCTCTTCCTTTTAATCTTCTCTCTATTAGTCGTCTCATTCACGACCTTAACTGCGACATAACCTTCTCTTCAACCTCTTGTGTTTTGCAGGATCGCAGGACGCGGAACATCCTCGGTACTGGGCGGCTGTCCAATGAGTTCTACATTTTCGTTTCCTCTTCTCCCACCGCTCTCTCCACCCTCTCTTCTGTTGACTGGCATCGTCGTCTTGGGCATGCTCCTCTTCCCATTCTTCAGAAAGCTCTTCCTGATGTTTCTCTTTCTGAGTTTCGGTGTGAGTCTTGCATTTATGGCAAACAACATCGTGTCTCATTTTCCTCACCTAATACCCGGTGTGATGCCCCTTCTCCTTAGTCCATTCTGATATTTGGGGGCCCTATAAGCTCCCGAGTGTTTTTGGCTATCGATATTTTGTCACATTTATCGATGATTACTCTGTGTTACCTGGTTATATTTAATTCGGGATCGTACTGAACTTCCCTCGACTTTTCGTGCCTTTCTGGTCGAGATTCGTACTCAGTTTTCTACCTGCGTCAAAATTTTTCGTACCGATAATGCGCGCGAGTATACGGGCCGCACCTTCTCCAATATCTGCACAGAGTTTGGTATTGTTCATCAGACCTCGTGTGCCTATACTCCTCAACAGAACGGCGTCGCCGAGCGGAAGAATCGGCACCTTCTCGAGGTCGCCCGCTCTATCATGTTTCAGATGTAGGTTCCGCCTCTCTATTGGAACTTTTCCGTCTCTACTGCCTGTCATCTCATCAACCTCATGCCTTCCTCCACCTTGCACTTCGTGGCTCCTATCACTCTTCTCTTTCCTTCACAGGCTCTGTTCTCTCTCACGCCCAGAGTCTTTGGGTGCACATGCTATGTTCATAACCTGGCTCCGCCCACTGACAAGCTCCCTCCCCGAGCAACCAAGATGATGTTTGTTGGCTACTCTCGCACCCAAAAACGATATGTTTGCTATTCTCCTGCCAACGGTAAACTAACCATCTCTGCTGATGTCACTTTTTGGGAAGATCAACCCTTCCATACCCTCTCTACAGATCTGTTTCTTCCTCCTATAATTCGGCCTGTGGTGCCCGTTACCTCTCCTTCTCCTTCTCTACTTCCAACACCTACCCCCCCCCCCCCCAATCCGCCCTACGCCGCCTATCATCCAGGTGTACTCTCGTCGCCCTCCGAGCTCTCATGCCCTGCCACGGCCGCCCTCTACCGACGTGCTTTCGCGGCCTGCTGATCCGGTGCCTCTCCACGGCCCATCCCCTGACCAACTACGTTTCTCTCCATCGGCTCACTCCACCTCTCTACGCCTTTGCCACTTCACTTTCCTCTATTTCTATTCCTAATACTGTGCAGGTGACGCTTCAACACCCGGGGTGGCGGACGGCCATGGAGGATGAAATGAGGGCTCTTTGGGCTAACCGGACTTGGGATCTGGTTCCCCTTCCTGCAGGCGAACACTGTGTCAGCTGCAAGTGGGTCTTTGTTGTTAAACACGTCGCAGATGGTACCGTTGAGCGTCTGAAGGCCCGCCTCGTGGCCCGGGGTTTTACTCAGCAACAAGGCCTTGATTATGAGAAAACTTTCTCTCTCGTGGCCAAATTGAACACGGCCCGAGTTCTTCTCTCCTTGGCTGTTCACCGTCATTGGCCTCTTTATCAGCTGGATGCTAAGAACGTCTTCCTCAATGGTGATCTGCAGGAGACTGTTTATATGCATCAACCTCCCGGGTTTGAGACCACGGGGGAGTCTCGGGTTTGTCATCTTCGAAAATCTATTTATGGTCTCAAACAGTCACCGCGCGCTTGGTTTGACAAATTCAGCAAGGTAGTCCGCGATATTGGCTTCACTCGGAGCTCGGCTGACTTCTCTCTCTTCACTCGACACCGGCCAACCGGAACTGTGATTCTACTTGTCTATGTTGACGATATCCTCATTACTGGCGACGATACTACAGGGATACAACATACCAAACAACAGTTAAACTCCGCCTTTCAGACCAAAGATCTTGGTAACCTACGGTACTTTCTCGGGCTTGAGGTTGCACGACGGCCTGATGGTCTTGTATTATCCCAAAGGAAGTATTGTATGGATCTCCTTCATGATGTTGGCTATTTGCGATGCAAACCTAAGGATACTCCAATGGACGCTAATCACAGGCTCTCGGCCCATAGCTCTGACTCCGATAAGCTGCTTACGAATCCGAAATACTACATACGCTTGGTTGAGAAACTGATCTACCTTACAGTTACTCGACCAGACATCTCCTTTGTCGTATGAGTCCTGAGTCGATTTATGCATGCTCCTCGGACATCTCATCTTCAAGCTGTCGAGCGCATTCTTCGGTATCTCAAGAACGCTCCAGGACAAGGGCTTGTGTACAAGCCATCCACATCTCTATCTCTCGTTGCATACTCGGACGCTGACTATGCAGGATCCATTGATGATAGACGCTCTACATCTGGTTTTTGTACCTACTTCGGTGGTCATCTCATAACCTGGCGTAGCAAGAAACAGAATGTGGTTGCTCGCTCTTCCGCTGAAGCTGGGTACCGGGCCATGGCTGCTGTAGTTTCCGAGTTAACATGGCTTGAGAGTCTTCTGGGAGACTTGGGTGTTTGTCTCTCATCACCGACGACCCTATTTTGTGATAGTCAAGCAGCAATACATATTGCCAAGAACCCGGTCTTTCACGAACGCACAAAGCATATTGAAGTTGACTGCCACTTTATTCGGGAAAAAGTACAGTCAAATAAGGTAGATCTGGAGCATGTCTCTGCTATAAATCAATTTGCTGATATCCTGACCAAAGCTCTCTCCCGACCGCTATACTACCAATTTTTATCCAAGGTTGGCGCCTACGACTTGTACGCTCCAGCTTGCGGGGGAGTGTTTGAAAAGCCCTTGCAAAGGCACATTTTTTCCTTGTATTTGTCCCACATCTTGGATTGGGATCTTCTCTTCTCCCTCTCTTCCTATATAAATGTATTCATACTTGTAATTATTTATTCAAGAAGTATATACAAGGTTGGAGGTCTTTCTCTTTTCCTGCTCTATTTACAATTACAATACATATATAGGAGGGTCAGTGCACTGGGGACTCATAGCATCTCTGATTGTCCGAGCACGACGGCTCTACCACTGTTCGCGCCCCCAACACAGTACTCTGGCTATCACACAATTTTCCAAGCGCTTCGGGGGACTGCGAGTAGCTGGAGCTCTGTCTTGTCGGGGCACTGTCGCGTCTGCATGGGGGCTCCCTTTTGAGCCTCGTGCACTGCCACTTGTTTAAAAAAAACTAAAAATTTACACAGGAACTCCTCTCTTCACATAGGGTGGAGGAAGAATCTTCCCTTGGATATGTGTGACTAAGTACAAGAAATAGGAGAATATATAATGATTGCCGAGTTTTGTTGGTCCATCTGATAATCTAGATAAAAAGGCCGAATTTTGTAGGTCCATCTGATGACTGAAAGGAAGGATTCAAGCACTATTGACACTAGAAAAGGTCTATCACCACGAGTTCATTGGCCTTTCTCACCTATAATTGATGGTTGTGTTTCTACTTGATGATTGCCCAGGACCGATAGCCCCTAGACTCTTTTTCCCTCTACAGAGAGTGAATTTGTTTGCAAGAGTTGATGGGGCAAAATCAAGAATAGGAAGAGATCATTTTCAATTTGAGAGTAAAGCTCAGAATTGTACATCATTGATATCTGAACATCCCCAAAATTTAACCCCGAAGAAACTGAGAATTGGCGGAACTCTGTGGTGTATTCTTGAACCAATGTGCTCTACTTCCTTTAGATTGTCATTTTTTTCCATTTATCGTCAACATAACTTTTAGATGATTTCACAATGAATAAGTTGTTTAACTTACCTCAATGCTACATCTTAGTAACCCTATTCCTTTTAAGTGGTCATTCCGCTATGCCAGGCACGAAAGTAACCAGTCAATTAGGCCCATGGGGTCAACGACACATTTGTTGGTTAATCATATACTATGGTTGTATCGCATAAAGCATGTTGTGAGCCGAGTATATTGCAGAATTTATTGACTTTTAACATTTTTTTTTTCTAATGATTGGGTCTCATTTTGCATTATTAAGTTGAGGACTTCGTGAACTTAAATTCTTTCAATTCTGTCTTTTGTAGTTGGTTCAAGCTACTGTCCTCTTTGAAGACATGATAAAAACAGACTACCTAAAGAATGGATGGTGGTACTGGTCTTCTCTCACTGCCGCCGCCAGGACACCCTCAATCTCGGCTCTTGCTCTTCGTGTATATGCTTTGGATGACTCTATCATCTATTTCAAGGATCCCTCAGGAAGCTTAGATCCGGACAGCCAACAGCTAATAACCAGGGTTGGAAGGAAAAGAAAGGATATGGAAGTAGGATCCTAGTGTGGCTAAAAAGTATTACACTGGGAAAAATTTTGAATTTGATTCGGAATTGTGCGGCGGAAGCTTCTTAATGTTCCCGGAAGGGTTTCTTCCCTGCTCTTTTGTCATCGGCAGAGCTATGACAATTCAGAAGAGTAGACTAGCAAATCGGCCGCTGCGTCCTTCATGTACATAGTGCGACTGACCACTGACGAGGGAAGGGTGGCTGGCTTATTACCAGAGACTTATTGAATTATATGTAGTTTTGATTCAAAAAGCTCGTTGGTTGACTCGTTTGGATTGTTGCAGCGCATCTAAAGATGTCCTAAGATTCTTGTGGGCAGATTTCGAATTGGAAGAGTCAAGCCACCATTGGTTCAAAAAATTTATACAGCATACAGCATTGAAATCTATGTAAAAGAGTCTGAAGTTTGAACAGATCTTTAATCGAATGAAGGGTTCCTTCCAATCTGCTTTCATTTACTATCTCCTTCATTATGTTATTTTCACATGTACTGAGGTCCATTCTTTTCTTTTTTCCTAACTTAATGGATGTCTACTCCAAAATAGTGAGAGGTTTTGTGCTTCTGTATCCTACCTGCTTTCCATTCTTGCAGTTAATGAAGCTTGAACACTGCTGGCAGATGTAACATTTAGGATTTCCTTTTAAAAGGTATTTTTTCTTAGTCCCACTATTACATCTATTTATTTTCTTTCATCCATGTAAGCTTTCTTTTATGAGCAGATAATTGCGCTACAGCATTTTTGCAGTACAGAATTCTGAAAGCATCTTAATTGTCTCCAGCTTTCTTGGATGAGCTGATGATTTTTATAGTAATAGTTGCAGGATTACTACAGAATACTGAAGGCATCATAATTTCACAGCAGTAATATTTTGCCTCCATCCATCTTTCCTGTCTTCCTGATGAAAATGCAATTGTAGTTTTTATCATATACTTGAAGATCTATTATGTTATAATCTTGCAGTGGTGCTCGATTAGAGCAGGTATAGATGGTTTACTTGGCCGAAGAGAATATCCTTGCAGCTCCTGGGTTTTTTTCTATTAGTTCTCTATTTTGATTATTACAGGGAAAATATAGGATAGTTATTGTTGACTTAACAAATTATCCGCCTGTCCACTGCTGCTGTTTTTGTACATGTTCAAATCAATAATTTATTGTAGCCCTAACGGTCATTTTTCCCGTTAGTTCTAGTCGATAATATCACGAAGGTTTTTTTATGGTATATTTACTTCGATATTGTGTGCATTTGTCCTTTTTTTTCATTATTTGTACAAAGCTTCCACAGTTTATCCCTTGGTGAAAAAATCATGCTAGTTTTATCTTCTTTATAAATAAGGATTAGAGTTAATTTAATTTTTTCTAAACAAGGAAAACTAATTTTGATATCCCTATCCGAGTTTCAATCCATAAATGCTTGATTTTGTTGTAACTATTGTATTACTACCAAGATTTATTATGAGATGATCGAAAAAATTTGTCTTACCTCCCCTGTGCTCTAAAGAGAGCCTTAATGACTGCCAAGCTATGCTGGTGTATTCTTAGGTTTCAGAATTTTTATATAGCTCTATTCTAGAGACTTGGGCATCATTAGGAGAGCGGTTTCGGTGGCTCTGGTGAAAAATAGAGCTCCTGCCCTTCGGCGAGAAATGAAGCTTAGAATGGAGTTTTTGTTCTTCCCCACCGCACCAGAGCTCCAAAATAGAGGATGCCAAAACACTACCATATCTCTGGTTAGGTTAATCAAAAATATCACAGCAGCTAAAATGGTGGTGTATCAAACAAAGCCTTTATTTTGTTTAGGAGTGCAGTGCAGTGGTGGTTGTGGACACGCAGTAAGAAACAGTAGGCATATGGGGTAGTTGCAGTCATGAATGGTATTACCCCAAAATGTCGGTTGGGGCCAAAATGATACCATGGTCGTCTGAGTATGGTTAGGTGTTAGTGGTCCCTAATGCTCCAACTTTTATGGAGCTTAGGTCAGGAACCCTGTTTACTATCAGTGTCATACAGTGTCATGCCGCCACTGTTATCACATCCAGAGCCTTTTTCAATCCATGCAATCTGCATCAAGCTCAAATATTGGCATGCCCGCAACATTTTTCGTTAAGGAGAAAGCTTCTGCAGGTTCTGCGAGGGGACTCCTAATGTTCACAACATCAGGGATTAATTTATTACGAGCTCTGTTTAGGAGTCGTCCGTGTCTCCTTTGGCATTTTTTGTGGAGGCAATGCTGATGGTATTCTTTGATCCTCTTCTCTTTGACATCAATAAAATCATCATATTTGGTGTCTTGATGTTTTTTAACACCTCTTAGTAGTTCTTTGGTGCCCTCCATGTTTGCCCCATGAATCTTGTTTTTTGTTGTTCTTTTGTGATGCAATTAGTTGCTTGAACTGCTGATTATGTTGATATTGCCAAGACCAGTAAACTGGAGGAGGCATAATATGTTATGATCAGTTGCTTTCCTAGATTTTCATAGACCGATAATCGCACATTTTAGTAAATCTGAGGGCTGCTGCAGGCGAAAGTCCGAATTCGCAACAGTGTCTAAATACAATAATTTGTTGATAAATCCAATAGGCATTAGATCAGATAAGATCTGATGGCGACGGTGCTTCTGATAATCCATACTGCTGTCACAATCCCATGGATTTCTAAAATTAGAGAAGCTGTAGATTTTTCATTGTCCTTTGATTTCCATTAATTTTATGATCTTTGTCCTGTTTTGCACTTTTGTTTTTCTTTGCCAGCTAGAGCAATAATTGTGATTCTGACGCTCTTTTTTGCCTGAATGTGTCCGGTCCTTTTGCTGTATTCATTCCTTGCCGGAGGTTGATTGTTTTTAGCAGCCTTTGTGTTGATTTTGCTTCAGGTTTTGAGTAAATCTCAGTGAGGGTGAGGGTGTGCATAAGATTCGAAAATCGATCATTGCACCAATGAACCAAATTGTTGCTGAACCGATTGTTTAGGGCGGGGGTAGGCCTGCAAACTGTTTGGTTCAGTTCATGCGTTTACGGCTTTTCATGCACAGGCCTAGGCTGGGCTGGTTTCCCCTCTTTGCCCGAGAGATTGCCGATTTGGTTTGGTTTGGTTTCACTTGATTGAAAACCGGCCTGACCCAATTTTGAGGAGCATATTGATGTGATTGTCGTGCATGTACATTTTTTTTGTTCTTTAATAGACGTGGCTGCATGTATTGTTGTAATATTTCCATGAAGATCAAAGTAGTGCTGTGTTTAAGTCACTGAGATTCAAGAATTGCTTGGATTTCAAGCACTTTAGAAAAACAACCAAAAAATCGAGTCGGCTAGATAGAATTTAATTGAACTCAATTTAATTCATCTCAATTGAAAATAAACTTAAGAGATGGAATAGAGGTAAATCAATCCCGAATTATAAACATCTCAGATTGTGACGGAATTTTTTTCTCTCGAATTGTTCTCCTTGTCGTCATGAGTTCATCCCTTGAAATAGTCTTACAATTGGAGTCATATAACTCATGCAATCCTTCTTCAAAGTTGTAAAACTCCATATTCTCCATCCCAAAAATATCCATCAAAACTTTCAACGAAGGTACCTATTTTGTGTTTTCGTCCACTGATTCACTCGCATTCAAATTTAAATTTCGCCCAGCAGTTTGAAAATTACATTCTTCCTCTACCAAACCTGGTCGCTCTAGCGTGGGAAGCAGGGTGAATCAGCTTTGGTTGGACCAATTCAGTCCAGCTTGAGAGGTTCTCATTCATTCCTTTAAATGGATTGATTTTGATCTGCATATTTTCATCTACACTTAAAATAAATTTACATATATTAAAAATAGATTTAGGCTCTGTTTGGCACAGTTATAGGCGGATTTAGAGGGGATCTGAGGGACACTGAACATTCATTATTTTTCAAAATGGTTAGTGAATTTGGATTTCTCTCGTCGTGGCAATGAATTTTGACTGTTTATACGTCAAAAACGGTGAGCAGATGAGGGAAAACAGTTCTGATAAGGTGAAAGCGTTTAATTTTTTTTGTAGAACCCAACGTCGTATATCTATGTTGAGGGGCGGACATTGGGAAAAAATGTTGTGCATTTGACGCACATGAGCTGAGTGCATCGAGTGCAATGTAAAATATTTATTGCGTGTTTGATATATTCCAAATCACCACCACATATTTCAATGTCATTCATAATTTTTGGCTTTTATTTATGAAAATAATTCTCTAATTTAAAAGAAATGTATGAGCTCAAAGGCGGGATCATCATCGGTAGCATGGGAAAGCATAAACATAGTGATCTTGAGAGGAAAAACACTGATCCCTTTTAGTGTTTAGATTCTCATGGACGTCGAGTAAGAGATCGCCTTTCAGATTTCACGAAGCAGGTCGAGAATCGTCAACAAGAGCTTCTGCTTCTGAAAAAAATGCTTCTTTAATTTAAAAAGATATAATAAATATTTATGTTATTTCATTTAATAAAAAAAATTATGCACCTTCATTATCAATTTCCTGGATCCGCTATTGCGAACGGTGATAGCGGTCGATGGGTTAAACCGTCATTCGTTAAGAATCATCTAACAAACATCATCCTTTGACGAATGAAGTTCCTTACATGACATTAACGAATATTAATTTAATCCTCATGTTGCACATAACAATCATCCTAGAGCATATTCATTATACTTTGAGTGACTTTTGAGTCTCAATAAATTTTCCCTCCAAAAGAGCCCACCCGTTCCGATTCCGATCCGTGGCATTTTCGTAGTTTCTCTATTCGATGCTCGCCTATTTAATCACGGGAGAGCATCGTCAAGCTGCAAGCATCTCTCATTAATCCTGTCGCCACTAGGGTTGGAAAACAGGATCTGCCTCTCTCTCTCTCTCTCTCTCTCTCTCTCTCTCTCCCTCTCTCCTTCCCTCACTGTTACCGTCATGTGATCTATAATCATACTATTATGACAGCTTTATTGGCAGCGGAGATATAGAAGCTGTGTGGTGAGCTAGATCGGATCCGCATCATTCCACTGGATTTCGTTTTATTTTGTTCGAATCAGTTTTTTGTGTGTTTGGGGGTGATCGCTGGACGCAGCGGTTTATCGATCTTTTCCTGGCCTTGTTTTCTCTGATTTTGGGGGAAAATGATCAAAACAGTGTGTTGAGTGCAAGGGTACAAAGCGGGAATCGGTCGATAAACCTCTGCATCCGGCTCTCACCTTTTTCTCAGTTTAATCGACTTTCTTTTTTGATAATATTTCTATTTTGATTTGAAGGGCACGGATTGAGGCATTGAGCTGGGTGGGGTGAGTTCTCTGAGGACTCATTTGTTGTAGATAGAGAACACGTTCACACATTAATTTCTAACTGCGTATATCTCTTTTCCCCAAAAAAACATGTTTCTAACTTAATGCAAACAATAATGCTAAAAGTTCTTTCTTTTTTACCAATTCTGTTGCCCAATATATTCATAGATTAGTTTAAAGTTTAAACTGTGTGTGCGAGTTGACTTTATTTTCTTTCTTTTTAAATCTTACACTATATAATTTCTCTGATGATTTATGTATTGTTAGTTGCTCTAGGGCTTTGTTGGGCACGGTGGCGGCGAGTTGACCTCACTAAAGGAACTTCGTCCAATTTTATGTTCAAAACTAGTTTTTTTTCTTGGTAGTGTTCATAACCATTGTCTTGCCAAACATGCATTATATGATGGTGATGTTTTTGTTCAAACTCACGGGAACAAAAAAAAGTAGCCAAACAAAGCTTTTGTCAGATTCTATATTTTTCTCATTTAGAAATCTATGTGATATGCTTTTGTTTTAAGATTTGAATATAGTTTTATCTCTGCCATTAGTTTATCATTAACAACGACAACTAGAGAGTAGTGGAAGAAGAATCTTTTAACAGTAAGTAGAGATTACTGGAAGAGGAAACTTTAAAGAAATTGCAGTCACTTTCAAATTTCCTTTTTTTTTGATTTATTGTAGTACTGAATACATTTACTTCTGACTAAAATTCTTCTCTAGTTATTGGAGAATGAATTTTCAAGTAAATATTTATTCTGTTGTTCATGCATTTAATCTTAGCTAGATTCTTAGTTTGTCTCCATTTCTTAGGGTCGCATGTGGGATGAACTCATTTTATTATCTATCTATTCAAATATATTTGTTGATAAAATTGGGGTTAGGCCAGTTTCTAGTTTCATAATATGGTTCGGAATTAGTTTTATAGTTTTTTCTCTGGGTTTGTTTTGTTGGATAAAATCGGCGCTTCAGAATTGACATTGGAGTTCAATTCTCATTAAAAACCGTCCAACTTTCATTCCAGAGCCGTAATTTTAAGTAGTTAAGAATACTATTTTACATGAAACATTTCTTTTCTCCTCTGTTGGGCTGCCATTTAGATGAGCCTCATTTTACATTAAGAAATTCTTTTTTAACCTATTATTCTCATGAAGGTTATTATGTAATAAGCCCTTCTGGGATGAAACAGTTACTGCGAGTTGAATGAAAAATGCTTCCAGACCATATTTTGGATTCTTTTTTTGTATGTTGTTTTTGATGAAACAATGCGTTGTGAGATATTGTGTAGAGGATTCAGTAGTTGAGATGTTCCGAGGAGTTAGTGTCTAGAATATTTTAGAGATATTCATTAGTATTTACAAGTCCAGTATTTACTATCATTATTATTATTATGAGTATTTGTATGTGTGAGTGAGCTTTAGTCCACATCCTGTGCTAAAGTTCGTGACACCCTTGTAATATTATAAATAGCCCATTATGGATGAATAATAATATGCAATTATTTTTTCCTATCTCATTCAACTTGGTATCAGAGGCTATATGAAACCCTAGCAGCACGTCCTTTTTTTCTTTCTCCTGCGTTGTCTCGCTCCGCCCCGATCGCCCGCTCCGCCGTTTTGTTCATGCATCTGCTCTTCCGCTGTGGTCTCCGGGCGGGATGGAGGCCGCCGTCGGCTGCTGAAGGGAGCGACGTCGTTGCTCCTGCTGATGCTGCCAATCCTGCATGTTGGCACCGACACCTAGGTCCACTGTTGTTGGTGCCGACGACTCCACCGTTGTCGTTGATGCCTAAATCCACTGCATGTTGACGTCGACGCCTCAATCCACTGCTGTTTTTGATGTTGCCGACTCCACTGTTGTTGTTGATGTCGCTGACGCTTCGATCCCGCAAATTCGATGGGTTCAGTGATTCCTCCTGTGGCCTCTTACACATGTATACTTTGATGGGTTGTGTTTTTGGCCCTACACTTGTTTCTTTTTGCTTTCTTGCTCCCGCTCTCTGCTTTCTGGACCATACCTTTTTTTCTTGCTGATCTTTGGTGTCGGTAAACATGAGTGATTCCCCAGTCTTGTCATTGGGTGTGATTCATCTTTAGATGAGTGACCCTCTGCGGTCTCATGGCCACTTTGGCTCCCTGAAGATTACCACGGTCCCGTTTGATGACAAACTATCTCGAATGGTCACGGGATGCGTAACATGTCATTCGTAACCATCAAATGTTTGGTTACATTGATGGAACAGTTAAGGAGCCCCCAAAAATTGATCCCTCCTGGAAGCGGTGAGACTCGGAAAACTCCATGGTCGTTTCTTGGCTTCTTCACTATATATTTCTGAAGGTCTACCAGAGCTACATGCTGATGGACTCTGCCTTTGAAATATGGACCTGTGCCCGTGAGACACTCTCAAATTGGCAGTTCTACACAGGTTTATGAACTTGCCTGCCGCATTTTCGAATTGCAGCAAGGCTCTATGACGATTCGTCCTTTTTTTCGAAGTTGACATTTCACTCCAGCATACATTGCGGATGTTGTTCAGTTACATCAACGGAGGACCGCTTTCATCTCCATGTCTTCTTGATGTGGTTGAACATGGCGTTCAGTATGGTGCAAAAACATATCCTTCACTGTTCCCCTCTCCCGTCCATTCGGGAGGCCTTCAACATGGTCCTTGGTGATGAAGACCGTCGGAAGTCCCTTAGTGTCGGTGCTCCTCCTGAGCGCTCTGCCCTGACTACCGCTGGTCGTGGTCATGCTCTCAATCTTGGCTTGTCTGCTCCTACTTGTGATTATTGTGCCCGCAGAGGCCATACTCGGGAGGTGTGTTACCAAGTTCACCCACATATTGCCCCTCGTGGTCGTGGACGTGGTCGGTGACCAGGAATCGGGGGCCATCGTCAGGGTGGCCCCAAGCCTCATGATGTTGCTTACTTTACTGACATCTACAGCGAGACCTCCAGTGTTGTTTTGGGCAGCTCACTGCTCATGAATTGGATGTTTTTCGCCGTCTGCTGCACTCTTGGCCTGATCTGTCTCCGGGTGCCCCTGCTTCCATGGTTTATATTGCTATGTCGAGTGCTTATGCGGCTACTGTCTCATCTTCTGACTGGGTGATTGATTCTGGTGGCACTCATCACATGACCGACTTTGTCTGGTAAGGACAAAGTCATTTCTGCTAATGGTTTGTTGTCCCCCATTGCTGGTACAGGCCATATTGCATGTTCTATTATTTCTCCGTCATCTGTCCTTCATGTTACTTTTTTTCTCGCAATTTACTTTTCATCAATAATATTACTCGATCTCTTAATTGTTATGTGACCTTTTTTTTTATTCCTGTGTTTTTTAAGAACTAGGTATAAAGCGGAACATTGACAGTGGTAGGAACCGCGGTGGACTGCATTACTTGGATCTCCTGCCTCCTTTTCAGGCTCTCTCCTGCTCTACTGTTACAGCTGATGATGTTCACCGCTGGCATCTGTGGCTTGTACATCCGTCTCATATCTCTCTTCCGAAATTATTTTCTGTTTTTTTACTGTTTTACAATTTTTTTGTCTGTAATGTTTGTGATATGTCTAAACATGTGATACATAATTCATCGCATTTATCTTCTCCCAGTGTCACTATGTTTGTTGGTGTTTATTGTAATGTTTTGGGGTTGCCCCCCCCCCTGTTTTATCTTTATCTGGTTCTCGTTGGTTTCACTTTTTTTTTTGTTTTTCTCGCACAATTCGAGTTTATTTGTTTAAAAAAAAGTGAAGTTTTCTATTGTTTTCAAAATTTTCATAAAATGATTCAGACTCAATTTAAGGGTTCTATTCATGTCCTTCAAAGTGATAATGAAGGTGAATATGACGGTCGGGGAGCGTTTGTCTCATACCTTATCAGTCATGTTATCATCCATCAGACCATGTGTGTCCACATCTTTACCCAAAATGGAGTTGTCGAACGGAAAAACCAACATCTTTTGGATGTTGTCTGTTGTCTTCTTGCTACTATGCACCTTCACAAATCCTTTTGGGGTGATGCTATTCTTACCGCTGCCCACCTTATCAATCGGTTTTCCTTGCGAGTTCTTGGCTATGCTACTCCCCTAGCTCGGTTGTCTATCATGACTGTGGTTTATACTTCCTATCTGCCACCACGTGTCTTTGGATGTATCTGTTTTGTGCATATTCATTTGTCTCATCGAGACAAACTGGACCCTCGGGCTCATCGATGTGTGTTCCTTGGCTACTCCTCTACAACGAAAGGGTATCAGTGTTTCCACCCCCCTCTAAGCCTATGTTCTGCAGTATGGATGTTACTTTTTGAGAAAGGGATTCTTATTTTTTTCCTTCGACTAACTCTCTTAGTCAGGGGGAGAATAGTGGTAATGCGGATATTCCTCTTCCTCTTCTTCCTCCTCTGCCAGCGTAGCTTCCTGCTCCGCAGGAACCGGGTCCTCCTATCCCTATTCCTTTGCCCGATACTCCGATCTCTCATTTTCTTCATGTATACCACATACACTCCTCAGGTATACAGGCTACTAAGGTTCCACCTCTTCCAATGCCCGCTTCTGCCTTAGATTCTGATGATGCGGATCTGCATATTCCGCTTGCGTTGCTGAAAGGTAAGACTGCTTGTACTGAACACCCTATTTTTAATCATGTGACTTACCGTCATCTTATCCCGACCCATCAGACCTTTGTCTCTTCACTTTCTTCAGTTGTTATTTCGTAAGACATGACAACAAGCTTTGGGTATCCCGGCCTTGACTCAGGCTATGAAAGAGGAGATGTCCGCCTTGGACAAGAACCATACCTGGGATGTTGTTTCCCTTCTTCCTAACAAGAAAGCTATTGGCTCGAGATGAGTGTTTTCGGTCAAATAGAATTAAGAAGTTAAGGTTGTACGGTACAAGACACGACTGGTTGTCCAGGGATACACTCACGCTCAGGGAGTTGACTACCAGGAGACTTTCGCTCTGGTGGCTAAGATGGATTCTATTCGGGTATTGCTATCATGCGCGGCTTGCATGGATTGGGATCTTCACAAACTGGATGTTACGAATGTGTTTCTCTATGGTGAGCTTGATGAAAAGGTTTACATGAAATTCCCTCATGGGTTCGTGAAAAAAGGAGCTGAAGGTCTTGTCTGTCTTTTAAGGAGGTCCTTATATGACTTGAAACAGTCTCCTAGAGCATGGTTTTGCAGATTCCTCACGGCTATGCTCAAGTTTGAGTACAAACAGGCGCAGTCTGATCACACTATGTTTGTTCAGAGGCGTGATCCGGGTATTGTGGTCCTTATTGTCTATGTGAATGACATCGTGATCATTGACAACGATTTGGAAGAGATTGTGAATCTCAAGTCTCTCTTATCTGCTGAGTTTGAGGTGAAAGATTTGGGAAGATTCCGATACTTTCTGGGTATTTGATGACTATATCCGATCAGCGTATCTTTATATTTTAGCGGAAGTACATTCTAGATCTGTTGCAGGTGATCGTGATGCTTGGTCATGTTCTCGCGAACGCCTCGATGAAAGAAAATCATGCAATTAGTGAAGATGGTGACAGTGATCAGGCAAATGCCTCACGCTACCAGAGATAAGTTGGAAAACTAATATATTTATCTTATACTCGTCCTGATATTATTTATGCAGTTGACATTCTGAGTAGATACATGCATGCTCCCAGGATCAGACATCAAGAGGCGGCATACCGTGTGTTACGTTATTTGAAGAAAGCCCCTTGTTGTGGTCTGCTGTTCTCCAAGAGCGACCACTTGAGGATTGAATTTTTCACCGATGCTTATTGGAAAGGATGTCACGATGATCGGAAATCTACAACAGGTTAATATTCCTTTGTTGGAGGAAACCTTGTGACATGGCGCAGTAAGAAACAAATTGTGGCGGCTAGATCGAGCGCTGTGGCAGAATATCGTGCAATGTCACAAGGCATGTGTGAGGGTCTATGGTTGCGTACCATTCTACATGATTTGAGGTTTCCCGTAATGTCTCCTTTTCCCTTATTTTGTGACAACATGACAGCGATTAGTATAACTCACAATCCAGTTCAACATGACGGGACAAAACAGTTGAGGTGGACCGACACTTTATTAAAAATCACTTGGATAAAAAAAACTGTGGTCACACCATTCATCCACTCTAAAGTCTAAAGATCAACCGGCAAATGTGTTCC
This sequence comes from Platanthera guangdongensis, assembly GCA_039583875.1. Classification (NCBI taxonomy): domain Eukaryota; kingdom Viridiplantae; phylum Streptophyta; class Magnoliopsida; order Asparagales; family Orchidaceae; genus Platanthera; species Platanthera guangdongensis. The sequence continues at coordinate 147,495,026 of CM077154.1, forward strand.
CTAAAAGCTTGGGAAGTGATGCGTTTACTGATGACATTAAAAGACTTGGAATGACTGACATCTTCCGTCCGACTTGAGTGAGAGAGTTGGAAAAAATATCGGAGAACCGAATAATTATACAATATTTGTCTTATGTAACACGTTGGGATTATTTAGCTACTATGTTCACAGAAGCAATAACAGTAAATGCACCAGAACGATTGGAAAGTGTTCAAGTGCCTAAAAGAGCCAGTTATATCAGAGTGATTATGCTAGAGCTAAGCCGTATGGCCTCCCATTTGTTATGGCTTGGACCTTTTATGGCCGATATCGGTGCAGAGATACTCATTAGTATTTACAAGCCGAGTATTTACTGTCATTGTTATTATTACGAGTATTTGTATGCTTGAGTGAGCTTTAGTCCCACATCGCGTGTTAAAGTTTTGAGTCTCTTGCAATTGTTTTTCCCTATCCAACTAGAATTTGATTATTTGTTATTTTGGTATTGTTTATTTCAAAATTTCTATTGTGTTCACAGTTATACTATCTATTTTGTGTAACTTTGGTACTAGAGCAAAAATTAATGTCTTTTTTAAGAGAGAAAGAACAGAAAAGCCTTATCCCTCCACAATAATTGATATCTTAATAACTATGGTTCCGTTTGGGAGGACTTATTTTCACCGGTCAAGCGGTCACGACCGCATGACCGCTTGACCGGTGAAAATAAGTCCTCCCAAACAGAGCCTATGTTTTCCTCTCCATTCTGAAGACGCTCACTCAAGATTGAAATTTATCATGGTCATGGGCCGTCGCAATGTGAAGCTTATTCATGTGTGTTCTTTTTTTTAGTTGCAGACGCTTCTCTTGTAGTATTTGGTAACGCTACTAGTATTTTGTGAAGACACAGATATGGCCTATCTCGAGGATTTTGTATATGGAATACATTGCTGCCCCTTCACCCTTCAAAAGAGATTCCAGCACTCTTATTTCCTTGGGAGAGTTGTCTTCCTACTTCCTACTTGATGCAATTTGTTCTAGTTATTCAATGGAAGCAGCCTCTTGCAAAATTGTAGGGTAAGGCTTGCTCACATTTCACCCTTGTGGTGGGACCTTTCCCCAGACCTTCGTTGCACGGGGATGCTTTGTGCATCGGGCTGCCCTTTTTTATTCAATCGATGATTGTCAGGTTAGGGTGTTTGTATGTATTTGCTTTAATTAAGGATTTAAAGTTTTCATGGCAATAATATAGTATGCCCAGAAGGGTGTATTGGACTATTCCTTTGTGTTCTATTTCTTAGTTTCCTTTGCATTTGGGTAATCAACATGATCGTTTTAGTTTTCTTTAAATTAATCCTTATCCTTTATGAGGTTTTAGGATTGTCTTGCTCTTAGTTTGACCGCCATTTGGTTTGGTTTTCTCTTGTCGAACCAATGAATTTTGATTACTTATATTTTAAAAACAGCGGTCCGATGAGGGAGAAACGGCTCCGGTAAGATTGAGATGTTCAATTTTGTTTTTGTTGGAGAAAGTTGAAGTCTGACCCTCATTGTTAAAATTTCTAGATCCGTCATTGTCCATTTCTCATCAATTTGATGGAGCTAGTGACCACGGAGTTCTAGTTTTATATCTATGACCATTACCCAGACAATTGTGTTTACGTTGATATAAACCTGTAGGGCATCATTAGGTGTTAATTATAGCAGTTCTCTGTTCGGGTTCGGATCCAGTTCTTAAAATGTTAAGAACCAACTATCTGGTTTGGTTCTTGTTTGTTGAGGTTGGGTACTCATAAACTATGTAGCACGGGGACGGAAAAGAACGACCACGAAGTAGGACGATCATAGAGCACAAGGCGATGTCAAGGGAGGAGCACCGGATCGATTCATCTAGGGAGGCTGCAACGTTAAAAATGAACGAGGAGCTTGACACTTCCTTAAACCTAAACTACTGAATACACAACATGAAAATTAGTGTGAAAAGTCCACAGTGAGACTTCAAAAGGAGTGGCTTATCCCGCGACTTTGTAATACATACTTAATTTTAATTAAAAATAATGTTTCTCGCATTTCTGAATGTGTTTTCTGACTTTTTTTGTATTTGATTTTGATGATGGAAAGCTGCTGATAGCAAATGGAGGTTGGGAAAAGTGTTGTTTTTGAAAAATAAAGTTTTGTTAAAAAATTATTTGGGTGAAATGAAATTTGTAAAACAGATTTTTGAAAACATTGTTGAGTGATTTTTTTATATAAAATGAGTATTATCTATTGGTAGCATAAATGAGTATTGATAATTTGATATTGAAACAATTTAGGCTTCGTTTGGTTTGGCGATTGGCGACGACGACCTTTGCTCCGTTAGCACCCGCCGGATAGAGGAAACGCCATTAAATCGGAGTTTTTGCTCCGTTGTTCGTGTCTAGCTTATGACTTCCCATAAACGCTTATCTTTTAAAAAAACCCTAGGCGCTCGCTGAAATTCTCTATGAAAATGATCGTTCGGCAATGATGATGTTGACATTATATACCATTGGAAGTACAAACAATAAAAATTAAAATTTCTTTTCGATCATCATTTATGCACAAATTATCCAAACAGTCTGTACATTACTCATCATTGTTTTTATAATAGTTCTAGCTTGTCATCAGCATCAGCTGATAGTGCCTCGACAAAAAGCATGAGTGAATTTGATAGCATTTTGGTAAGGTTTGTGATTTCGTTGAAGTTGTGGAATTGGTATGTTTATTCTTTCTAGCTTTCATAGTGCCTCCACAAAAAGCATTATCTGTATCGTTTTCCTAGCTCATACAATATATCTTTTGCTTTTTTTCCCCCTCCCATCTTCTCTTCTTGGCTCAGAGTGATGTCAAATTCTCTCTTAGCCCCCATCTTAAACTGATTAATAACATTAGGATCCTCTTCTTAGGTTTTCTCAACTTCTACCATTAGAATGTTAGCCTTCTCCATCCTCTTGTGCATGTTGTCAAAATCATTGTTATTCCACTGATTATTCATGCATGTCAAGTGCTTAAGGTTTCGTTTGGCGCGGCTTATTTGATCCCGTGAGTTCCGGCAATAACTTCATTATCATAAAATGTATGTTTGGAAAGACAGGTTATGGCTGCTATCAAGAAAATAAACTAATTTTGAACATAAAATGCATTAACTTTTTTAGGTGAGGTCGGACGTTCATGAACGACGGTTCATGACCATTACGTTCATGATTGCCACCACCGTGCCAAACGCAGCCTAAATTTGTTGAAGAATGACCAGATGATCTATAACATCTACAACATAATACAGTTATCATTAATGAGAATTTTTAATTTATCATGGAGAACCCATTTATTTTGATATACAAAATGGACTGGGAGTTTGGATCAGAGCAGGTTCTATGAAAATCAACATGAGGTTATTGACATTTCATCCATCCAACAATTGTTGATTCATAATCCATCAGCCTTCTCCCTCACATTTCTTTCTCCAACTGATTATTGATTCTGGTGAAGAACTTCTCAGAGGCCAAAGAAGCGGTGGCCAGCTCACTCGATCAAAATAGGGGAAATTGCACAAGTAAACGCAGGGGATTCCGGAATGGTAGTTGGTTCGTCTTCAAATCGACTCAGCTTTGGAATCAAAACCATGGTGAAATCAGCCGGTGGTTTATCGCCGTCAATGACAACAAGGGGGGGGGATTTGAATATTGCCGCTTGTGATGGGTAGGGTTTCGGGAGAGAAGAATTACAGAGCTTCTGCGGTTCACTACAGCTTGGAGTTGCGTCTCGGGATATAGTAGAATCAGCGGATATAATAAAATAGAGTTTAGGAAAACAGTGGAACCAAACACCGCTTCTTAACAATATCATGGTGTGTTCCAGTTGCACTGCAGCCTAACAGCCCAACCAAACGTCATCTTTGTCTGAGATATGAAAGGCTTAGGTTTCAAAAGGTCTTCGTGATAGACGCAGATGTTCTCGCAAATATGTTGAATACATATTGACCGTTAGTTTTGTCATATGCTATCTCCTCAATTGTTTGTCTTGCCAAATGCAAAAAATTTAAAAAAAAGATGGCTGTTATTCGCAAATTGTGTTTATCTATTTGCGGACTTTGTCTATTCGTAGCTCCAAAGAAAGTTAAATTTGTTATTTGTTGATTTTTTTAGTATCCACAGATTTGTAAAGAAAATAATAAAAAAGAATTTTGATCGTCCTGTTCGCCTTTCTCACCCTATGGAGAGCGCAATACTAGTCATTTAAATCTTCTGAAATAAATTCGAGCTATTTAAATCTGTCCAAACAATTTGAAATCGCATGAAGAATGAAGCAATTGTCTTCCTCAATTCGGTCTTTATGATTGTAGTGTTCAGAAGGCTAACGAAGATGTCCCTTCATTGTCAGATCCTTCTCAGAAGAATAAAAATTTCAATCACACATTAAAAATTGATCTACAGATAATAATTTACAAACTCAAATAAAATGGAAAAGAATTGATATGCAAATTGACACTACGAATAACAATTGTCAAAATGAATGTGGTAATGACATATTTTTAAAGTATATTAAATCACAACAACACTCAAACACAAGCTATATTGATTTTTTGTCCTCATTGTGTCCTATTTTTTATCATAATTTCACTAATTCTTAAAATACACCCCCTAAAATATATTAAATTTAATTATAAAAATTATAAATTTAAAATAAAGAACTAGTAAAATTGAAAAAAAATGTATATTTTATGGAATAGTATATAAGTATTTTTTTTTTTTACTTTTATATAATAGTATTGTTGCAGGTCACCTAACTTTTTCCTCTACTCTGGAGAATCAGACCGTCTTAGCTCGGAGTCGAGCCGGGCGCACAATTAGTTAAAAAAATCACAGCAATAGTTAAAAGATGTTTTTGACGTGGAAAATCCGGAAAGGGTGAAAAATCACGTGGTTGGAACTGTTTCGAGCCAAAATCCACTAGCTTATTGGAGTGTTACAAATATTTGTTTGATCTCGGAGAGCGACAGACCGTTATTCCGTTGCAGGTGCAGTGAATGAGGAAAAACAGCTAAGTCTTCGAAACCTCGATGGAAGCGTTCCGTCCTTGAGACGACACTGAGCTCGTAGAACCTTGGTGGGAGCGTTTCGGCTGGAAAATATTCCAAGTCTATGGAGTTTCTGAAGGTAGCGCTCTTGTTGACTCGCAGCCTAGATGGGAGCGATCTCGCGGAGACGGTTGACGTCACTTGAGGCGTGAGAGAACCGTAGCAAATAACTAGCACTAGGAGAAGTCTGGAGGTAGCACTCTCGTTGATGCGGAGCCTAGATGAGAGCGCTCTCGTTGATGCAGAGCCTAAATGGGAGCGCTCTCGCGGAGACAGTTGACGTCACTTGAGGCGTGAGGAGTCCGTGGCGCAAGGAGAAGAGCGGAGCGAATTCCTGAGCGGAGAATCAGCCTAAGTCCACGATCTCGCTGAAAAACCTCAGAACTGTCTATTGCCTCGGGAGTTGCTTGACTTGAAATGAATGTTTGAGGGCTTATTTATAATTTTCTGGAGGGGCACATCATTATGCTGGGGAGTAATTTGTAATGACGAATGACATCATATCACTCTGTTTCAGTCGCTTGGATCACCAAAATTAACTAGATGACTGAAGTGCCCCCTTACCCCCGGGCAGTTCGGGCGGCCCGGGTAGGTTTCCTGGAGGCGAAGGGGGCGGCTGGGGATCGCCGACTGCGGCAAGGTCCGTTGGCAGCGGTGGACGTCGTCGGCACGCACGCGCGCATGGCACGCGCCCGCACGCATGGCGCGTGCGTGCTGGGCGCGACCCTGCAAGGCCGCGTGACCACGCGGCCGTGCGCGGCCACTGACCGCGCAGTGCGCGGCCCTGCGCTTTGGCGCGGGCCTTCATGGCGCGCACTGTGCGCGGTCTTGTACGGCTACACGGCCACGAGGCGTTGTGTGGCCGCAAGCTGTGGGGTGCGTGGCCCGCAGCCTGTGGGGTGCGTGGCCCGCAGCCATTGGCGCATAGTCCTCACTGTGCGCTTCGGCATGTGTTGGTCGGGCTTGACTCCCTCTGAGGGTGCTTTTGGGACATTTCGGGTGAGCGCGGCTTTCCGCACAGCTCACCTAACCAGTTTGGTTTGCCCCGTATCCATATACCGAACGTCCCTGATTTGACTCAGAAATCTGGGAGAATCCCATTGATAAGTAAAAAAATATATCTAAATAGTCATATATGATGTATTTTCATTTACAAATAATTTTTTAATATTATTATATTAATTTAACTTTTATTAATTTTTATAGGGATAATGTTGCCGCTACATTAGTGGTGCACATAAAAACCGGTCCCAACCGGTCCGGTTCGGACCGGACCGGTTGGGACCGGCCAGAGACCGGTCCCAGTTAGGACCGGTCCGGTCCCGGACCGGTCCAGTGGTCCCTGTCAGTCCCTCTAAAAAGCGTAAAAACCGGTCCCGGTCCGGGACCGGTTTCGGGACCGGGTAAAAGAGCCGTTAACGGCTCTTTTAATGAGAGCCGTTCTCATTAAAAGAGCGGAACGGCTCTTTTAATGAGAGTCGTTCGGCTCTCATTAAAAGAGCCGTTTGGCTCTATAAACAAAAAAAATATTTTTTTTTTATTTAACCCCCCCCCCCCCCCCCTCATTTTTCTTTCTTTCCCTCTCTCACTCTCTCTCTCACACTATCTCTCTCACTCTCTCTCTCACTCATATTCGTGTTCAATGGCTTTCTCCTCCTCCATGCCGGCGTCCTCCTCAGCGTCCGTCGATCATGAGATCGTTGAACACCGGCATAAAGCGACGGTATGGGATAACTTTGATAAAGTGCGGATCGGCGGCGAAATTAAGGCGAAGTGCAAACTTTGCGCGAAGCTTATGGCCGCTAATAGTAGCAACACAACGCTCGCCCGACACAACAAATCGTGTCTTTCCAAACAAGCCCCGTCGGAGGCCAACCAAGCTCAAATTTCGACGACGGGGCACATTTGGACGTATGACCAAGCTCGGCAACGGGAGCGACAAATGGAAAATGTCATCAAAAGCGGACTTCCGTTCAACCACTACGACAACGACGAAATGACGTCTTACATACACGAAGCACTCCAACCAAAATATCAACAGGTAAATCGTACTACAACTCGACGTGATGCTTTACAAGCTTACCTGCAATCAAAATTATATTTACAAAATTTTTTTGAAACATTCGACGGTCGAGTTAGTTTAACGAGCGACATTTGGACTAGCGGTTTAGTTGACGGACTTTCTTATATTTGCATAACTTGTCACTGGGTCGATCCCGATAGTTGGGAATTAAATAAACGTATAATTTGTTTTGAAGGTTTTGAATATCCGCACACCGGTAAAGCTATTTATCAGGTGATTATTAAGTGTATTAGAGATTTTAAAATAAAAGATAAAATTTTAAGTATTTCGTTTGATAACGCCTCGAATAATAATATGTCTATTAAATATTTGATTAATGATTTGGAACCTATGCTAGATGGTATTTTTTTTCATACACGTTGCGTATGTCACGTTCTTAATTTAATTGTGCAAGATAGTTTAACTTTTATGAAAAAATATGTTATTAAAATATGTACTATGTTACGAGTTATTTATAGTTCAAAACGACGAAAACAAGATTTCAAAAAATTTGTTATAGCACAGGGTAAAAATTTTTTGGGTCCATCTTATGATATGCCGGTACGATGGAATTCCACGTACAAAATGTTAAAACGGGCTTTGTCACAGAAATCGTTATTGATAGAATTTTATAATAATGTAGAAAAATCACATGATTTAGATGCGTCAGATTGGACTATAATCGAAGATTACGTAAATTTATTAGAAAGTTTCTATCGGGCAACAAGTATTTTATCTGGCGTTTATTATCCTACTAGCTCGCTTGTTATTGAAAAATGTTTATTAATTACTGAAACATTTAAAACTTACAAAATTAACCCAATGTGGCGTCCGTTAATATTACTAATTGAGGAAAAGTTTTTAAAATATTATACGCATATGCCACCTATGTTTTCTTGTGCTGCAGCTTTAAACCATTTAATGAGTGTAGACGGGGTTGAAAATTTTATAGAGGAAATTAATCGAAATTTAGAGTTGAACGAATCTTCTAGTGATTTTCACAACGTTAGTGTTGCAAAATTTAATTCTGATTTTACTCGCCTATATAATTATTACGATCAACTATATGGATTGCGACCTCGCGAGTAATCCACTGCCCCTCGAACAAAAGATATTTTAAAAAATAGATTTTTAGAATTAGTTTCGAAGAAAAAACAACGAATTTTGAGTACTTTAAACGAATTAAGTTTATATAGCAAAACACAGTTTCAAGATTTTATGACCGCGTACGAAATAGAAAATTTTGATATTTTAAAATGGTGGAAAATTAAATGTAATAATTATCCTATTTTGGCCTTAATGACCCGTGATTTACTAACCATCCAAGCTATTACGGTAGCTTCGGAGTCTGCATTTTCTTTGAGTGGCAGGATTCTGAACGAGCGAAAGAGCCGTTTGACCGAATAATCTTTGAAGATTTGCATTTGCTACAAGGACCATTTGGACGCTTTGAGGAGGAGACAACACGTCTCGTCAATTGAAGACAGTGAGTCTGAAGTTGAAGACGAGCTTAATAACTTAAATCTGGGGAGCGCCGCAGAATAATGACGTTGAAGTTGAAGACGAGATCAAAATCAAACGCGACTCCGGAGTTGAAGACAAGTTCAAGGCTCAACTCAAAATTTTGAATTTATATTTTGTAATATAATTTCAAATTTAATAAAAATGTTCGTATTTTGTATTATAATTTGTAATTTGTATTTTGATTTTATAGTTTTATTTCAAATTTAATAAAAAATTTTATTTACTTTGCAATTTTGCATTTCAAATTATTACATGTTAATATGTTATTTAATTAAAGCATTAAAATTGAAATATAATAATATAAAAAAAATAATTAATTTAATTAACCGGTCCCGGTCTGGGACCGGTTAGGACCGGTCCTTCTGGTCCCAGACGGTCCCGGTTTTCAAAGGAAAAACCGGTCCCGGACCGGGACCGGTTTGGGCAGGACCGGTCCAGGACCGGTGTCCCAAAAGACCGGACCTGCCCAGGACCGGTCCCGGACCGGGACCGGGGCCTTTATGTGCACCCCTACGCTACATTAAGAAGTTGGAAAATGATATTTTCACTAATGTTGTAGCGTTGACCGAGCTCGAGAATTCATTCCATGCAAGCCCTCCACGTGATTATCATGCAAGCCCACGTGTGACCTCATATTAAAACCATTCAATGCTACAATTATCTATATTCCAGCTATTCTGATTTATGCATGCCCATTTCTATTATAATGAATTAAATAATCCATCTCCTCCACCTCCTCATCTACTTGGTCGTACCCTTCACTTCCTCATCTCCCATTTTAATGTTGTTGCCTTCAACATTAAACACAATGAATATGGTTGTACCCCTTCCCTTTCCTCTTTAATGCCGCCTTCCAACTCTCCTTCTAACCATTCGCCTTCATCCTCCTTGCCTATATAAGAGTTCTTACTGCTATTTTTTTGTTCTAAGTTGTCGTGTTGTACTGTCTTTTCATATAATTTTTTTTAATTTTTATCTTTTTTGTACTCTTCTTTTTGAGTAGCAATAAAATAATTGTTCTTCTTTCATTCTCTAGCTCTTTATCATGCACTTCTTTTATTTATATACGAGCATCTTCGCACGGGCTACGCCCGTGCTCGATGCTCTTCGCATCGACAGTACCTCACCTACGGCAGTACATCCACGCGAACTCGCCCCCTCTACGACAGTGCATACTCTCGAGCAGTGTTTGGTCGCATTCATGCGGGCTTCGCCCGCTAGCGCACAAACTTCAGTCGTGCTAGATGCTCCAGGCAGTCTTAGGACGCATAGAAGCGGGTTTCACCCGCTTTCACGTAAATCACCATCTTGACCCTGTACCCGTCACCCGCATCCCCCGGAGCACATATGCAAAATCAACCGTGCTATGACAAATGATCAATTGACATGGCAGAGCGAGTCCCCGTGCCCTACGCGATAGTAGCACCGTCTTGACAGTGTCATGCCTCAATGATGTTTTTCGAGCTCGCAAACGTTGTTGAGATGAGAAAGTAGGTATGGGAAGAGGAGCAGGGACAGGGGGTGTACAGATAGCAGGGGTTCTATTTTGAAATAATGGAAGTTAGTAGCACGCAAATTCTTTAATGTAGTTATTTCATTAATATTCTTTATCTGGTTAGGGCCGTTAATGATAGCAACGCCATGAAGCATGCAAGAACTTTATCTCGTGAAAGTAATTACATTAACATCACCTAAAACAATGGTAATGGGAGCATTAACGAACAAATGAGGTTGTAACACTTGTCCTTTGATATATATTGCTAATTACGTAGTCACCGTAGGTGATTCTTATTTTTTTGGCAATTCTACCATGACAAAAAGAGCAGGATTTATATGCACTTTGTAGATGTGACTCTCTTATCTAAAATAAGTCATGCGCATTTCAAGTGAACAACCACCAAAGTAATATTATGTAGCTACTAATCAGAGGATGCAGGAAAACAATGCAATAATATTGTACAGTTAAAAAAACTATGCACAGAAAACAATGATATTGCACAGAACAGAAATGGAGAACTATAGCAGTGGAATATATTTAGTAATTTGCCAGGTATTTGAAACCGTGGAAGCATTGAAGCAGGGAATAGAGGAACAGAAAATAGCAGCAGCACTGGCCACAGTTCCAGCATATGTAGAACAAATATTCACTAAGTTGTCAGGTATTTGAGACCGTGTACGCATTGAAGCAGGGAATAGGAAAACAGAAAATAACAGTAGCACTGCCCACAATTTCAGCATATGTAGAACAACCAAATCCAATTGAAACACCATAAGGAGACAGAAATTACCTCAGGAATAGAAACTGAACTTGTTCTAGGCACAACGACGGAGCAGCGGAGGTGGAACGGAGCAGAAGCAGGGAAGCAAGAACCGTGCTGTAGAAATCAGCAGTGACGAAGATGCTAAATGAGTCGAAGCAGGTAGGACGAAGATGACGTACACACAGACTGTACAACATGGTGGAGATGTGAAGCGTAAATCTTAAACAATATCAAACTGTCAACACAAATCTATGGTGCAATACATGCATCTTCGTCATTATCTAAAAGCACAGTATATTAATTAACATTCAGGTGTATATGAAGCTGCAGGATAAACCTTAAAGTGTCGTTCTAGGCGTCTGTACGAAACAGAAGTGTCGGTTCTAAAAGAGAATGCACAAACATAACAACAAATAACTTTATAGTTACAGTGTACAATTGCATTTCAAATTTTTCTTACATCAGTTTTGTTCTCTTTCTATGTAGTTGGCTCTACTACCCGATTTATATTGAAATAAAATAACTGATTACAAAATTAAGATAATGATCCTATTGTTCTTTAATGCCATTATAAATCAATTTCTGATTGTTGTCGCTCCACCTCCCTTTCGGTAACTATCAGTAGTTTCTCGCTTCAATCACAACTTTAATGATGTTGTCTCTGCAGCCTAATGCACTACTATTACTCTCATAGCTCACATTCGTCAAGCAGTATAACTTCTAATTCACTTACAGGTGTGTTTTATATTAATTAGCAGCAGGTGTAATGGCAGAAGCAGCTGCTGCATCGAGACAGGCAATGGATGCAGTAGCTTCTTAAAATTATTCACTGAGAGTAATGCTGATGTTAGGCAGCAGATTTTAGTGCAGAAATTTTAAATTGCATCAAGAGCAGTGATGGTTCAAAACTCTAAAATTTAAAGTGAATCAAAAATTGTATTGCAAGCTTAATCTCTGTCATTTCTCAAGTAAATATTTATTCACAGTCAAGAAAAATACAGTATGATTGAGTCAATGTTTGTTTCTAATTTTGGTCGTACTCTAATATCCAGATTCCATCACAGAACTTACAATCATTCAGGAAATTGATATTTAAAAAAGGCCAGTAGTCAAACAGTAGACATCTGTTAAAAACGTTGCAAATTAGGTAGGTGAAATCAGAAGCTTAAATCATAAGTTAAAATCAGTACTTGAAATGGAGAAGCAGCTTTCAAAATTGGAAACGAAAAAATGAAAAGCAAACTGACAAATTACTGGAGCAGCTGGGAAATGAATGAACGACGAAGGGCCTGAGGAAGCTCTCAAAATCTGAAAGAAAACAATGCAAATTAGGTAGGTGAAATCATAAGTTTAAATCATAAGTTAAAATCAGAACTTGAAATCGAGAAAGATATTTCAAAATCACAAACGAAAAAATTGAAATTCAAGATGACAAATTACCGGAGCAGATGGCCTATCTTCGCCTCTCGGGGACAGTACACGGGAGGAAGAATCGCTCACCGATGTTGTAATGAATGATATCGTGAAGAAGAAACGCTGTCGCGAAGAAGACCGGTGTGAGGAGGAGGAGTGACGTGAAGAGAAGCAACGGCGTGAAGAGAAGCAGCAGCAAGGCTTTGGGAAATGAATCAACGAAGACGGGCATGAGCAACGATGTAAGCGAGGACTGCGGAACGCGGCGGCTGCGGCACGCGGCGATAGGAATGACGCGTAGCAGCTTGCCATAACAGCGGTGCGAGCCCGACGCGAAGGACGGTGGGGAGGATTTTTCGGGATTTCACCTGCGTGACCGACGACTCCTCCACAAACGACGTGTCGTAAACCTAAAGTCGTGAATTTCCGCCGACGGGAGGAAGCGGCGGGGGTTTTTCCAGCTTTTCAGTGGCGTGACCGAGGATTCCTGCACGAACTCCCGCTGCCTAAAGCACGAAGCGGTGGCGGTGAAGTTAAAACGGTGTTTGCGGCGTTTGCGGTGGCGGTGGTTTTGTCGGCTGGAGAAAGGGGGCGGGGCTGGAGAAAGGGGGCCGGGGCGGGGGCAATTTGGGGAGTTCGGATGTTACGGACGGACATAGAGGGGTTCGCTTAATCTATTAGTATAGATGAACTTCTCTACCGTTACAAGTAACTAATTTTTCATTAGTACTCGAATGAGGTGATCCGATGATGAGATAATCACATTTTAATCGTTATTTTTTTTTTCTCTTGGGTAAAATATTTTTGATTTACCACTGATTTTTATTGAATGGAACCGTATTTTTGATATATGGTTATCGTTTCTGTTTTCGTACTTTAGTTAGTCGAGAGGCTCTCGTACTAATTGATCGCTCAAGAATAAAGAGAATTTGTACGCAATCCTTGTGAGAGGACAACGTAATTCTTCAGGTCTGCGGGTTCATAATTGAACACGAGTTTTAGGTGTTTGGTTTGAGAACGAGAGTTCGACCGATTAACTTAAACTCAGTTGGGTAATCCTCGAGAGAGGAGCGCTCATACTTTGGGAACCCTATGGTCAAAATATTTTATAAAAGAGAATTAGAGTTTTTTTTGTTTTCCTTTGATTATTCTCATGCCGAGATGAGTCGAGATCGAGTGGTAGTTTCTTTAAAATAGTTAAAATCATATTTCTATTCATAATCTTTTCTTTTACTCTCAAAAAAATCAACTCAAAATCCAATCGATAAGATAATAGTGATTTTCGCAAAGAAGAAGTAATCGACGCTCCCGGATCTAATACGACCTTAATTTTTATATCTTATGTTATAATTGATAATGTACGATTGCCTTTGTCGAATATAGATTCAGAGAATATCTTTTTATTTAAATTTTAAAAAATTTCATCACCCATCAAATGCCCCGAAATTTTTGTGGGTTGTGAACCGCAAAGCAATGTGCCCAAAAATTTCTAAGCTTGACGACGTCATCTCGGGTTTGTGGAATTAAGGTCATTTCAGCATGTGCATGTCACCGGTTACTTAGGTTTGCGACGTGAAATTTTCCCTTGGTTGGGCTTTGACGTGAGTGATGATGCTTTAATTTGGATTCATTCGCCCCTACCTCATTGGTTGAAGGTTTCACGAGGATGCCTGGACGGCGATACCTACGGTTGAGGGCTTACGCGGTTGTTGTGGAAAGTTTGTGCTGACAGCGAATTCTCGTGACATGGAGCGAATGCACTGCCCCTTGTCTCAACGTCACGGAAAGTCCTGTGGGCTGGCTGCTACTAGAAGACGCGAAAGGACATAGTGTGCGTTTCCGTGCTGCGACTTGGAGTGATTCAGTATTCATTCCTACCAGGAGCTGGGGCAGAGCTTCTGGAGGCGGAGGCCGCCGATGGCGTCTGTGCCTTGAGATGTTGCAATGGTGCGAGCTTTCGCATTTGCAGAACATCAGAGGTCATGGGCCTTTGGAATGGAGTGAGGTCGGGTAACTAAGTGGACCCTGAGATGATGGCTACAAAGGTAGGTTCGTTAGGGACAGGATGTACACATTGTTGAACTCGGCCTTGTATTTGGCTGGGGCTTCTCGTGTCGCGAAGGCTGCGGGAGTATTCTGTCCCTTGAGCGGGTGCTGCCTTGAAAGATTGTGTTGGCGACGGGAGAGCATTTGATTGCTTCTGTGTTGTACGCACGCTTGGTATGGTTGGCTTGTGTATTGACTTTGTCACTTCCTTTGCTTGGTTGCGTGAGTTTTTCCGCGACGCGTCGAGCTTGCGACCTTCCTAGGATGTTGGCCTCGCGCGACGAAGATCCCGTCGTCGTCACTTGATGGGGGATCTTAGTAGTTGTCGAAACGCTTCGGCTGTTGTCCCTGATGTGGCGACTTGGTGTCGTGTCATGCGTTGTGGCGACATTAGAGCATATGGTGCTTTTAGGTCCCTTATTTGTCGGGCGCTGCTGTTTGTGGTCGTCGCCAAGCATTAGTGGCAAGAGTGTGATTGGGAGGACAATTTCCCCCTTGCCTTGGTAGTGTGGATGGACTCGGAGATCTGTTTGCTTCAGGAGGCGGCAACGAACCTTGGTCTGTGCGTGCTTTGAGAGTGTCTGGGATTTTGCAAAGAGACTTTGCTCGCTTTCTCTTGGGGAGGACCAGAGTCTGTCTGTGCGGTAGTGGTGAATAACCTTTGTTCAGTCGCTTTTTAGGAGGACTTGAGTCCGTCCGGATGGAGGTAGAGCTGTTGAAGAAAGAGAATGCTCAATTAACCGTGGAGCTGAAGGATGTCGAGGTTATGTGAGCGTTTGTAGTGGCTTTGTACAACTGGTCTCAAGACCTTGAGATGGATCGATCATGTATCACAGAGGAGGTCCGCTCTGGGATGATGGCGATTGGGATTGACCTGCTTGAGTGTGATGTTGCGGACCACTTGGACTTTGACAAGGGGTTTTGGGTTGCTCGGAGGATACCGGAGCACGACGATCTGGGCATGGAGGATACCTTGGATGACGATGCTAACATCGACGTCGAGGGATGATCCCACTGTGTGCGATCTTGTTTGCTTGCTTTGCTTTTGCTTCATCCTGCGGGTGTGCCTTTGCACTGTCGCATGCTTTTTGTTCCTCATGATGATGTATCTTGTGAGGCAATTTTTGTTTGAACGGAGACCCTATTTTTTGGATCTTTCGTGTTCTAGTTGTGCTCTGGTGTGCGTACACTTTTGGCAGAGTAGCGTTTAGCTTGAGCGTTGACATCTCAAACAGGTCGCTAGTCGGGGATATTCGTCTGCTTGTATTTTGGGAGGACCGGGGTTCATCCGAGAGGGGGTGGTGTAGAAACTTTGTTCGATCGCGCTTTGTGAGAACCAGGGTTTGTCCGAGAGGAGATGGCAAAGAACCTTTGTTTGATCGTGCTTCGGGAGAACATAGGTTCGTCCAAGAGGAGGTGGCATAGAACCTTTATTTGATCGCGTTTTGGGAGAATTGAGGTTCTCCCAAGAGGAGGTGGCGAAGAACCTTTGCACGATCGCGCTTTGGTAGAACTTTGGTTCGTCCAAGAGAAGTCGGTGAAGAACCTTTGTTCGATCGCGCTTTGGGAGAACCGGGGTTCGTCCAAAAGGAGTGGGTGAGGAACCTTTATTCGGTCGCGCTTTGGGAGAACTGAGGTTCGTCCAAAAGGAGTCAGTGAAGAACCTTTGTTCGATTGCGCTTTGGGAGAACTAGAGTTCATCAAAGAGGAGGTGGTGAAGAACCTTTTGTTCATTCATGCCTCAGGAGGACCGGAGTCCGTCCGGGAGGTTCAGAAAGGCTTTCATCAGTCTTGCCCGAGGTGACTCGTTTGTCGTGGAAGGAAAAATAGAAGATTTACTACTGAAAAAAATGATACAAGCACTGACGGGTTCATTTTCGCGGCTCATTAAAATGGAAAAAACGGTAGATGATGTTGGCCTGAGTTCTAGCTTAGGCCTTCACGATCCAGGTCCCTTCGGGGAATTCAGACACTATGTTTGGGAGAGGCCTTAATTCCCACTCAGGGATGTCAGAACACGCTTTTTGGGAGAGGCCAAAATCTCCACTTTGTGATATCCAAACACTTTGTTTGGGAGAGGCTGGAATCTCCACTTTGGTATATCTGAACACCCTGTTCGGGAGAGGCCAGAATCTCCACTTAGGGATGCCCGAACACTCTGTTTGGGAGAGACTGGAATTCCCACTCTGGGATATTCTAACATTCAGTTTGGGAGAGGCTGAAATCTCCACTCTAGGATATCCGAACACTGTTTGGGAGAGGCCGAAATCTCCACTTTAGTATATCTCAACACTCGGTTTAGGAGAGGCTGAAATCTTCACTCTGGGATATCTGAATACTCTGCTTGGGAGAGGATGAAATCTGCACTTTAGGATATCTGAATACTCTGTTATTTGGACACACGATGGGAAACTCGACTCTTATTTCATTGATGCTGAAAAATGAGGTACAAGTATAAGCGTCAGATGCCTTGGACGTCCTACAGACTGAGAATAAGTTCTCCATTGGGGCGATCGTCCTGGGGATTGCCCCCACAGGCTTACTCTAGATTGGCTGATTCGGGGTTCTTGTCTTGTAGAGATTTTCCAAGGAGTCCCATGCGAAGAAACTGTTCGACCTTCGTCTTCAGCCGCGAGCAGTTTTTCGTGTTATGTCTGCGTCCTTAGTGGAAGTCATGGTATTTGGATTGATCTTCAGAGTTGGGAGCGAAGGCTATCGGCCTTTGAAGGGAGGGATGATCGCGGATGGCAAATAGTACTTCCGCTCGCGAAGTGTTGAGGGGAGCTAAGACTTGATTGTGGCGATGCCCCCTATCTGGCGTGAGTTACTGTGGTGTTTGTGGCTTCCCCTAGGACTCGGCAGCGACTCCTGACCCCTCTTCCTTTTCAATCTTCCTTCGAACTGTAGCTTATACGCTTTGATTGTTTCGTCTACAGTGATTTGATCCTTGACTCTGTGGATGAGGTCATGGTACATGAGCGGTGTTTCGCTCATCACCATGGAGTGAAATTTTTCCGGTCTGATCCATCCGATGAATGATCCACGCAGGAGCTCGGGGTTTACCCCTGTGAAAAATGGACAAAGAGTTAAATAAACCACAAATTTTATTGCTCCAAAAAGATAAATATTACATAGGTATACCCCTTATATATAGAAAACGGGGGAGATGAGAGAATACAACAAGCGGTGTGGGACTAAAAAACAAGCCGCGCGGGCTGGGCGGTTTGACACGGTCAAACTGCCAGACTATACAAAATATACTCGGCATCCCCAGAAAACTTGCAGCGGCTAACACCAAGACTACAGCTGCGGCAATCTCCAGACCGTTGTGGCTACAACCAGCCCGTTGCTGCGGCTTTCTTCATACAAGCTGCGGCTACAAGCAGACCGCTGCGACTAACAGCCAGACCGTTGTTGTGGTTAACCACCAGACCGCTGTTGTAGCTTATTGCCAGACTACTGCTACGGCCAACCGTCAGACTGCCAATGCTGCTCCTGACCAGACCGCTGAGACCCACCATCAGACCGCTGAACTAAATCGGCAGACCGCTGATAGAAGAAGACCACTGCGACTAGACATAAACCGTCTGGTCTCCTTATGCTCCAACACTCCCCCTCAAGCTGGAGCATATATATCTACCATGTCCAGCTTGCTACAAACCTCCCGAAAAGGAGTAACTGGCTTGGTGAATAAATCAGTCAACTCTATCTCTGAGGTAACAAGCGGAGTGCAGATCTGATTCTTCAAAATCTCATCTCTGATGAAATGACAATCTACCTCGATATGTTCTGTTCTCTCATAAAAGACTGAATTTCTCGAAATATATATGGTTGACTTATTATCACAGAACATAGGTAGGGGATGATCATAAAACTCTCCCAGATCAAGTAAGAGAGTTTGTAGCCACTTCAACTCACAAGCAGTCTGAGTCATGCTTCTATATTCTACTTCTGCACTTGACCTGACAACTACAGCCTGTTTCTTGCTCTTCCAGCTGACTAGATTACCTCCAACAAAAGTGCAGAAACCAGACGTAGACCTCCTATCTTCTTTATCGTCTGCGTAACTAGCATCAGAATAAGCCTCAACCTTCATATGTCCTCTTTTCTGAAACAAGAGCCCTTTTCCTGGTGCACCTTTTACATACTCTAAAATCTTCAGAGCTGACTGCAGATGATATTCTCTAGGGTCTTGTATAAACTGGCTCACTTTCTCTACTGCAGAACAAATATATGATCTAGTAATTGTCAGATAAATGAGTTTACCCACAAGACACATGTATCTGGTAACATCTTCAAAAATAGGAGAATTCTCATTCCAACATTTGTCATCTCCGACAGCCATAGGAGTTTGAGCGGGTTTAGCCCCAAGAAGATCAGTCTCTTTCAAAGATCTAATGCATACTTCCGACGTGAAAGAACTATAGAATCAGATTTTCGAGAAATCTCAATTTCCAAAAAGTACTTAGGAGATCTCATATCTTTGGTAATAAAATGCTGAAGCAGATGCTTCTTAGTCATGTCAATACTAATTCTATCATCCCCTGTAAGAAGAATGTCATCCATATAAACTGTAAGAATAACCAGACAAACATAGGTTTTGCGGATGAACAAAAAGTAATTTGCAGCACTCTGAGTGAACCCAATCACAGAAAGAACTTCGTTAAACTTGTCAAACCAGGCCCTGAGACTTTGCTTAAGACCATAGATCACTTTTTGCAGTTTACAGACCTGAGACTCCCCTTGAGCAACATACCCAGGAGATTGCTCCTTATAGACGGTTTCCTGCACATTCCCATAAAGAAAGGCATTCTTGACATCCAAATGAGACATTTCCTAGTCCCTATTTACAGCCACCGAAAAAAGAACGTGGATCATAATAATCGGAGCAATAAGAGAGAAAGTATTAAAGAAATCCACACCGTAGATTTGAGTAAACTCTTTGGCAACAAGCCGAGCTTTGTAACGATCAATAGTGTCATCAGGAAGAAATTTAATGACAAATACCCAACAACAGCCAACCATATCAGCTCCTGGAGGGGTTGGAACAAGAGTCCAAGTATCCCATTCAGTGAGAGTGTTCATCTCTTCATCCATAACAGCTTTCCAATGAGGAATAACAAGAGCATCTTTATAGGAAGTTGAAACAACATTTGTGGATAGAGCCAAAGCAAAATCCCGAGATGAAGGAGACAACTGTGCATAAGAAATCACATCATGAAGAGGATGTTGAGTGCATGACTGAACACCTTTCCGCAGAGCAATCAGAAGATCAAGGTCTGTTCGGTCTACAGTATCAGTACCATCTGAATAAGGGATATCAGGCGCAGGAGCTGGTTACAGCAGCTCGAGAGAAGAATCAGAGACAGTAGGAGAATCAGAAATAGACAGAGAAGGAATAGGAGCATGCTCTGGAAGAGGTGCCGACATAAGAGGAGAAGAAGCAGAGTAATCAGAAGAGGGGAGAATAGAGGGAGAGGAAAAGAATGGAACATCCTCGAAGAAAGTAATATCTGCAGAAACATATTATTTTCGGAGAACAAGATCAAAGCACTGGTACCATTTCTGTGTCGGGCAATAACCCAGAAAAATGCACTTAACAGAACGAGGAGAGAGTTTGTCACGACCAGAAGAAGGAGAGTGAACAAACGATGTGCATCCAAAGATACGAGGAGTCAAAGGGAATGGAGTCCCATCAGGATACAAGATAAAAAAAGGAGTCTTGCCATCGAGAACTGAAGATGGAACTTGATTAATGAGAAAACATGAGAGAAGAACAACATGACCCCAATAAGAATGAGGAACATGCATATGAGTGAGAAGGCTACGAGTCACATCAAGAAGATGTCGATTTTTACGTTCAGCAATGCCATTCTGTTGAGAAGTGTAAGGACGAGTGGTTTGATGGACAATATCGTGATTCAAACAGAATGACTTGAACTGATGACTAAGATACTCCTTAGCATTATCAGTACGAAGAATTTGACTGGAGTATTAAATTGTGTCAGAATCTCATTATAGAACACAGAGGAAAATAGAAAATATTTCTGAGCAATCATGTAACAAGTACAACCACATACACCGAGAATAATCATCAATAAAAATAACAAAATACATGTTGCCTTACCCAACAGTCGGAAGGGGAGCAGGACCACAAACATCCGAATGAACAGGATCAAAAGGATGAGAGGAACTATGTCCAGTTTTAGCGGGAAAAGTAGAGCGGTGATGTTTCCCATATTGACAAGCCTCACAAGGAAGGGAAGAAACTTCTCAAGGTAAATCAGGGAAAAACTGATAAAGAATTTGGGGAGGAAGATGCCCAAGACGAAGATGTCATTGAAGTAAAGAAGAGGATGAGAAAGCAGAGTAAGTATCCAGGTAGAATAAGCCTCCGCTCTCAGTTCCCATATCAATCGACTCTTTGGAGGATCAAAAGCGTGGTGGGCCCATAACCCACAGGTCGGAGGATCGGAACCTCCCTCTGATACCATGTGAAAAATGGACAAAGAGCTAAATAAACCGCAAATTTTATTGCTCCAAAAAGATAAAGATTACATAGGTATGCCCCTTTATATATAGAAAATGGGGGAGATGAGAGAATACAACAAGCAATGTGTGACTAAAAAACAAGCCGCATGGGCTGGGCGGTTTGACACAGTCAAATCGCTAGACTATACAAAATATACTCGGCATCCCCAGAGCACTTGCAACGGCCAACACCAAGACTATAGATCCGACAATCTCCAGACCGATGCGGCTACAACCAGCCCGCTGCTGCGGCTTTCTTCATACAAGTTGCGCCTACAAGAAAACCGCTGCGACTAGCAGCCAGACCGCTACTGCGGTTAACCACCAGACCGCTGTTGTAGCTCATTGCCAGACTACTGATGTGGCCAACCGTCAGAATGCCAATGCTGCTCCTGACCAGACCGTTGAGACCCACCATCAGACCGCTGAACCAAACCGACAGATCGCTGATAGAAGAAGACCGCTGCGACTAGACTTAAACCGCCTGGTCTCCTTATGCTCCAACAACCCCCAAAATCGACCGTGCCTTTACGGTGAAGCGGCGAAAGAATTCGTTGAGCGGTTCTCCCTTAATCTATCAAATTCCTGTAAGGTGTGAGGGATCTCGAACGATTTGCTGATTGACGATAAACTGATCCGCGAAAAGTTGAGTTAGCTCTGCAAAGTTCTTGATTTCCCCCACCATTAGGGAGCCGAACCAGGTGTGTGTGTGTCATCTTTCAGATTTGTCGAGAACACTAGACATAAGAGTGGGTTTGGGGCATTGTACATGCACATGACGTTTACAAAGTGCTTAATGTGATCGAGAGGATCTCCTGCCCTGTCAAACGTCTCGAAGTTGCGAAGCTTGATCCTGGGCGGAATAGGATATGTTAGGACCAATGGAGCTAGCTTGGAGATATAGTGGACTGGGTGATGCACGTTAGTGTTTTGGTGCCCCCGTGCTCATATTCCTCTTTGATCATGCGCCTTACTTCCTCGCGAGTGAATCCTTTATCAGTCGGAGCGGTGACTTCCTTTATTATATGAAAGTTTTCCTGTGCATGCCTGTGAAGTTCGTCAGGGCTTGCGGGGTGTGTGGAGCTGTCAGCGCCAAATGATTCGCCGACGATTAGATCCTTGGAGCGTGCACTGTCTTCAGGCGTTGCTGCAATGGTTGACTTTCGGGAGTGATATCCTTGTTAGGAGCACGACATGCCTCAAGTCTTCTAGCAGGGTGGGAGCGCCCTTGCGCAGTGCTCCCTCATCAGGCAGTTGCATTCTTCCCTCAATGCTTGAGATGCAGCGATGGTGGATCCACCTCGAAGCGAGGCATTTCCCATGGGTAAGTCGGCGAGGACTGGATTGGCGCGCTCCTCTACTGTCGCATCGCTGGCAATTTGTGTGCTTCTCTTTGTCATTGCTATCAGTTGAGTTATTCAGTAACTTGTCAGAGCTTTTGAGAACACTTTCTCAAAGACGACGCCAAATTGTTGTGGGTCACCCGGCTTTTTCCCCTGTCCGGAGGACCGGACTGCCTTAGCTTGGAGTCGAGCCGGACATGCAATCAGTTAAATAAAAACCGCAACAAAGGACAAAAGACATTTTTGACGTGGAAAACCCGAAAAGGGTGAAAAATCACGTGGCTAGAACTGTGTCGAGCCAAAATCCACTAGCTCCTTGGAGTGTTATAAAGATTGGTTTGATCTAGAGGGTGACAGGTTGCTACTTCGTTATAGGTACGGTGAATAAGGAAAAACAATTAAGTCTACAAAGACTCGATGAAAGCGCTCCGGCCTTGAGACAACACTGAGCTCGTGGAACCTTGGTGGGAGTGTTTCAGCTGAAAAATATTCTAAGTTCATGGAGCTTCTGAAGGTTGCGCTCTTGTTGACGCGGAGCCTAGATGGGAGCGCTCTCGCGAAGGCGGTTGACGTCACTTGAGGCGTAAGGGAACCGTAGCATAAGGAGAAGTCTGGAATAGCGCTCTCGTTGATGCGGAGCTGGGATGGGAGCGCTCTCGCAGAGGTGGTTGACGTCACTTGAGGCGTTAGGAGTCTGTGGCGTAAGGAGAAGAGCGGGGAGAATTCCTGATCGGAGAATCATCGTAAGTCCACGATCTTGCGGAAAAACCTCAGAGCTCTTTTTAGCCTCTAGAGTTGCTTGACTTGAAATGAATGTCTGGGGGGCCTATTTATAGTTTTCTGGAGGGCCGCGTCAATAATTACGTCGGGGAGTGATTTGTGTTGACGAATGGTGTTGCTCTGTTTCAGTCACCTGGATGACCAAAATTAACTAAATGACGGAACTACCCTCTTACCTCTGGGCAGTTTGGGTGGCCCGACAGGGTGCCTGGAAGCGGAGGCGGCCAGCGACAAAGGGGGCGGGCGGGGCTCGCCGGCGGCGGCAGGTGCCTCCAGTACGGGGCGCGCGCGTACTGGGCGTTGCCGTACGCGGTCACGTGCAGGGCGCGCGCAGGGGCGTGGCCCTGCATTGTCGCGCATAGTGCACGACCCTGCATGGTCGAGTGACCACGCAGCCCTGCAGGGCCGCGTGACCACGCGACTATGCGTGGCCCTGCGTGGCTGCACGCATCGCGACCCTTCATGGTCGCGTGCTGTGCGTGGTCTTGTACGGCTGTGCGACCGCAGGGCCATGTGCGACCGCGAGCCGCCGGGTGCCCAGCCCGTGGCCCTGCTCTGTCATGGGCGCGCATAGTCCGCGCGGTGCGCATCTGCGCTTGTTGGTCGGGCTTGACTCCCTCTGAGGATGCTTTTGGAACTTTTCGGGACTTTTCGGGTGAGCGCGAGTTGTTGTAAAATCCGGTACAAACACAGATACAACTATAAAATCCGCAGATAACAAAAACACAAAACAACAACCACAAAATTTACATATTGAAATATAAATGAAAATACAATAAAAAAACATGAGAAAATGATCGTCTGACGATTATGTCGTGGATGCTCTGGACATGCACAATCCGCGGCGAGAATCTAAGATCTGCACTGCAATCCTCCTCGCGAACGCACATGTTTCACCGAACCTTCAACGTCGAACTCCGAAGTTCAACCGCACAACTACTTGAGAACAACGCCGCCACCGGAGAACACCACCACCACCGGAGAGAAACCATTGTCGAAGCTAACTGCACTCATGCATGCCGCCGACACCACGGCTCTCCACTCCAAAGAACATCCACTGCAACGCCGACGACAAACTCCACCAAGCTCGGTGGCAACAACCTCTCTCAACGCCGACGGATATCTCCTCCAACGTCGGCAACAACACTCAAGGCCGACGACCCCTCCGAGTGCATAAGCGAGAGAGAGACGAGAATGACAGAGGCAGCGGGTTTCGTGTCACAGACTGCTCTCCAAGTTTTCCTCCTTGAAAGCAACATGCCGGCTCTCCAATTCACAGGAGCAGCCTTTAATTGTTTCTCACGGTGGAGCTTATATCTCATGCATACATGCTCCCCAAAAAAGGAAATATATTATTCTCACCTTTATTTTGCCAACTCACGGAAGACCAAGAGTGAAAAAAAAAACTTTTTCCCTATTCTTTTCCCTTGATTCTGGCGAACGGTCCAAACATAAAAGACAATAATCCATCACCTTGTTTTGGGATCCACAACCACTACTTGCACGAAATACTCTCTGCACAAAGCATCATCTGCACCAGGCAACACTGCACATAACACTATCTGTACGAAGCAACTGTCTGCATGAGGCACTCCCTCAAGACTGAGGTGTCAGCCGAGCTGCTCCAGTCGACTCATCCATGCTCGGGCTCAACCTCTGAATGTCGACGCAACTGAATCGCTGATTCTGACTCGCCTAGGCAGACTACCAGAAAGGCGATCCAATGCACCACCTCGACCATCAACTCTATCGGTCGTAGAAATCATGAGCACATCTCCTCGCATCGTGGTTCCCATTAGCCGGTACAGACTACCATACTGCATAGCTCGCATGAGCACAGTGCTTCATCATATCACCGTCAGAACTTCACCTCTTGTCGCAAAACTGCATCCTCTGGAATCTGTCCAGCGATATCAAATTCTTGCACAACTTGGGTACCAGGTGTACCCGCTCAAGCCTACGCATTGTTCCATTATGCATCCTGATGTCCACTGTCCCTATCCCCATGACCTCACATGCTGAGTCGTCACCCTGAAAGATCAACCAAGTCGTCACTTCCAGTGAACTGAACATCCCTACATCTGAGCAAATATGCTGCGAAGCACCATAATCTTATATCAAACTATCAATCATATGGGCTCTCACTAATGAGGAGAGACACATCACTATCATCTGTCATAGCTACCGTCGTCTTGCCCGTATCCTGGACGTCCCAAAAAATATGCACACACTGCGGACAATGTCTCCTGATTTGACCACTCTGTCTGCAATAATAACACGTCACTGCCTTCCTCGATGCGCGTCTAGACCGTGCACTCCCAGATCCCTTCTCGAACTGCCTCCCTTGTCGTCCTCCTACTGCCAAAGCATGTTGACCCTCGGGAGCGGGGTCTGACAGCATCTGACTGGACAATAATGCAGACGTGATCTGCTCCACGTCTATCGTATCCTTCCCATACAACAAAGTGGTCTACTTGTGCTTATACGATGTCGGAAGCGAGATAAGAAGCAATAAGACCCTGTCTTCTTCCTCCACCTTCACACCAACCATATGTTGTTGGCCGAGAAGTCCATTGAACACATTGAAGTGTTCCTGCAGGCTACCACCTTCCTGCATGTTTAGGCAGTACAGTCTCTGCTTCAGTAACAGTCTCGTGATCAATGACTTGCTCATGTACAGTCCCTCAAGCTTCTCCCACAGTTTGACCGCAGAATCTTCAACACCGATGTTGAACAACACCTTGTCGTCAACACATATCCTGATAGTGCTGGTGGAACGCTCATCCATCTTCATCCACTCGGAATCCTTCATCGGAGCGGGCAAAGAATCACGCCCCCACATCACTTGGATCAACCCTTGTTCAACCATTATATCCTTGACCCAAATATGCTATAGGAGAAAGTTGCCGCTACCATCAAAGTTCGATCTCCACCGAATATCTGGCCAACACTGTGTTCTTTGCTGTCATAGCTGTCTGCAGTACCTCTAGGCAATCTGATTAATTCGCGGATCAGATCTAAGAAGATAGGGAGCAGACCAATGCTGTCACCTACCGTTGACACAAATCTAAAACTGGAATGTCCAATCAGTCACCTGCTCGTAATCTAGCTCTGATAGCACTTGTTGTAAAATCTGGTACAAATACAGACACGACTATAAAATCTGCAGATAACAAGAACACAAAACAACAACCACAAAATTTATATATTGGAATATAAATATAAATACAATAGAAAATAAGAGAAAATGACCGTCCAACAAGTACGTCGTAGATGCTCTAGACATGCACGATCCGCGGCGATAATCTGAGATCCTAACTGCATTCCGCCTTGCTGACGCACAAGGTTCATCGAACCTTCAACGTCGAAGTCCGATGTTTAACCGCACCACTACCGGAGAACAACGCCGCCACCAGAGAACAACACCCCCACCGGAGAGAAACCACCGTCGAGGCTAACTGCACTCATGCATGTCGTTGACACCACGCCTCTCCACTCCAAAGAACATCTATTGCAACGCCAGTGACAAACTTCACCAAGCCCGGCGGCAACACCCTCTTTTAACGCCGACGGATATCTCCTCCAACGCCGACAACAACACTCAAGGACGGTGGCCCCTCCGAGTGCACGAGCGAGAGAGAGAGAGAATAAAAAGATAGAAGCGGCGAATTTCGTCTCCATGCGGCTCTCCAAGTTCTCCTCCTTGAAAGCTCCAGGTCGGCTCTCCAATTCACAGGTGCAGCTTTTAATTATGGGTCTGTTTGGGAGAGCTCTGGAGGCTGGAGAAGCTCTTTCCCAGCCGCCAGAGCTGTTATTGCCGCTGTTTGAGACAGCTCTTTAATGAAATCGCGTTTCGAAGAGTAGCTCCCAGAGCTCTTTTCCGGAAGCACCCTCCCCACCGCGTTCTGCGGTCGACAAATCGCGTCTGAAATCGCTGTTATTTCTTCCCGATCATGCCCGCAAATCCCGAAC
This sequence comes from Platanthera guangdongensis, assembly GCA_039583875.1. Lineage (NCBI taxonomy): Eukaryota > Viridiplantae > Streptophyta > Magnoliopsida > Asparagales > Orchidaceae > Platanthera > Platanthera guangdongensis. Next base: position 147,522,032 of record CM077154.1, read on the forward strand.
CTAGCAGCGTCCCTCCTCCACCGCTTCCCCCTTCCATTTTCGACGCCGACGACGGGATATCTCTCGATCCCGAGCGAGGTAACCTTGGGCTCGACCTCCACGAACACCGCTCTTCGCTCCGACGACTCGGCGATAGGCGATTCCTCCGCTCCTCGCTGGACGAACGCGATTCTCATCCGCTCCTCGCTGGGTTCGACGAACACGATCGTTCTGGGCTTGACAAACACGATAGTCTTTCAGCGCCTCGCTGGGCTTGACGAACGTCATTCACGATCGTTCTGCTTCTGCATCCTCGCACTTCTCCTCCCCAACAACGTGACACACCGCAGCTGAAGATTGATCCAGGTTTACAGGCCATTCTCCTTCATATTTTGTATGTGTGTTTGTCTGTTTGTGTGATTTTTTTGGGATTTGTATGTGTGTGGTGTGTGTGAGATTTTTTTTGTGTTTGGTTTTTTTGTTCAATTTTGTGTATATAACTTTTGGGCTAAGATTTTGGTTTTTTTTTCTATTTTATAGAACTATGTAAAAGATTACTGTTATGAGTTATTTTTATATATTTATATATTTTAATTTTTAAAAAAAAACTTCCAAAAGTTGTTTCTCCAAATAGCTAAAAATAAAAAATTGCTCTTCAAAGCGCACTTCTGCACAGAACACCCAAACACTCTGCAGCTTTTCAAAATTGCTCCCCAGAGATCTATTTAAAAACAGCTCTATCCGGACAGCAGCTTTTCAATCCGACAGAACTGTCCCAAACAAACTGACCCTATTTCTCACGATGGAGCTTATATCCCATGCAAGAAATATATTATTTTCACATTTATTTTGCCAACTTACCGAAGCACAGAAGAGAAAAAAAAATTTCCCTATTCTTTTCCCTTCATTCTGGCGAACGCCCCAAACAAAAAAAAGGCAACAAGTCGCGGAGGACCGAACCTCTCCGGTTTGACTCGGGAAATTTTAGGAAATCCCATCAAGTATCCATATATTAAATAATCAAGTATCCATATATTAAATAGAAAGACATTGAAATATGTATGACGTGTAATAAATGTAAATAAATTGTTTTTACTGTTAATATACTAAAATTAATAAATTTATTAATTTGAACCCAGCCCTTCCAAGTTCCAGCAGTGAGGAAGATGTATTTAGCAAGAAAATTGGCAGCCAATCTCTGGGCATGTCAATGGCTTGTTAAGTAAGGCATAAGTTAAAGTGTATAACAATTCAGTTCAACTGCACAATAATAAATTAAATTCTCAGTTTCAATTTTGTTGTTCCGCAGCCAAACATTGCCATGGAGCTCAAAGACAACCATCAATAGATTTAGGCTTTGTTTGTGAATCCGGCCCGGTGGTATGCCGGGGAGGAGAGAGAAACTGCACGTCCGCAACGGTACACTGGTGCTCGGCAGGACAGCGGCAAAACACCGGGTTTGCCTCCTTTCATGCCGACCGTCCTCAAAGGGAGCTCGCGCTAGCTTCCCAAACAACGTCCTGTCGGTTCAGCCCCGTCTGAACGACGTCCCGCCGGGTTCTCGAACATACCCTAAAGCAAACCCCATCCTTACGGTGCGAAGCTCCTCCCGGCTACAACATTGACAATGTTCGACGTAATGGTTGAGTTAAGAAATTTCACTTTCCTGCATAAACATAGTGGACTTATTAAAGATCCTTGTTTTTGAATCTCCATTTAGTTTTAATTCTTTGACTACCCATATGCAATCTTCTTTGAATCTCATCTGTTTCTCGATCCTCGTGGTTGCGGCCTTCGGTCGTCCAAATCAACTCGATCTGGGATGCTGCAAAGGTGCAGTATTGTTTCACAGCTCCAGAGTCGATTACAACACTTCGACATTGAAGGAAGGGATTGACGACTTCTTCTGGGCAGAGGGCGAGAAGCCGCTGAGCTGCAGTGTCGGGGTCCAGTCTCGACGAAGATGGACTCCTGACGTTGATGGGAGAAACCGGTGTCAAAGGAAACAATCAGCAACTTCGTTTAAGTGGAGGGAAAGGAAGAGCCATGAGCTCCTACTATGCGAGTGAGGGTAGTATTTTTTGAGTGTTATTAGCAAACCTATTTCCATTGCTAACAAATCATTTTATTATTAACAAATCTTCATTTTTTTAACTCTATCATATAATAAGTTGCATACATTCATTCTTAACTAACAATTATAATAAATAATTTTTGGTTATCATTACATATAAGATATGTAAACTAAACTTTTTCAAAGTGCTCCAAATTTCTTTAAATGCTTCAAGTACTTCAAATTTTATTGAAGTGTCACAGCAGTTTTATGACCATAATCTGCAAAAATAGAAATGAAAGAACATTCTGAAACCATATCTGTCATTATAGTATTTCAGTTATGCAAAGCAAAAAAAAATCATTTATCCCAAGCAAACGAGCTCCGTGCTAGTGGGAGACAACTGAGGCTCCGTTTGCGAGGATTTATTTTCACCGGTCAAGCGGTCACGACCGCATGAACCTGGACTTAATTAAGGTCCGATTCATGCGGTCGTGACCGCTTGACCGGTGAAAATAAGTCCCCCCAAACGGAGCCTGAATCTGATGCAGCAAGACTAGTTAGAAATTAGCAAGAATCGGGAGCAGTCAAAAATTAGCACGATTTGAAGAAAAAAGAAGGAAAATGAGAAGATGAAAGAAGACCAGCCATAAATTAGCAAGATCTGAAATTTGCACATTAGATTCTTGGTGAATTTTTGATAGAAGTGGGTTTTTGAGACATAAAAAAATGCCTTATTATTTTGAACCCGGTTTTTTTATAATTTTCTAAAAATCATAATAATTTGCTTATAATACCTTCCTATTTTTATTTTTAAGAAAGGGGTGTTTGGAATTAAAATGACGTTTTTTTAATGTGCCAATAATCATGACTGATGAGCCTTTAAAAATACTCTAATTTTCTCATTACTAATTTGATGGAGTGCGGTAATATTATGCATGAGAAATATTATTTCTATCACTAAAATAATGAATAATTTTATGTGCAAATTAATTTTAATTATGTGCAAATCAAAAAATTTTAGATACACTGATTTAAATTTGATTTGTGGTTAACAAAATTAATTTACACTTATATAAATTGATTTACAATTAAAATCACTAAAAAAAAATTTAATTTAAATGCCAATTTTTATGTTGAAATCAACTACCATCGATAATACCCCGCCATTCTTCAAAAACTCCGCCAGAGGCATCTCCTGCTTCACGCAGCTCTATAAACCCTTCCTCCTTGAATCCATCTCAGCCTCTCCAAACCATAATGGCCCTCCCCCTTTCCAATTTCCTCCAAACCCCTTCCCTATCCTCAAAACCTCCTTCCCCGACCTTCCGATCAAGGCCCAAAACCCCCTCGATCCGATGCTCCGTCGCGGCACCGACACCGACTGCAGCGACGCCCGCCGCGGCGAAGGAGTTCGCTGTGAAGTCAGTGAAAGCGAGACAGATCATCGACAGCAGGGGGAATCCGACGGTGGAGGTGGATCTGGTGACATCCGATCTTTACAGATCGTCGGTGCCTAGCGGAGCTTCCACTGGGATCTACGAGGCTCTGGAGCTCAGGGACGGGGATAAGACCGTTTTTGGGGGGAAGGGCGTGCTCAGCGCCGTCAGGAACATAAATGAGTTATTGGGACCGAAGCTTATTGGGCTCGATGTCAGGTAAATGACTGAAAGGACTCTACATGAAAAAAATGAGTATATCTTCATCCATGGTTGATTTCTTGTGTTTTAGAAGGAAAAAAGGAATTTGATCTTCTATCCTTTACATTAAGAACCTTTTTGCCACTTTTCACGAATTTGAAAATGGAGAGTTTATGCTCTTAATATTCGCATTAGACAAGAGAACAATAATCTCCAAGATATAAATCTTTAATACCTATTGTTAGAGTATCTTCTAATTTCCTTCTTAAGTATGCAGGAAATCATCACGGTTGTTGAGTTCATGTCATTCGAATGGAAAAAAGATAACTTGCTGGCTGTGACATATGCAACGAGCTAAAATGTTAAAGAGGGTCTGGCACACTGTTCCAAAATAAAGCATAAAATAATACTAGATTGGCATCCCAGCAGCCCCTAGGAACTAGATTAGCTAATGAGATTGCGGATGGGTAGCACTCCTTCCTCTGAGAGCGGGTGAAATTTATGCCGCTGATCTCGCATGTTCAAAGTCGGTGATCTCGCCGAAATAAAAAAGAAAAACAAAGAAAAAAGCACAAATTTTGAAGCCCAATTGGACGGCGAGATCACTACCCGCGCTCTTCGTCTTCTTCTTCTTCTTCTGCCCTCTTCTTATGTCCTCTTCTTCTTCTTCTTCTTCGTCTTCTTCTGCCCTCTTCTGCCTTCTTCTTCTTCTTCTTCTTCTTCTGTCCTCTTCTGCATGTTCTTAACTGTTTCTTATGCATAACTGTTTCTTTATGCATAACTGTTTCTTTATGCATGTTCTTATTTTGTCTTAGACTTAGGATCTATTCTAGATTTCTAGTAATAATAGTCTTCTTCTTCTTAACTGTTTCTTCTTCTTCTGCTTCTTCTTCTTCTTCTTCTGCCCTCTTCTGCCCTCTTCTTCTTCTGCCCTCTTCTTTTTCTTCTGCCCTCTTCTGCATGTTCTTAACTGTTTCTTTATGCATAACTGTTTCTTTATGCATGTTCTTATTTTGTCTTAAACTTAGGATCTATTCTAGATTTATAGTAATAATAGTCTTATAGTAAACAAATGAAAATGATTAATTATATGGTTTTTGTTATAGATTATTTGTGTAATTGTATGATATGATTGATATCAAATTCAATTTCATCATTTAAGTTTTGTTTTAAGAATGTAGTGGGATCTTACGATCCACGATCCGATCCTACGATCCGATCCGATTCAACCCCTTAAACGATCCCACATAAGATCCCGATCCTGACAACCTCAGGTTCAGGTGCTGCTCTTTGAATTCTTTAGGTCATCATAATTAAACTGAAGATGACTATCAAATAACGGAAACAATTTATATGCATGAATGTTAGCGATCTCATCCGCATAATATGAAAGTATCTTCCAGTTGTTACAACACACAATGCTCTACATATACATTTTATAGTTTTCTTTATCTTATGAATGAAACCTCTTACAAGTAGTTTTTATAAACTTTTTGTTGGAAATGTCACGATATTGGTCTATTAGGTAAGGCTAACAAAATTGTTCAAGAGGCTGGGCCAATACTAGCCAACAACGACGTTGTGAATGTTCAGGGAATGCCATAGTTGTCAAGGCGCGCGCCTAGACGCGCCTGAGGCGCCGGGCGCACCGGAGGTGCCGGGCGCACTGGGCACAGCCCGCCGCTCCTTAGCACTGTTGAGGCGGGCGATGTGCCCTAGGCGCGCCCAGGCGCGTGCCTTACAGGCTCCCAGGCGCGCCTGGGCCTTTCAAGGTGTTTTTAAAAAATTTTGAGATGGGCAAAAACATGATCTTAGACGCACCCGAGGCACCCCTAGACGCACTTGGACGCCCAATTCGCTCAATTTCAGCGAATTCAGCTCTCAATTCGCTCAATTTACTTTTTCCCCCATTTTTGTGCAAGGCTCAGGCGCGCCCCTGTGCCTTGCGCCTAGGCTCCAGGGGCCCTTTGCGCCTCAGTGCGCCTTGCACCTTTGATAACTTAGGAGAATGCTACAAAAATATCGGAGTCTGGCGAGTATATAGGTTGGCCCGCATCTAAGAGCCTAGCGAGCATTCATCAACATCCGTGCCTAAGAGTCAAGCGAGCATTAATCAACGTCTAGCGAGCATTCATCGGCATCCGTGCCTAAGAGTCAAGTGAGCATTAATCAACGTCCGTGCCTAAGAGCCAAGCGAGCATTAATCAACGTCCGTGCCTAAGTGTTTAGTGAGCACATGGGCTGATTTAAGGGGGGCCGACGCGCGCCTAGGCTCCCGGGGCCCTTTGTGCCTCGGTGCGCCTTGCACCTTTGATAACTTAGGGGAATGCTACAAAAATATCGGAGTCTGGCGAGTATATAGGTTGGCCCGCGTCTAAGAGCCTAGCGAGCATTCATCGGCATCCGTGCCTAAGAGTCAAGCGAGCATTAATCAACGCCTAGCGAGCATTCATCGACATCCGTGCCTAAGAGTCAAGTGAGCATTAATCAACGTCCGCGCCTAAGAGCCAAGCGAGCATTAATCAACGTCCGTGCCTAAGAGTTTAGTGAGCACATGGGCGGATTTAAGGGGGGCCGGCGCCCCCCTCCCCCAAAGATTGTTTGCAAAATAGATGTTAAATTTGGAATCCTCTCATTGAGACAATGAATTTTGACTACTTATATGTCAAGAATAGTGTTCAGATGAGGAAGAAAAGGGTCTGGAAAGGTAGAAACGTTCAAATTTCTTGTTGGTTGCAAGAAGAGGAAGATGACAGGACGACTATCTGGTTTAATTAATTTTTGTGGAGATGATATATGTAAATTTAGGTGAGATAGGTACAACCAATTTTGACCTCCCCAAATCCACCTTCTTCTTTACTTATAGATTCTTTGGACGGATTTAATGGGAGGACAGATGGGGCTCCAGGCCCCTAAGATTTTTTCTTAATATATAATATGCTCTAGGCCCCTAATATTACAGAGAAATTAAATTGATGAGTCATATCATGAAACTATGAGAACGAGTAATAGAAAGAAAATTAAGACGAGAGACTAACATCTTTCAGGCTATCATCAATATATAAGTGTGAACAAGCGTATCATTCCCTCTTACAGGTAGAACCTTTTCAGGTTATCATAACTCCAGGTATTCGAGGAGATGACTTGAATAACATGACGGCCTGGTTGCTGAAGCGATAACCTCATGCGTTTAAACTTGCAGAATTGAACTGAACACCATAGTTGCTGAAGTGGTGATCTCGCGAGTATGTAACTCGCGGAATTAAAGGAGAGCACCATAGCTGTTGAAGAGATCACCTCGCAAGTATGAAACTTGCGGAATTGAAGAGAGCACCTAGCTGTTGAAGAGATTCTCTCCTGAGTATGGAACTCGCGGAATTGAAGAGAACACCTAGCTGTTGAAGAGATCCTCTCCCGAGTATGGAACTCGCAGAATTGAAGAGAGCACTTGGTAATCATGAAGAGCATCATGAGTAGGAGCTCGTAGAATACTAGCTTGAAGATGCCATGAATAAGCCGTTTCATGGAATGTAGGTTGTCAGAGGAGATCATCGCAGGTAGGAGCTTGCAGAGCACCTCGTATGTTTTTCCCTGGTGGTGAACACGTCGTGATTCGCCCTGTTTGTCAGTCATACAAAAAGTACTCACGGGCTTTACCAAAGCACCCGTAAGTACGAACATGTATGAAAAACACCACTATTGAAAACAGAGATGAACTAGGAGGAAGGTAAGTGTCACTCCTGGCATTAGAACCCCTACGCATATGGACGAGTAAGTCGCCAGTTGATAACTCACCCAGATTCTGAGCTATCTCGGCCTTGCGAGTAAGTCGCCCGCGGAACTCGCCTATGGGCGAGTAACAAAGATACTCGCCCCTTCAACTCGCCTATGGGCGAGTAACAAAGATATACTCGCCTCTTCACCTGCAGAACTCGCATATGAGCGAGTAAAAAAGATACTCTTCATTTTTGAAGTCGCCAATCCCACCTATACTCGCATATGGGCGAGTAACAAAGAAGCTCGCATTTTTGAAGTCGCCAATCCCGCCTATACTCGCATATGGGCGAGTAACAAGGAAACTCGCCAACCTGCATGAACTCATTCGCATATACTCGTTAACTGAAGTCGTCATTTGGAACTCGCCTAAGGAGGTCGCGTTCTGGAACTCGCTTATGAGCGAGTAATATGTAAGCTCGCCCCATGAAGCCGTCGAGTTTAGAAATCGCCATCGTGAAGTCGCCTATGGGCGAGTAACTAGGAAACTCGCCCACCATGCCGAGAACTTGCCCACCTTGCCGAATGCTCGCGAGTTCCCGCCTTCAGTCTCTAACTTGCCATCTTAAGCTATGAAGTTTTCTCGCAAAAATTTCTTCCTCAGCTACTATCCACACTCACCGCACCAAGTGTTGAAGCCAGAAAAATTCCCTATTCCAAAAATTCGGATCAAGACAGTCTAAGGTTACTGATTTTACGGTCCGACGTCACAAATCAAGTGACTAGCACGAGAGAGAGGAAACTATTTATAAGCACACCCTAAGTGCTCCAGCAGGGAGGTCCCACCACGTACTCGGAAGCTTAGAAGAAGCTTCCCCTCCACAACCAAAAGGCTGGGCGAGGTACTAGACAGATATGGACTTGACGAGTATCCACTTGGGGGGGGGGGGGGGGCTCAACCCCTTCCAAGTACCCCTGAGGGGCTATTTATAGAGAAATCCTGGGGGGGGGGGGTGCTATTGGCGAGTATCCAGCTACTGACAGCGAGTTCCAAGGGCCTGCTCGCCCAAACTCACGAGATACTCGTCCATGCTCGCCCAAACTCGCCCAAACTCGCTTCTGCTCGGCTCAGCTCGTCTCTGCTCGTCTAATGGTCTGCGAATAGCCGTCTGTTTGGGTACTTCTGATCTCGACGAATTACGGGTTATACACCGGCGACGGTACAAGTGTGGCTGGAGAAGAAGACGATTCCCTCCTTCGTCGCTCCGATAGGAAAAATCAGCTTGAAGGTCGCCAGATCGAAGACAATTTCCTCCGACTTGAGGAAGGAGAGGTACTCGTCGATGATCGCCACACCGTTGGGGTTGATCTAGGCCGGCAAGAGCCCAAAGTGTCAGAGGATCTCGCAGAACTCGGGGCATAACGGGAGACGGAGGCCGACCTCAAAGTGGCGAATGGATAGTACCACCCAATTTGGGAAGAACGAATTAAAACGCTCAGAGGAGTGAGATATTCTCACGTGAAGACCCTCCTCTGTGGGTGGGAAGAACCGCTGTTTGAAGTCCTCAAGATCGTCGACGTCTGTAATGGGTTTCTTGAAGATCGCCACCTTAAACGCCGTAACGTGGTTGACTTTGCGAGCGTGCGCATCCTCGGCGGAAACCATGTCGAACTATTAGTCGCGAGCTTCGAGTATCAGATAATGGAAAAGGAGCTAGCAAGCAAAGGTAGGTTCCGCAAAAACAGTGCCGTTCTGACCCCCTCCCCTCCTATTTATAGACAAAAGCAAAGGACAAGGGGACGCGTCTCCGCAGCCATTATAGGCACATTGCGGGTTGCCCGTCACTAGAAGAACTCGGCACTGCACGTTCGCCATGACTCATATACTCGCCAACAACGCAAAAGGAAGATTGACGACATCAGACAAACGCAGGGATCTGCACAAGCATATACTCGCAAACACAGATAGAGCACGCAGACTATTATCACAAGTCGCAAAATAAAAGTGACAAGCACCAAATTAAGAACTCACAGAGGTAGGCTTATTATAAATCAGAGACAATTAATTATTATAAAACAAAAAGATAAAATCGCTTAAACAGAAAGAGTGGAGGAAGTTCAAGGCTCTGAAGGTTCCCGGGCCGATCTGTGGGTTGGGATGTCGCCTCAACCATCCTCGCTCACGCGCTCGATGAAGAGACTCGTTCGCCATGGCCAATTGTTCCTCGCACTGCCGGATGTCGTCATCCATCCTCGCTAGCCGCCCAACCGAACCGATGCTCGCCCGGATCCCGTGGAGTTCGTTGTGTAGCAGGTCCTGCCGATGCTCCACCATACCTAGGCGCTGGTCCATGTTGTTGATCGCGTAGTAGCAGGATTCAGCGAGGTTCCGGCGGTCATCAAACTCTTCCTGTTTGGCGACACAAGTCTCCAGTGAGCCCAGGCGTCAGCGCGGCTCGCAGATCGCCAATTGATAAAATTTTATATCCAGCTCAAGATACGCCGAGGCGACCTTTTCCTGGTATTCGCAAAGAGGAAGGCCGATGACGTCGGTTAACACTGCCCCGGGCGTGGCTGGATGACCTGCAGAAAAAACTCGCCAATGTTTATATAGGCGACAACGAGAAAGAAACGCAAAAGAAAGTTCCAGTGCGAAGAGGTAGTTACCAACGCGCGACATCTGTGGCCTTGGCTCGCGCCGATGAGGGGACCGCTCTCGGCCAGGAGACTCACGTCGAGGAGAAAGGCGATCCTGGAGATGAGGGATCCACCTGAGGGGGGAGCGTGGTCGATGAGGAGAAGGGCTCCGATGTTTCGAATCCCGACGTCTGGAAAAGCGACCACTGCGATGTCCCCGATGGAATTAAGGGTTGTGATGATGCGGGGAGGGTTCAACATAAAACTTCGTCGTCGCCTTCCCCCGTAGGTCCGATGGTCGACGATTGCCAAGGGCCGGAGGGCCAGAAGGTTGTGGCCTCCCATTCCCGTCGCTGCGTGAGGAGGGAGGAGACGACGCACTTCCAGCAATCCCCTGGGGGGAGAGCGCCCACGGGAAGAGGGAGGCGGAGAAGGAAGAATCTCTGCCGGAGTACTGGCCAACGGGTTTCTCGCGGGAGGCGCCAAGTTGTGAGTCAGACACCTAGTACCCAGATGCAGCCTCATCGTATGGTGAGTCGTAGGGCTCGAGGGGATGGGCGGAGTAATCGATGGATGGCTCCTACTCGGTGAAGCGTCGCTCAGGCCGTCGGGGTTCACCAGTGGTGTTTTCTCAGCAATAAGAAGGGAGCTCGTCAAAAGAAGCGACCGGGAATAAGGATTACGAAGGCGACCTTCAACCACGTACTCTGTACCTCGCAGGGTGGTCGACACCTTAGAGGAATGGCCGACTTCAGATGGCATGGATGAGGGGGCGAGTACCCCAGTGGAAGGGATATCATCGTTGGGGGAAGGTGGCGTGGCCAACACCTCATTAGGATGACCAACCTCTGTTTGCGATAAAGGATTGGGTGCAGGACTACTCGACGGAGGACTGGGTGGGTGTTAGGGAAAAACTACTAAGGAGCAACTAAAGAGAGAGATCAGAGATTAAGAGGAGATTTAGGGTTAGGAAGAAGAAGGAGGCTACCTGATCATACTTTGCATAAACCCCAAAAGGGGGCTGCCCGGATATATATATATATCCGGGCATGGAGGGGCCGGCCGGCCCCTCCCAAGGGGGCTGAACCCGCCTGGTTCAGCCCCTGTCCGGCCGGTTCATTGAGTGGGGGCTGAACCGGAAGGTTCAGCCCCGTTGTTTAGCGCGTCCTTGCTCCTCCGAACATAGTGGCGACCCGTAAAGCGTAGCGGGGGCGTAACATTCCCCTCCCCATCAAGAACCAACTTGTCCGCAAGTTGGTAATCCGGGTAGAGCTCCTTGAAATCGAAGAAGTCTACCCAAGAGTTGTGTGCTGGCGGCAGATTCTTCCACTGGACCAAGAGCTCTGGCCGGTATTCCGTGCCCCGAATCTTCCACCGGTGCCGTAAGATATCCTCTGGGAGCGGACGCAGCTCGCCCGCAGGCGTAACCTCAGGTAATAAGGAACTTGGCTGGACATGCGGACCCAACTTCCGCTTGAGCAAGGAGACGTGGAATGTAGGATGAATGCGGGAACCTTCCGGTAATGCCAACGTATAAGCTACCGGCCCCACCCTGCTGATGATCTGAAAGGGGCCGTAGTAGCGCGGGGAAAGCTTATGGTTGCCACGACGAGCCACAGACAACTGCCGGTACAGCTGGAGCTTGAGAAAAACTTCATCGCCCATGGCGAACTCCCGCTCCGTGCGGTGCTTGTCCGCCTGGGACTTCATGCGTTCCTGTGCCAGGCGTAGGTTCTCCCGAAGAGTGACTAACATACGATCCCGATCCAGAAGAGCCCGATCCACCGCCGGAAGGGCAGTGCTGCCGGGCTCATAGCTGGCCAAGGTCGGAGGAGGCCGTCCGTAAACCACCTCAAACAGCGTCATCCTGCTGGCTGAATGATATGACGTATTGTAACAGTACTCTGCCCAGTGTAACCAGTCCGGCCAACTCCGAGGCTCATCCATCACAAAGCAACGAAGATATGTCTCGATACCCCGATTGAGGACCTCCGTCTGACCATCCGACTGCGGATGATTGGCCGTGCTGAAGTGTAAGCGGTTACCCTGCAACCTGAATAGCTCCCGCCAGAACCCACTGACGAAGGTGGGGTCGCGATCCGAAATAATGGCCCGAGGAAGGCCATGCAGTCTAACAATTTCCCGAGCAAAGAGTGCGGCCACAGACTCCCCGGTATACGGATGGCTGAGGGCCAGAAAATGGCCGTACTTTGAAAGCTTATCCACTACCACCAAAATGACTGACTTGCCTTTCGACTTAGGCAGCCCATCAATAAAGTCCATGGAGACGGTGTCCCAAATAAGCTGCGGAATATCCAATGGCACGAGGAGCCCGGCAGGAGAAGAAGTCTCATATTTCTGCCGCTGGCAGATGTCACAGTGGCGAACAAACTGCTGAATGTCCCGTCGCATTCCTGCCCAAAACACGTTTGCTCGCGCCCTCTGGAGGGTCCGGAGCACCCCCGCATGTCCTCCTGTGGGAGACGAGTGGAACTCATGCATCAGAATCGTCTTCCAAGCTGAATCGGCGGGAACGACCACCCGTCCCCGATAGTATAGCCGGCCGTTACACAAGTGATAGCCGGTCGGCCCCGTCCCTCCCCGCTGTAAAGAGTCCACCAACGGCCGAAGCGTGTCCGACCGCAACACTTCCTCCTGAATATCCTCCAAAGAGTCAACCAACGGCCCCGAAATATTGGAGAGAGCAGCTCCTGGGAGGCGAGAGAGGGCATCGGCGACCACATTCTCTTTGCCGCGGCGATACACAATCTCATAGTCGTATCCCAGAAGCTTTGTAACCCATTTTTGCTGTAGAGGCGAAGAGACCCGCTGGTCCAGAAAGTGCTTCAGACTCTGGTGGTCCATCCTAATCTTAAAGTGCCTGCCCAACAAATATGGCCTCCACACAGCCACCGCGTGAATGATGGCCAACATCTCCTTCTCGTAGGCCGAGAGACCCAAGGTACGAGGAGCCAGGGCCTTGTTGTAAAAGGCTATTGGCCGCCCCGCCTGCATCAAAACCGCCCCGATGCCGACCCCCGACGCATCGGTCTCCAGAACGAACTCCTTCGTGAAATCGGGTAGTGCAAGCACTGGTGTGGAGGTCATGACCCGTTTGAGAGTCTGAAATGCCTCCTCCGTCTCCTCATTCCAAGAAAAAGAATCTTTCTGCAGCAGCTGGGTCAATGGCCGGGCTATCTTCCCATAATCCTGGACAAACCGTCGGTAGTACCCGGTGAGGCCCAAAAAACCCCGCAAGGCCCGGACTGTCACCGGTCGCGGCCAGGACTGCATACTCTGAATCTTCCGTGGATCGGCTCGAACGCCCTGACCGGAAACCAAATGGCCCAAATACTCCACCTCCTCCTGCCCGAAGGAGCACTTGGAACGATTGGCATAAAGATGGTGGTGGCGAAGTCTCGCAAGGACCTGCCCCACGTGGTGCACGTGGTCCTCCCAGTTGGCGCTGTAGATAAGGATATCGTCAAAGAAAACCAGGACAAACTCCCGCAAGCAATCTCTGAATATCTCGTTCATGTTGGCCTGGAATGTCGCAGGCCCTCCAGTCAGTCCATTGGCCATAACCAAAAACTCATAATGACCGTCATGCGTCCGGAACGCCGTCTTATGAACATCCTCCTGAGCCATCAAAATCTGGTAATAGCCGGAATGAAGATCCAGCTTGGTGAATCGTTGCGCCCCATGCAGTTCATCCAGTAACTCTTCGATGTGAGGAATCGGGAAATTATCTTTGACAGTAGCGCCGTTCAAGGCCCGGTAGTACACGCAGAATCTCCAAGACCCGTCTTTTTTCTTGACCAGAATGATAGGAGCCGAGAAGGAGCTCGTACTCGGCCGAATGAGGCCGGCCTCCAGCATCTCGCGGACACTCCGTTCAATCTCCGCCTTTTGCACGCGGGGGTAACGGTACGACCGAACATTCGTCGGCTCAGCATCCGCCTTGAGCGGAATACGGTGGTCTCGAAACCTCAGCGGTGGCAAAGTACGTGGCTCCTGAAAAACATCAGCATAATCTGTCAGAAGTAACTGTAACTGAACCGGTACCTCAGAAGGCGTGGAATCGCCGGTCTGGACCTCCCGAAGGACGGCCATCAGCTGTCCGTCCCCGCTCAACCGCTGCAAGCTGCGAAGAGAAACCTCCTTAACAGGAGATGACATGATCCCTTGCAGGCAAAACTGTTTTTCTCCGTGCACAAACTCCATAGTCATATGTTTCCAGTCAAACGTCACCCGCTGTAACTGGCGCAACCACTGAACTCCCAGCACCATGTCTGAGCCCCGAATAGGTAACAGGTAGACGTCAGTCCTTCCCACATAGTCACGTATCCACATTTCCACTCCCCTCAGCACCCCCTCGCACTGCAGCCTGCTGCCATCCGCCACCATAACGTGAAAGGCAGCTCCCCTGTCAATCACGTGCCCAACTCGTCGTGCCACATCTGGATGTATGAAGTTGTGGGTACTCCCACTATCCACCAAAATGGTAACTCTTTCTTGGGCAATCCAGCCCGCCAGCCGCATAGTAAGCGGGGGAGCGCAACCCTCAAGAGCATGTAGAGAAACCCCGAACTCAGTTTCCTCCACATCTACCTCCAGCTCCTCATCCGGAGCCGGCTCGTCCGCGTCTTGATGCAACATGAACACCTGTATCTTCTGGCATTTATGACCTGGCACAAACTTCTCGTCGCAGTTAAAGCACAGACCCTTCTCCTTTCGGGCGGATAACTCACTCCAAGATAACCGAGTCACAGTCGGCTTGGTACCCGTAGGCTGCTCCCGTCGTGCTGCGGTCGCAGGGGTCAAAGCCGGCCTACTCATGATGCGAGCCCTCTGCCTGTTGAACCTCTCCTCCTGTATACGAGCCAAGGTAATCGCGTGGTTCAATGATCGAGGCATGAGTGCTTGCACCTCGTCACGAATGTGCTCCTTGAGACCAGATATGAAACAGCTGTAGAGTGTCCTCTCTGACCACTGAACCCGATTTGCCAACTTCTCGAACTCCGTACGATACTCCATCACCGACCCTTTTTGACGAAGCTTCTGAAGGAGGGCCTCAAAGTTCTCGTACTCCAATGGACCAAACCTGGCCGAAAATCCCTCCACAAATTCCCCCTAGGCACGTACTCCCGCCCTCGCAGGAACCACTGCGTCCACTGGAAAGCGTCGTCCTTCAAATGGAAGGACGCTAGCTGCACCCACTGGCCTTCAGGCACCTCCTGGTATTGGAAAAATAATTCCGCCTTTTGGATCCACTCCAAGGTGTCGCCGCCCTCGAACTCCGGAAAGTACATCCGAGTTAATCCGGGAGTTAAACGTTGTCCCCCCTGACCTCCTTCCCGTCTTGCGGGCTCCCCTTGCTCGAAACCGCCGTAGCCTTGATGCGGACCTGCTCCCCAAGGAGGGGGTTGTGGCTGGCCGCCCCATCCTTGGCCAAAACCGGCCACTCCCGGTGCCCCAAATCCACGAGGAGGAGGGAGGAGCTCTCCCCTTGGCTGTCCCGTAACATCGGGTGGCCTCCGAAACCCACCGAGTTCTTCCCAGCCCCGGCGTCCCTGGCCGCGACCCAATCCAGTCTCGCCGAACCCGCCTGCCGCGAATCCGGGCGGAATCGGCCCCGCCAAGCCCCCCTGCATCGCTGTCGAGCCCCCTGCTGGCCCGTACGCCGCCCATCCAGGGCCACCGGACCCTCCTGCGCCGATTCCGGGCGGAATCGAACCCGCCAAACCGTCATACGCGGCTGCCGAGCCCGCGCCGGGTTTATTTCCGCCCGTTCCGCCCAGTTCGGCGCCCGATCCGGCCGAATCCTCACTAGCCGGTCCTTTTCCTTTCAACAACGCCTTCAACTCCTCCATCCGGGCCTCCATCCGCCCTTCCATGGCCGCCATCGAATCGGTTAGGCCAACAACGCTCTCCTCTAGGGTTTCAATCCGTGAGGACTCCTCTTGAGTGCGAGTGGTCACCATGGACGAATGCTCTGATACCAAATGTTAGGGAAAAACTACTAAGGAGCAACTAAAGAGAGAGATCTAGAGATTAAGAGGAGATTTAGGGTTAGGAAGAAGAAGGAGGCTACCTGATCATACTTTGCATAAACCCCAAAAGGGGGCTGCCCGGATATATATATATCCGGGCATGGAGGGGCCGGCCGGCCCCTCCCAAGGGGGCTGAACCCGCCTGGTTCAGCCCCTGGCCGGCCAGTTCACTGAGTGGGGGCTGAACCGGAAGGTTCAGCCCCGTTGTTTAGCGCGTCCTTGCTCCTCCGAACATAGTGGCGACCCGTAAAGCGTAGCGGGGGCGTAACAGTGGGCAGATTCACTCCCCTCGGCGTCGACATCCTCGCCCAGGACCATTTGGTTTAGCTCCTCCTAAGTGGCGGCCGAGATCGTCGAGGGCTCGACGTGGACAGTTTGACTCTCGCCAGGAGCAGAGGACCCCTCTCCCGCGGGAGCGGGCCTTTTTTGCGATTTCTTCTTCTTTGGCTTCCTCATCATCGCCATCGCGCCGACATTTTTTGGCGGATGGGGGCATTGGGTTGAGCATCTCTCCTAAGAACAGGAATTTCTTAGAGATTTCCTCAGGTGTGAACGACATCTCGCAATATTCCGGAAAGGGCGCCCAGGGATCGTCTCCTCCTCTATTTATAGAGATCGGGGGACGAAGGAGATCGAGCCCCGCGAAGAGGTCGAACCTCGCCTGAGGGTCTTGCCAAATAGTGGGTTGGATGTTTCTTTCCAAGCTCCAAAGATCGCTCGAAAAGAGCGGAGATTGTGTACAACCCCTATTCGTCAAGTAGGTCCCAGTTGTGTCACGAAGGCATGAGTCAACATCAACATTGAAGACTATGTCACCAGTCAACAATGGGCCAGGGGGTGATCCTTTATTACGGCAAGTATCATACTCGCCTAGGCGCGCGACCAACCAACAACATAGGCGAGTATCAATTATTTGACCATCCAGACGAGCATCCGAACAGCGTATCACGACGAACAACTACAACACGCGCCTAGTAGGCGACTTATAGTACTACCTCGCCAAGCACGATCGAGGATCGAAGATAGTCGCTTGAAGATAGTCGCCAGGCAGCAATCAGTGAAGTCAACATAACCCTGAGGACAAGCTCGTAGGGCTGGGTCTTCTCGCCTGAAGACCCCCCTTTTTGATTTTGCCTATAAATAGGACCCTAGGGGTACCAGAAATGACACCTTGAAATCTTGCAATCCTACCCTCATCTACCCCCTCGATACTAATTTTTGTCTGTGTGGTGCCTTTCTCGTATCTAGCTCAGCCATCTTTGGTTGTGGAGGGGAAATTTTCTTAAGTTTCCGGATACATGGTGAGACCTCCCTGTTGCTGCATCTGGGGTTCTTTTAGTCATTTTTCTCTCTCTTGTTCTATCTTCAGAGCCAAACGTGTCAAATCGACGGGTCAAGTAACCTCGAGCTGCACTTAGATCCGAATATTTTGGAGTAGAGATTTTTGCGGCATCAACATATACTATATAGGCTGTATATGAGTATCATATATGCATCTTCATCTATATAGACTATATAGGCCTATAGTCAACTATATAATCTTATTCTTCTGCTACAGCCTATATGAGTCTATATAATATCCTGTATATAGAAGAAGAAGCCGAATGCCAATATAAGACTATATTATATATTGAAGTCTGTAGCATATACATTAGCATATATACTGTTGAAGCCGAGAAATAGGTCTCTGTGGAGTTCGGGGTCCCTAGAAAGGGGTGACCTCACACTTACTGCACTCAGGCGAATGTCACAGACCAAAGGCTCAGGAAACTAAGAACAGACCCTCGGCTCTAGCGTGGAGGTCCCACCACACACCCGAAAGGTCACGAGAGCACTTCCCCTCCCTCACCAATGACTGAGCTGGGTATCTTGGAGAGCTCTCAAACTCCACCAAGAAGAAGCCTAAGGAGAAGGAAGCCCAAAAAAACCTCTCCTCCAATGATACCCACGGGGGTCTATTTATAGTTTTCCCAAACCTAGGGACCAAAATGTCAGAAATACCCCTAAGAAAAATAAGTCCCGGGCCAATAGAAAACATCCACACCTGGGGGGTAAAGAGGTAATTCCTCCCGGGGGCACAATGGTAAAAGCATGGCCAAAAGAGGTTCGGGGGCGACCGGAGGCTAAACCATACCCCTCACCTTCCCCGGACACCAGAGAGGAGTGGGGGTTAAACCACTCCACTCCTGCCTTACCTTGGTACCGGGCGAGCGGGAGAGTCCCGTTGAAGAACCAGTTGGGGGGGGGGGAGACCCTGTCTCGCCCCGCAAGACTGGGGGACTAGGCGATCGGGGCGAGACCCTGGCCGCCGGCCGGTCTCGCCCCGCACAGGCCGCACAGGCCTGGCGCCTGGGCGAGACCCTGGCCGCCGGCCGGTCTCGCCCCGCACAGGCCGCACAAGGCCTGGCGCTTGGGCGAGACCCTGGCCGCTGCCCGGTCTCGCCCCGCACAGGCCGCACAAGGCCTGGCGCCTTGGCGAGACCCTGTCCGTCGGCCGGTCTCGCCCCGCACAGGCCGCACAAGGCCTGACGCCTGGGCGAGACCGGCCGGCGCCTTGGCGAGACCCTGGCCGCCGGCCGGTCTCGCCCCGCACAGGCCGCACAGGGCCTGGCGCCTGGGCGAGACCCTGGCCGCCAGCCGGTCTCGCCCCGCACAGGCCGCACAGGGCCTGGCTCCTGGGCGAGACCCTGGCCGCCGGCCGGTCTCGCCCCGCTCAGGCCTCACAGGTCTGATGCCTGCTGCTTCCACCTCACATCTAGCAAGACGAGGCGGGTGTCGGCCAACTCGCCACACCTTCCCCCTAAAAGGGGCCAGGGGGGAGGCAGATTTTTCATCCCCCCACTAGTATATTATGTAGGTTGAGCCTAAATTGGCCACCAAGAGTGTCAAACCACTCAAAAAGCTTAAAAACGCGCAACAAGCCTCAAGCCTTGTTTGGGGCCCTCTCTTCGCGAATACGGGGTTGTACATATACGACTATTGCTACATATACTATGTTTATGCCTAAATATTTAAGTAGTAGAAGAAGAATATAGAAGCCTATATAATAGACTATATATGCATAGGCTAATATAATTCTACAGAAGAAGGCTATGTTGAAGAAGTCTATGTAGATAGTGCCTATAAGAGAAGCGTATATGAATATTAGCCTAACTATAAATCTTCTTCTTCTTCATATAGAAGTCTTAATAGGCTTTTTCTTCTATATATATATAGACTTCTTCTTTTATGTATGTAGAAAAAGAAGTGGAAGAAGTAGCCTATATAGAAGAAGAATTATAGGACAAGATGGTCCTTCATCATCCTCTTATTCTTCTTATACATATGACTATATAGACTATATAGAAGAATACGAAGAATAAGTCTATATATTCAATAGAAGAATATAGTTTTGTTAGGCGTATAACCATATGGCCTATATGATCTATCTAGGCTATATATTACCTTATATGCTATAGCCTATATAGGTTTAAAAACATGTTTTTGATATTTTTTATGCTATATAACCTAAGAAGCACCGGCACTCCTGATTGAGATATCATTCATGATCTATATGAAAGGTTCAACTCTCTACTTATTGCTTAGAGGTTGTCCGCCTACACACAACCCGCATGAGCATAATTTTACCTGTAGTCCTCTTACTAGTAAGATGTCATTACCTGATTCAGATGTCATTCACTCAACATAGAATTTATAAAAAGAGGTAGGTTCCATGTTCATGGCGTGCCTTGAGGTACTTCAAATGAATATTTATGTTTTTCCATTGCAGCTTTTTGAATGGAGTTGCAGGATATTTTAGCATGGGAAAAATGGAAGATGATTTTATAGAACCTCCTTAATCTTTGTTTACTCTATCAATTGTTATGGTGCTTACTACGTAGAGATCCTTATAAATAGTAGACTTTATGGTTCATATTATCTAGAACTTCAACTTAATTATTCTAATTATGAAACCAGGAACCAAAATGAAGTGGATAAAATCATGCTTGAACTTGATGGAGCTCCAAACAAGTCAAAACTTGGTGCTAATGCCATTCTTGGAGTATCTCTAAGTGTTTGTAGGGCTGGAGCTGGTGCCAAAGGTGTTCCTTTGTACAGACATATTCAGGAAATCTCTGGAACCAAACATCTCGTAATGCCAGTTCCAGCTTTCAATGTCATAAACGGGGGAAGCCATGCGGGAAATAATTTGGCAATGCAAGAATTCATGATACTACCAGTCGGTGCTGGTTCCTTCGCTGAAGCTCTCCGCATGGGTAGTGAAGGTAAGCATGTTCGATACAACTTAATTTGTAATACATGCTCAATATTTTGACTTAAACCATCAGTGACTTGTTTGTCTTTGACGATTGACAATCATTTAGGAAAATCTACATTTCTGATCCTTATTGTTTTTTGGGTGTATCAGTTTATCATATTTTGATGGGTATAATTAAGGCAAAATATGGGCAAGATGCATGTAATGTTGGAGATGAAGGCGGTTTTGCTCCCAATGTTCAGGATAACCGGGAAGGACTTGTCCTGCTGATGGGGGCTATCGAAAAGGCTGGTTACACTGGGAAGGTAAAATTTACGCAGTGCACTGTGACGACTATATCTGACCATCATTTGAACGTCGACTGAGCACTATTACCCCCTCCATACTGTGCACTTGGGGACCATGTGCAAGACCGCTTGTGTGTGTGTGTGTGTTTGTATATATATACGGATAATTACCAAAGCTTCCCCTGGATATTAGCATAATTATAGATTACAAAAATCCCCCTTGTAAGTTTACATTTCATAACATCCATGGACAAAAGTACCCCTTTGTAGTAAATCTTCAGGATCTTTTTGTGCATGGATGTTATGAAATGTAATCTTACAAGAGAGCTTTTAGTAATTTCTAAAGTAAGAGGGGTGCAACCTATAATTTAGCAAATTTAGAGGGGAGGTGGTGCAGGACAGTGTAGGAAGCACCTGTACAGGTACAAGTATCGGATACAATATGTACCCGGCACGACAAAATTTAAAAAACAAAGATACACGTACGTTATGATAAGTTATAACAAATATTATATATATATATATCACAAGTGCAATAAATAGTTCTCAAAACATCGAGGATCAAACATAAAGCATAACTTGAAGTACAAATTCACAAA
The DNA here is from genome assembly GCA_039583875.1 of Platanthera guangdongensis. NCBI lineage: Eukaryota > Viridiplantae > Streptophyta > Magnoliopsida > Asparagales > Orchidaceae > Platanthera > Platanthera guangdongensis. The sequence goes on from CM077154.1 coordinate 147,543,252, forward strand.
TCAATGCAACATAACATGAAGTTTTCAAACATTAAACATTCGTAAATATTACAAAATTTAACATCTTATATGTTTAACCAAAAGAGAGAAAATTAAACCTAAGTCTACTAATCAGTCTTTTTTTTTCCTTCTTCTTCATCATTGTTGGAGATCAACATCTTCAATCTCTGGTTAGTCTAGAGACAAGTTTGTCGTTTTGTTAATAACTTGCGTCGTATCAACATGATCAATACACATAATTGTAACTGAAACATATCAGTACCAGAAACATACTCGGTACAAATACACAACTTAATTGGACGTACCAACGCTTCCAAGCATAGAGCCAACTTTTGTTTACTCTAGAAAAACATACTTCTATCACAATATGCAGAATGATGTGTTAAGTCCAAGTGTGTCCACATAGGTGTATCCGTCGAGTATCGGGTACGTATCGGTGCTTGATATGTATCCGATACGGGTACGCTGCCTTCGGGGAAGTATCTGTGCTTCATAGAGGACAATCCTACGTGATAGGGAAATAAATAAGTTAACTTCTACATGCAATCATATATATTCGACGAATTTTCTTACTTGTAATAATTGATAGATATATAAACAATATTAATTTGATTGACCACAAAGAAGTAAAACTATCAAATATGAAAACATGTGAGATGATACAAATGTAAGTGTGTCCAAAAATCAAATAGATAGTTAAATGAGATATTACAAAGACCAAAACAGTTAAAAAGTGAAAACAAAGCCTACAAGCCACTATCTCTTCAAGTAGAGAATATACATGACCTAACGGTAAAGAAACAAACACACGAACCTTGAAAATCACGACTATAATGAGGGGAGGGCTGAGGTTCCTTCAGAGGACTGTTGATGTGAATTCAGGTGGGGCTGTAGTTTTTAAATGATAAGATTGCGAACTCTTAAAATAATTTTGGCGCGAAGGTACTTTGTGGGCTATTTTAATCGGATAAACGACCTAGGCGTCGCTCGCAAACGCAAAACTACTGCACAAACGCAATAATGTCACAAATCATAATTCCACGGGTGGAGAAATTAAGCGGTGACATTCACGTGTTTGAAAATAAATGATAATCAGAAAATGGAATTAGTCAGCGCAATTGAACTGCATGGTCGAGCTAGGAGACAAAGAGGTATACCAACGGTAGTGGTGACAACCACTGAAAGTTTCTGGGAGGATGGAGGAGAGGCTAAATCAGCTACTGTGCTCGGGACTGCCTGGAGGAGAAAAACTCAGGGGGCCTGCTGAGGTAAATAGGGTGCTCAGGGGGCTGTACGGTAAGCAGGCGGGTTGGAATCGACTAAGAAGTAGTCGCAACAGCCAGAGGAGGAGGCAGTGAGTTCGCCGGAGGCTGGAGTAGTTGTGGAAGACTGCAGCGGGTCAGGACGGAATCAAGGGACAATTTGGAGGCTGGATCTTGACGCAAGCTGCTGATAGTAGAAGAGTCACCGTGGACTGGAGTTTGTTCTGGTAGCAGTAATGGCGGCCGACGAGGGCTTCCCCGGTGGTTCCGTCGGGGAAGAGATGCCCTGGAAGGTGCGGCTGGAGGAAGTAAACCGTCTGAAGGTGGTTGGAGGAGCTCCAACGTCAATCGATGGTGGTAAGAGTGACGTCCAGAAGGAGGCTAGCCGGTGAAGATCGAGGTTCTATAGAGGGGAATCAGGTAGAAAGGGTGTGCTCTGGACGGAACTGAACAAAAGACACGGTCTTCGTTCGATTCTTTTTCCAGGCGCTCCCAAAACATTAGAATGGGATTGATTTATAAGGCAGAATTAGGGTTTGATATTGGCTATTGGCAGATATCATGGGGTTCTTTTTAAATGGCTAGGATTAAGATGATTTTTATATTGGCAACTATCAGTTTAGGATAATAACTTGAGAATTTTCTTAATAATGAGAGAAATGCATTAATGTCAAATTGGAGAAAAATGTGGAGGGGATTTCACGGTGGGGCCAGCTGTTAGGGATATGAGACATTTAAATAAAATAGTCAATTATTTCAAACTTACCCTAAACTAACCTATCTCCTAAACTACCGGACCTATGCTTTTAGGGTATCGTTGGCCGGTCACACCAACGAGCCAAACAAAAATTTCGCGAACAACATGCGTGATACAAAATAACATCACAACGCTCATAACATGCGCGATACAACTCAACGCTACATAAAAAAGTCAAAAGGCGCAAAAATACGCGCTACAAAAATAACAGAGATGCACAATAATTAAAAGTAAAAGATGCGGCGTGGGTCGCATCAACTGTGGAGTGGCCAGGAGAACCCCCTGGGGGCTGAATTTGGGTTTCTCAGAAGCGGAGATGGCTGTCCAAGCAGCGGGGGCTGAATGGTGGCTGTAAGGTGCCTGGACAGCTGCTGGTAAGGGGCTGGAATGTGGGGATTTACTGTCTGGAAGTTCCTACAGCAATAGGTACTTGGTAAAGGGGAGAAATGGGGCTGCTGGGCTGTATCAGAAGGTGAAATTTCTGCCAGGAATTGTTCCAGGCAATCTTGCCGGCTAGGAGGTGGCTCCACGTGGTGGAGATGGTTTGGAGGGAGAGGGGGAGGCGGTTGGGCTGGGCCGCGGGTTGTCAGCTAGAGAGGCTGACTTGGTTTGGAGTTGGGGAGAGTGGTGGGATTTTGGTTTGGGAGAAGGAAGGGGGGTTGGCTCCACGCGAGGCTTAGGATAGATGGGAGGGAAATGGAATGGTGGGGAGTGAGTTTAGGGAATGGAAGAGCTGTAATTTATTAGTTATTTCCTAAATTGAAGGGGGTGGCTCCGTTGAGGAGGTGAGGGGAGAGTGGGGTAGAAATTGAGGAATGAAAGTAGTGGCTCCATGCGAGATGGGAGAGGGAGTTGAGGGAGGGGGACAGCCAATAGTAGAGGGGGTAGTGGGAGGGGTGGTTATCTTAAGGAATTTATTCCTAAAGTTTAGGAAAATGGAAATGTAGTGGGTAGTTATGGTGGTTATGAATGATGGTCGAGGTGGTTTTCGGCTGGTGGTGGTCGTTGGCTGCCGGAGGTGGCTGACGGTGGCGGTGGTATTTTTCGGCGATCGCCGGAAAATACAAAATGAAGAAAAATTGAAAGGGATGCAAGGTGATCATCGGGGGTGGCCAAAAACGTTCTCCCGTGATCATCGGAGATGGAAATGGAGAGTGAAGGGGTTGTTTTTGGGTGGAGAAATGGGAAATGATGGTGGTCGGCTATGTAGAGGGAGGAGTGGTGGTGGCTCCACGACAAGGGATGGGGAAGGATGAGGGTGGCCATCCAAGGAGGGGGATGGGGGATAAACCCATGTTTCGCACCCGGGGTCGACTTCGGCACCAAAATGATCAAGGATTAAGCTTCCATGCTCCAATCTTCAATACCCAAAATGAGAGCACTGACTCTCAAAATATAGACTCTAGGGGGGCAACAGACGGCTATGATATCATCGCGTAACTCGATATGTGTGTCGTATTTCCCATCTCGAAATCCCGGTAAATTGCCCTATATATATATATATATTTGTGTTAGTCTTATATATTAAAAAAGTCACACGACCTATTAGAATAGAGAAATTAAAATTGAATGAACGAGATTAATTTGATGATTTTATTCCAGACCCTAACCACCCCAAGTTTATCTTCTTACAGATAATCTTGTCTCTCTTATGCTAAGTTAACATATTTTTTGCAGATCAAAATAGGAATGGATGTGGCAGCTTCAGAGTTTTTTAGAAAGGATGGAAGATATGATCTTAACTTTAAGAAGCAGCCAAATGATGGAGCTCATGTGCTGTCAGCTCAAAGTTTATGCCAGCTGTACAAAGAATTTATTAGAGACTTTCCTATTGTGTCCATCGAGGACCCTTTTGACCAAGATGACTGGGCTTCTTGGACATCTCTCCAATCTTCTGTGAATATCCAACTTGTAGGAGATGATTTGCTGGTTACAAATCCGAAGAGAATTGCTGAAGCAATTCAGAAGAAGGCTTGCAATGGCTTACTTCTGAAAGTAAGAGTTTACATTCCTCTTTTCTGATTAGTAATTTATTGTCTACATGACGTATATAAGGTGAAACACTAATGATTTGGTGTTAATGTGGTGATGTCGGGAATTCAAAAATTTGATGCGATGCGCAAGAAATAGTCTAATGAATAATCAAAATTAGTAATAGAGTCCGCAAGCATCCATGTTTGAGATTTGGCGTTGGAGAAACAAAGAAGATCTAATTAAATGAAAGGGAAAGTGCTTCAATTAAATGGTAGGTGAATAAGCCTTGGAAGTAGCACAATTGATGAGCAAATTAATATGAATTAGTATCCTAAATAATATGTTTATCCACCAAAATTAAGTTATAAGTATTAAAATTTCATACTTTAGCTTAAACAAGTAATAAGAGTCCGGGAATGTATTTTGTTGCTGATTTCCAAGTTTGGACAGCAATCCTGCTGCGTTTTTGCACTGGTTTCAAGGATGGTGGATGTTACTGATATTCACAATGAGGTGCGTTCATTGCGGGTCTACAAGCTGCAGGGACTCCACACGGCGGTGACGGCGGGTGTGGCTCAGACCGACGACGAGCGCGAAAGATAATTAACATTCAGCTTTTTTATTATGTTTGTTTATTTAATATTTCAGTTTTGCTAATTGCACCTCGCTACTATAAGAGGGCATGTTGGACCTTGTAATGTTTGTCTTGGATGTGTTATGAAAAAAAGGACTGCTCCCTTGTCTCATCTCAAACCCTAACCTCCTTCTATCATTCTTTCCGCCGGCCCTCCCCCTTGTCCGGATCTTCTTTTCATCGGTAATATTTGGTCCAACCTGTTGTCCTGCCCGCTATCGAAGCCGCCAGTGTCCCGCCTTGAGTCTGCATCGTTGCCTCGCCGTCGGTGTCACCAAGCCGCATCGCGGTCTCGTAATCGCGCTTCCGCGACAGGACGCGAGAAGTCCTGAGTTGTGCTTCTGTGATTTTGCCCAGGCCGCTCGATCCGCCGCTCGCCCAAGCCGCCGATGTACTGGATCTGCTTCCGCGACAATCCGCCCCTGCGTCTACTTCATGCCTTGCTCCTCCATTGCTCCTCCGACCACTCGCACCCCCTCTGACGCTTCCGCTTCCGAGGCCCACGACGACACCGTCCAGCGTCGACTTGATGGCCACGACGCTCAGTTTGCCTCCATCCAAGCCATTATGCAGGACATCCTTGCGCGCCTGGATGCCCGCTCCGCCTCACCCGCTTTCGCCGCCACGGGAGGACGCACTTCCTCTACCGACTGAGGCCGCGCTTCCTCCGCCGACGGAGGCTCACTGCTCGGCACACCCCCAACCCGCCACCGCCGTGCCCCTCTCGGGTCGCTCGACCCTCGCCCTCGACGTTCCGCATTTTTCCTGCACCGACTCCACGAGGTGGATCGCCAAGGCGGAACAATACTTCGACCTCCAGCTCACAACGAAGGCGGACAAGGTGATCGATCCGCTCTCCATTGGGCATGGTGGCTACGCCAATCCCAGCCTTTCATTTCTTGGGGTGAACTGAAACAGGAAATGGTCCAACAGTATGAGCCCCGCTACACCGGTTCCGCCGTCGAGTGTCTTTGTAGCATCCGCCAGTCGGCCGACCTCGATGCCTACATCGACGAATTCCTTGCACTGGTGAAACATGTTCCCGACCTTCCGCCGGACCATTATTTGGGTTTCTTCATGCAAGGCCTCCTTCCGTCGATCCGCTCATGCCTCCGCATCGACCATCCGCGTACGGTCTCCGTAGCGCTTGATCTAACGCGTGCCGTGGAGGCGGATCTCTTTGCCCGTCCGTCGGCCACCCCCAGGCTTCTTCCTCCCCGTCCACCACCACCACAAGACTTCGGTCTGCAACCACCACCCACGGGCGGGCCTCGCCCGGGCCGTACCCCGACCACCCACCGCCTTTCTAGCGGGGACTACAATGAGCTCAGGAAAAAGGGGCTATGCTTCAGGTGTCGGTAACCTTATGCTCCCAATCACAAGTGCACCGTGAAAGAGTTTCATGCAATCATCGGGGATCTTGGGGCCGAAATCACATTGGAGGACTTTGAGGCGCTCGAGATCACTGACGAGCAGGCTCATGCACCGTTTGGATCTTCCCTGCTTCTCGGTGTACGACCTCATCGTGCCTCAAACGATTAAGTCTCGACCTCGTCCAGGGGCACCCAGTTCTCATTATGATCGATAGCGGCGCCAACCACAATTTCATTTCTCATCGTTTGGTACGACAACTCTCCATCCCATGCGCACCATCGTCGGGCTTCATTGTTTGTTTGGGAGACGACTGCCGCCGCCCGACAGCAGGCTCGTGCACCGTTGTACAGCTTGCCATGGAACTTTGCTCTGTGACGGCAGATTTCTATGTATTCGAGTTGGGTAGCGTTGACATCATCCTGGGCGTGGCATGACTAGCAATGTTGGGTGACGTTCAGGTCAACTGGGTCGAGATTTTTATGTAGTTCCTATGGGAGGGGTCACCCAGCCACTTCGTCGGCGACTCCGCTCTTCTCCGCACACCGGTTTCCTTCAGTACCATCCAAAACACTACCGATGTGGCATTCTCGGCGTGGCTTTGGTAGCTACAGACCAAGCCGACTGCTTCCTCGGGGCTTCCACCCGACCTTCACTGCCTCCTCGAGGAGTTCTCGGACGTGTTTACGTCCCCCACGGGCTTGCCTCTGGTGCGGGCCACTAACCATGCCATTTCGCTGCAGCCCCACACCTCAGTTGTATCAGTCATGCCTTTCCTCTATGGGCATGTCCATAAGGGTGAGATCAAACACTTGGTGCGGGAGATGCTCATGGACGACCTCATCCGCTCCAGTGCGAGCCCTTGCTCCAGCCCGGTCCTCCTCGTGCACAAGAAGGACGGGAGTTGGCGCTTATTTGTCGACTACAGGGAGTTGAACAAGGCCACAGTCCCAGACAAATATCTCATTCCAGTCATTCAAGAGTTGTTGGACGAGCTCCACGACGTCGCCTTCTTCACGAAGCTCAACCTCCGGGAGGGGTACCACCAAATCTGGGTTTGGCTGGAGGATGTACCAAAGACAACGTTTCAAACACATGAGGAGCATTACAAGTCCCTGGTCATACCCTTCGGGCTGACCAACGCACCAGCCACCTTCCAACCCACCATGAACAACATCTCCCGAGCGGTATTACGACAGCACATCCTTGCTCTTTTTGATGATATTTTGGTGTATAGCTCATCCTGGCAGGAACACTTATGTCATGTATGGCGCACGCTCGTGACGATCCGTTGACATCATCTTGTCCTCCACCGCAAGAAGTGTTCGTTCTGCGTGACCACCGTCAGCTACTTGGGCCACACGATCTCGGCCCAGGGCGTGGCCATGGATGATGACAAAATCCAGGCGGTCCTATGTTGGCCGACTCCAACCTCCCTTCGGGACGTTCGAGGTTTTTTGGGCCTCACCGGTTGCTATCAGCGTTTCATACGGGAGTACGGCGCCTTGGCTCAGCCCCTGACACAGTTACTCAAGTCTTCTGACGATGGTCCCTTTTCGCGGACCCCTGCCTCCATGTCCGCATTCACTGCCCTCAAGGCGGCTTTTGTGAATGGACCGGTTCTGGCCATGCCCGACTTCAATCAACCCTTCATCGTGGAGTGCGATGCCTCATCACCGTTTGAAGTCGTTCAGCTTATGAGAACGAGCTCATGGAACTTGTCCTGACAGTGCAACACTGGCGGTCGTACCTCCTGGGGCACCCCTTTATTGTCCGCACCGATTATCATAGCTTGCGGTATCTCCAACATCAGAAGATCACCACGCTGACACAACAACTTTGGGTGGCAAAGGTCCTCGAGTACGACTTCTCCATCGAGTTTCGCCCGGGCTACACCAACCAGGAGGTAGACGCTCTCTCCCGACAGGTACACTCCCCGTAACTCTAGGCCATCTCCCATCTGGTCTGGGAGGATGCCGAAGTGATTCAACACGGCGTGGAGATGGACCTACACCTTACTGCCATTCGAACGACCCTCATCGCCGACCCGGAAGGCCACCCTACTTTCTCTTTGGTGGGCGGTCGGCTTTTCTATCGGGGCCGCTTAGTGCTGTCTGCGACCTCAGCTCTCATTCCGCGCCTCATCGCCGAGTTCCATGCTACTCCAACCGGGGGCCACGCCGAGGCTTTCCGCACCTACCGGTGTTTGGCGGCTTCGCTGTAGTGGCCGCACATGTTCAAGCAAGTTAAAGCCCACGTGGCCGTCTGCCTTCCATGCTAGATGGCAAAGTACTAGGCTATGTTTTCGGGCGGGTTACTTCAGCCCCTGCCGATTCCAGATCGCATTTGGGAGGACATTACTATGGACTTCATCACATGCCTTCTACGGTCCAATGACTTCCGGCTCTCCAAATACGCGCACTTCATTCCTCTCTGGCACCCGTATACGGCCGCGGGAGTAGCCGGAAGTTTCATCTTCGGTGTCATGCGCCTCTATGATTTTCTGCGATCGATTGTGAGCGATCACGATCCCCTCTTTTTGAGCAGTTTCCGGACATCTCTGTTCCGCCTTCAAGGCACACACCTTCGCATGAGCTCCGCCTACCATCCGCAGACGGATGACCAGTCAGAAGTTCTCAACCGTTGCTTGGAGACTTACCTACGTTGTTTCATTGGCGAGAGTCCAGGCATGTGGGCCAAGTGGTTGGGTTGGGCTGAGTACTCGTACAACACCGCCTACCACCATGCAGCAAGAACGACTCCGTTTGAGTTTGTCTACGACCGACAACCACCAGATGTCGTGCGACACCTACCCAGGGAGTGCCTCATGCCTAGTTTGACAGATCATCTTCAAGATCGAGACATCATTCTGGACGGTCTCAAGCATCACCTTCGTCGGGCCCAGGTAAAAATGACATCTTTCTCCAACCGCAAGCGCCAGGATCTCTCCTTTCAAGTCGACGAGAAGGTCTTCATCAAATTCCATCCTTACTGCCAACTCACGGTCTCCAAACGTCCTTGCCCCAAACTCGCGCCTCGTTTCTTTAGGCCGTTCGAAGTTGTGGCCCAGATTGGCACCGTCGCCTACAAGCTCCAACTTCCCGAGGGGAGCCTTATCCGCTTGAGTGGGCGACCATCCGACTCTGGATCACCTTTCGGTCGATCTAGACTACTCCGACTCCGCCCTCGTATATCTACACAACATTCTAGATCGCCGCCACCATCTTCCAGGAGATGCAACCCAAGAGGAGATACTTGTTGCGCGACACCATCGCCCTCCGTCCGAGGTCAGCTGCGAGATGATTTCCGCTTTCCCGACTTCTGCATTGAGGATAAGGCGAATTTTCCATATGGCGGTATTGTTACTGACATTCACGATGAGGTGCGTCCATGGCGGGTCTACAAGCAGCGGAGACTGCACACGGCGGTGATGGCGGGCGCGACTCGGGCCTACGAGGAGGAACCGGCTATGATGAGCTCGGAGGATGATTAACATTCAGCTTTTTCTTATGTTTGTTTATTTAATATTTCAGTTTTGCTAGTTGCACCTCGCTATTATAAGAGGGCATGTTGGACCTTGTAATGTTTGTTTTGGATGTGTTATGAAAAAAAGGGCATTTCTGGTTGTTAGTGGTTGCTGGAACATGGAAACACAAGTTGGCTGAGGGCTTAAGGCAGTAGTAGATATTGTGGGAGATGTTTGGAGAGGAGAGGAGTTGGCTAATATGTCGAGGGTTAGGCGTTGAATTACTGAGAGGTAAGTTCCTGGCTGGAACCTGCAGTCCAGGTCATGGACGGGTGGGAAAATTTTGGAATTTTATCTGGATGGGAGTGGCGGCTGGGGGGTGCTGGGAATCATAAATGTGGAGGAGATTTGGGGGCTGGGAATTAGATGGACTGCAGAAAATTGCCTCCAATTGTTTGGACAGGTTGGATTTAGACAGTGGGTGATTTCTGGAAGGAGGTGATGGAGTTCGGTTGGGCTGAAAAGGCTGTAAACTGCCTTTAGACAGCCGTCTGGAGACACGTATGGTGAAATTAATGGGGAGATCGGTTGTTTATTAAATGGTTGGGGTGGTAGTTATGTGAAATGAAGTATGGGGAAGGTAGTTATTAGGTAGTTACGTTTGTAGGTAGTTATATAGAAGTTGGTGATGGTGAAATGTGGGAGATAGCTGTTGGGTACTTGGGAGGGTGGTTGCCGGCGACTAAGAGTGGTGGTTACGACAATAAATGGCACAATTGTGGGTAGTTTTAGGCGGTTATGTGTGCGGAAAATTAGTTATCCTGACTTCGACACCAATGATCAGTGGAATCGGCACCGCGGAGAGACCGCAAAGATCGGAAAATCTGTCAAAATTCTGCGACATCTGAAAATAAGCCCTTAGGCCCCTATTTAAGACTTGGGACCCAATCCGGACAGGCAAGACCGTCCAAAACATAAAATAATTAAATTTACATTAAATAAAATTACATAAAAGTATGTGGTCGTCTCACTGGAACGTGACTATTATCTGTTCGGCGATCCTGTTCCGACCTCCGGCGTATTGTAGACTCATGCGGGCTCCGATAAGTCTCAGCCCACATTATATCTACTATCCCATCACTATACACACTAGGCCCCCGCTTTGGAACCCAAAAGTTTTATAGCATGAACTACTTTAATTATTTTGACGGTAAGGTTTAGATTAAGATGGTGTTGTCATTATTTCTTTAGTTTTTGCATAGTATTGATCAGAATTATTTTATAAACTTTTTCAAATATAGGGAGTAGGGGCATGAGTTTTACTTGAACATACGGAAGTTAATGTTGAGCTGAATATTTGTTTCTCTTATTAGGGCATTGTCCTACTTTCACCATATTTATTGTGATATCTAATAATCAAATCCATGAGTTGCATCCTTAAGTATGACTGCAACTCCTAGTCCTTTTCTGGAGTCACATCATCCTTGCTGTATATCTCTTGAGGTCATGATTGAGTCATCATCTGAGTTAAGTGTGCAGACTAAGGACTAAATTTCCTCGACCAAGTAGTCAAAAATTACTGTAGTACTAAACGCGATACACATGCGTGTTTTTACATTATCAAGTTTAATTCGACCACGATTTTACAAATTAACTGCACTAGCTCACAGCTAAATTACGTCAATCAAGAAAAATCGAACACTTATGTGATGTGATTTTGATGCAAAGCTGTAGGTATTACAGTGTCAGTTTATTCAGGCACCAGTCATTTTTTCTAAACCCTTTCGTGGTACTAGATTGCGGCTTCTTTATGTAACTGTGTGTAATATTACCTTTTTTTTCAGGTGAACCAAATTGGAACTGTAACAGAATCAATTAAAGCAGCTCTTGATTCAAAAGCTGCGGGATGGGGGGTGATGGTGAGCCACCGGAGTGGAGAAACAGAAGATAATTTTATTGCAGACTTATCTGTGGGTTTGGCCAGCGGACAGGCATGAACTCTGATGGACAGTTTTTTTTTCTTCTTCTGGATTCTGTTTATTTGTCATTAGCAACACATGTTCTGCCTGTTTCTCATTTTGTTTCTTATGCAGATCAAAACTGGAGCCCCATGTCGCAGTGAGAGATTGGCCAAGTACAACCAGGTTAGTGAATGTCTTTATTTTTGTTTCTTCCTATTTTAATTTACATTTAAATCAAATGCTTTCCTAAGTTTCCGTCTGGAGTAAACTGTTATGGGCCTACTCGGAGGTTGCCGGAGGAGTGGCTGGAGGCGAAGATGATGGTAGAGGAGATACTATGGAGCCATGACCGCGGCTCCCTAACCGGAGCGTGTTGGGAGAGAGCTTCCAAATTCTCTTACATCACAAGGATCTCCAGTGGTCTATATATCACAAGGGGAAATAGAGTTGATTTCCCTCCTCATCCTTCATACATCACAAGGGGTCTATATATAGGATCTCCAGTGGCATAAATGTAAATACAACAATAGACTTTAGGGAAATAGACTTAGGATCTCTTGCCGGAGGAGTGGCTTTAGGGAAATAGACTTGATTTCACTCCTCATCCTTCATACATCACAAAGGGTATATAGGATCTCCAGTGGCATAAATGTAAATACATTGCTAATAATACGTTTGACTTGACAAAATACATATATAATAATATAATAATAATATGACAAGAATTCTATCAAGCTTTTCCTCTGCATGGAGGATTTTCAACCACAATTTGCATGATTAAGTGTTATAGGCCTAAAGAAATGGAACATTTACTCTCGCGATTACAATTCTCAAGCAAACATTTATTATCTCCCAATATTTAATAAAGAAATAAATGACACAATACAACAATACTCACAAGCACAAGGAATCCGGTCACAGCGGCAGGCGTGGCTCCACGAGATGGATGCAATGGCTGTGATGGAAGGTAAGGGGTGCTGAGCAAACCCCGTGATGTTTGTGCTAGCTGTTTGAATGAGGATAGGGCATTTCCTGCACTGAGTTGGCCACATGAAATTAAAGATGACTGCTGAATCTGTAGGGGAAAAGCCAATGGTGGCTGGATATGGAGGGGGACAGGGCGCCTAGGTGTTGAAACGAGGTGGATAGGGTCACGGATTTGCTGGTTGGGATTTAGAAGGTGAAAGACCACTGGATGTTGAATCTGCGGTATATAATGATTGTGCTGGACTTTTGGGACGAGAGGAGTCCACTTGGCAATGCTAGGAAGAGGAGGTGCAGGATTTCTGGACTGGAATGAGGTTGGGAGAGGGGAAGAGGAAGAGGGAACACGACTTTCAACGTTTTAGGGCTTGCGGTTGGGAAGTCTTCGATCCTTCTTGTCGAAGAAAATGATGAACAAGAGTAGCTGCGATCCTGAAATCGTGCGGCTCTGCGGGGAAGGGCGACACCTGGAAGAGCAGTTGGGGATGACGATGGATAGGGATAGAGCGATCAATGGAGATGGAGATGATGTAGGTTAGGTTTCGCTACTAGGAAGCTTCGAGCCTTTCTGTCGAGGAGGAAGGGGATGAATAGGAGTTTGGCAGTTTTCTCCTTCAGATAATATAGATCGTGGGAATGAGGTGGAGTTATCAGCGGTTCCGCGCAATAGTAATATGAAACAGTGAATGGAAATGAAAATAAATGAAAAGATAACTGAAAATAAATCAGGACATCGCATCTCGGGGTCTCATGGCATCGCACCACGATATGATTGCCGGTTTGGACTCTCTCACAATGCGAGCAATGAAAATGAGAACAAGAACATCCACCCGTATATATAACGAGAGGGCGGTTGGGCACCCGACGTGAACAATATGATTGTCTGTTATGCCCATTCTCCTAAAACATTAAATACAGCTCCAAAAAAATACATATAACATGTAAAATGACGCTCCAGATGTGCTCGCTGTCCGGATCACCGATTCGATCAATGCATCCTAGTTAAATATGCAAAAACGGGTCTCGCTAAGTGGTGACCCAATCTCCTCTAACGGTCATGATCGTGATTACGCGACTGATCCCAATCAATTCCCCCCAACTGAAAAATATTCATTTCCGAGGAATAAAGATGACTGAGGTGTAGTCGAAGATCGGTGGCAAGTCTATCAAACTTTGTCGCCAATATCCAAGCATCATCAAAGGTGGGATGTCCACTCCAGTGTACCAAGTAACAGTAAGAAGGATCGTTTGTAGGGGTGGTGCACTCGTCCATCATAGTACCAGTAATAGTCTCAGCTCTCACTTTTCGTGCTGGTGGATCCATAAGAACTGGTGGAATCATAGGAGGTGCGGGCAAATCCATGGGTGCTCGTCCAAGGTGAATAAGGGAAATGTCAAGCTGTAACTGGGAGGGTGCTAGAAGATGCTCAAGTATGGGTCCCTATACTCGGGAGACTCAAAGTAATGTGCCAAATATTTTGTATTAAATACGGGATGAATACCCATATATGCAGGAAAATCGATCTCATATGCATTTGTCCCAAATTTCTTTATAACTCTATAAGGACTCATTCACTTAAGTTGTGTTTAGTAGCGGCTCCTTTTGAAAGCTCCTCCTTGCAAAGTCCGACCATGACATGCTCACACACCCGAAAATGCTGCTTACATCCGTGTATATCTGCCCATACCTTATTTAATTCAAAATTGCTAATAGTTTTCTTTCGAATTAATTCATGCATTTTATGCAAAACATACGACATGTGTGATTTATGCAACACAGATGAGTTATGTGCTAAATGTAAATGAACAAACAACATATGCAAAAGATGAACTACTAACACAACTAACTCTGTAAACCAGTGGTTTTGGGTACTATAATAAATTTCTAAGATAGATACATGATTAGGAGGTTCAGAGGGCGAGTCATAAAAAAAATTGTCATGGGTGCAATGAACACTCCATTTAACATCAGAGAGGTCAGTAATAAGATGTGTCAATATAGTGTGCGGACTGTCTCTATATGTGCAAGTAGTAAGACATAAGATCAACGAGTCATTAAGCGCACTCTCAAGCTCGACTGTGCTACTAATGATAAATACATCTCAGATGACTAGTAGTGCAACATATTGCTCATGAGAGGGTTCACCAAGAAGAGTATAATAATATTTGTCACAAATGTGATGAGTAATCTTATCCAAATGATGATACAAATGAAGCGCATCAAATTTAACATGTCTGCTAAGGGAATGTGACACATTAGCGGGCTTACTAGAAAGTATATATAAAAAGCCATCGTGAATGTGACAATCACATAAGTGAAAATCACAGATATCAACAATAGGATGCGGCTCTAGCGTGGTGAGTGCCCCTCATGAGAAAGAACTCATTTGGCGGGTCAGCAGGAGGTACGACCCAAAACTCATCATGAGTGCGTGTGACTAGATGACGAACTCTCAAAACAATTGAATTATACTTAAGTGTTCTTAGGGAGAACCCCACATACTGGATGCTACACTCAAGATCCGCTCTCTAGAGCACTATCAATATCAAGAGCGATAATGAGAGAGATGTCAACGTCTCAATACTCGTAAGCGTGTCACTCACCTGAATCTCATCCTCACAAGGACGAGGTGGATCATCTGGAGGCTCAACATGGGGTTGTCAAAGAGCCCGTCAACAAGGGGATGACCCTCCAGTAGCAAACCATCATAAGGGGCCGTGTTCCCCGAAAGGGGTGAGGTGGCTGTCACGAGATCACTGTTAGGCTCTCGGCTTCCCATCGTGATATGGCTCGGTGCGCCATCGGGAGAAGTGTGGGAAAAACCTTCAGTCAATAGTGAGCTAACAAGTATAGTGTCGAGGGAAGGCTCTCTAAGTGGCGGTCTCTCGTGGTGTCTAATTCCTAACATGCACATCCTGTGTTGGGAGGGCAGCCCGTTCTTCCTCAAAAGAATATCAAGTGGAGTGGATGAGGTTTTCCTACTTTCGTAAGTGGAGTGCTCTTGTCAACCCTCAATGGTGGTAACACAGGTGCGAAGGTCGTCAAATTGTGCATACAATTGATCAAACTTCTTAAGAACCCATTGCTGAAATTTGGCTTCCGTCATGTCCGCTTTCAGAACACTAGGAAGGTCACTACGTGTGATGTTATCTCGATGAAGGTGACCTCTATAGGATTCTTGAGGGTCATTGAGACGTTCGTACATAACATAAGCATGTCGTACTCGTGGTTGGACATGAGTCACGAACATGTGGTGGTGGTCGTGCATATATAGACTCAGGTTTCTCAAATAGAGGAGACGTGCAACAACGATGACCTGAATGATACTCAACTATACCCTTATAAAGTCGTGTCACAAGATTAATAAAATCCACTCGAGTGCGGGAATAAGGACGATGATAACCGTCATAATGATGTGAAGACCTCTCTGACGACACTTTATGAGATCTAGCGTAGACGAACGGTGGTTCCTCAAATTTAGGATCAGTGTAGTGACGACCACTATGATAAGACATTGGGTGGCATAACATGTAGTCCTGCATATTTTAAAGTAAGCTCAAACCTGGGGCTCTGATACAAACTTGATGCTGGACGGGCTGCGAGAAAGGCGGTGCCGACACGCTAATACTATTTTATGTGAGTGTGCTTAATGAACACAACAAACCCAAAGTAAATATTGCATGTATATACATATATATATACTATATATATATATATATATATATATATATATATATATATATATATATATAAACCTAAACCAAGTGCTAACAAATGTAATTATGAGAGTTAGACAAATCTACACAATGTGAATCTAAAATTTTCAAGCACACAAGTTCTATCAAGCTCTTTCTCCACACGGAGGATTTTCAACCATAATTTGTACGATTAAGTGTTTTAGACCTAAAGAAATGGAACAATTACTCTAGCTATCCCAATTCTCAAGCAAACATGTATTATCTCCCAATATTTAATAAAGAAATAAATGACGGAATGCAACAATACTCACAAGCATAAGGAATCCGGTGACGACGGCAGGCGTGACTGCAATGGCTGTGATGGAAGGTAAGGGGTGCTGAGCAGAGCCCTGGGGCGTTTGTGCTGGCTGTTTGAATGAGGGTAGGGCATTTTCTGCACTGAATTGGCCACATGAAATTAAATGTGGCTGCTGAATCTGTAGGGGAAAACCAATGGTGGCCTAATATGGAGGAGGACATGGTAGCTAGGTTCTGAAACAGGGTGGATAAGGTCACTGATTTGATGGATGGGATTCAGAAGTGGAAAGTGTGCTGGATGTTGAATCTGAGGGTAATAATGCTGTGTTGGACTTCGGGTACGAGAGGAGTCCATTCGGCAATGGTAGCCTGAGGAGGTGCGGGCTTCTGGAATGAGGTCGGGAGAGGGGAAGGGGAAGAGGGAATGAGCCTTTCAGCGTTTCAGGGCTTGCGGCTGGGATGTCTTCGATCCTTCTCGTCAAAGAAGATGATAAAAAAGAGTAGCTGCGATCTTGAAATTGCGCGGCTTTGTGGGGAAACACCACACCTGCAAGAGCGTCTGGGGATGACTATGGACAGGGATAGTGCGATCAATGGAGATGGAGATCATGGTTGTTAGGATCACGATTTGGATCATAGGATCTTACGATCCAACGATCCAGAGTTTGTAAATCGATCCAGATTTTGTAAAGCGATCCCCGATCCAATCCTACCATTCGATCCGATCCAATAACGAAATGATCTCATCTAGGATCTTGATCCTGACAACCTTGATGAAGATGATGCGGGTTTGGTTTCGCTGCTGGAAAGCTTAAAGCCTTTTCGTCGAGGAGGAAGGGGATGAACAGGAGTTTGGCGGTTTTCTCCTTATGATAATAGGGATCGTGGGAATGAGGGGGAGTTATGGATTGTTCCAGTGAATGGAAATGAAATGGTCGCCTCTATTAATCGTGGGAAACACAACAGTAATCTGAAATAGTGAATGGAAATGAAAATAAATGAAAAGATAATTGAAAATAAACCGGGACGTTGCATACCGGGGTCTCACGGCGTCGCACCATAATATGATTTCCGATCTGGATTCTCTCACAATACATGCAATCAAAATGAAAATGAGAACATTCGCCCTTATTTATAACGAGAGGGGGCGGTTGGACACCCACCATTAACGGCTATAATCACCCGTTACGCCCGGTGTCCTAAAACACTCCCTCAAGGTTAAATTATAATTATCGACAATTATAGGACCATCATTTGGACGACTAGAGACGGATGCGATCAACACTCTTCATTTTCATATTTTTGATGTATTGCTTTTTTTATTCAAATGTATTTTGATTCTTAGGATAAATGTCATGGTTGGAGAATTTGGGCCCTTCGTGATGTTAGATATACCGTGCACACTATATGGTTGACTTATTTTACGCTCACGATGGGTGTTATGATCACCCTCTCTTGTACATATATTTATACTCTATAGTTGATGTGAATAATGGTAGTTTTGATCTTTTCCTATCAAGGTATCAGAGCCAATCTTGGTTTTATCCGCCGCTCTCCTCGATCCCATTCACATACCGCTCTTGTGTCCCGCTTCCTTCTTACGCGATGTCCTGCATTCGCACTACGACTCGTCTCACCTTCGCAATACCGCCGAGTTCCGCTCTTCGCGCGTCTCCTGCTCATGCCGAGTCCCATCTCTACGTGCGTCTCCCGCTACCCCCACGTTCTCTGCTGCCACTTGCAGGCGTTGGTCCTCCTCCGCTGCCACTTGCAGGCGTTGGTCCTCCTCAACTGCCTATTGCAGTCGTTGGGCTTCCTCCACTGTCTCCTGCAGCCGCCAGACCTCCGTTGACACTTGCAGCCGTTGGACCTCCTCTGCTGACCTGCTCCACAGTCTCATGCAGCCGCCGTACTTCCTCCACTGTCTCCTGCAGTCGCCAGACCTCCTTCTCCGCCTCCTACAGCCGTCGGACCTCCTCAACTGTCTCCTGCAGCCGCCAGACCTCCTCTGCCGCCTCCTGCAGCCGCCGGACCTCCTCCACTGGCCTACTCCGTTGTCTCATGCAGCCGCTGGACCTTGTTGGTCACCTCCATCCTCCTTTGGTTCGATGTCATCGTCTTACTCCTCATTTGCTTTCCTTCAGAAGGTTGATGTCATTCTTGACAGGAGGAACTACAAGGCATGGTCTGCCACCGTCGGCCACATTGACGGAATCAAGCTTGCTCCGCCCCCAGCGGCTTCTAGTCTTGCTGACACCCCATCGGCTACCATTCCTGTGGACTCCCCCTCTTCCACTGCCAACACAACCACTTCCTCCCAGCATTTCGACTGAGCGTGGTGGCGCTCTGACAATTCTCGCACGATTGTCGTCATCTGCCAGTCTTGCAAGCTCCACATTTGCATGATCGTCTACTAGTTACCTACGACCAAGTCGATGCGGGATCACTTACGTCTCCTCTACCTGCCATCTTGCCAGACCCTGCACTACTATCTATTTCAGATCCTTGATGTCTACTACCAGCGTGATTGATCTGCCAAGCTTTCTTTGCTGAGCTCCTAGACCTCTGACATCAGTGTGATGAGATGGAACCTTTCGCCTTGTGTTACTTGCTTTCAGAGTATTGTTACATGTTAGGATCACGACTTTCAGGGTATGTATGTGTTTCTTATGCGCCTACACACCGATTTCGAGCCTATTCGAGCACGGCTTCTTCACCCGGACTCTCCACCGTCTCTCAATGGTACATTGGCCTTGGTGATTGTTGAAGAGACTCGTCTCCGCTCCTTGGACACTGCTACTCCTTCTGGTGTGATGCCTCATGCTATTCTAGCTGCTCCCCAGATTATCCCACAATCTTCTCTTGTGAATTCTCCAATGCTACCCTTGTCTAGTTATAGTGTTCCAGTGTGCCCTGGTCCATGTCCTCCTCTGGCGCCTTCTGGTGCTCAGTCTGGTGCTCCTCATCACCTATCTGTCCACTGTCATTACTGTTAGTGTCTTGGCCATGTCAAATCTGAGTGTCGCAAGCTTCAGAAAGCTCAATAGTCTGGTCAACAGCATGCTCTTGGTGTACCTTTAGCTCCCTTCTCTACTCTGGCGCAGTCTCTTTCTATTTCTGAGCTTGCACAACAGATTGCCCAGCAGCTCTCTCACGGTTCACTGCTTCTCTCCTTTGCCTCTGTGCTCCCACCAGATGTGTCAGATCGTGTGACTGGGACACTCCTTGGAGCCGACCGTCGTCGTTACGGGGTATACGATTGTCTCCACCTTCCATCCACTCCATTGTTGTCGGCGGTTTCTATCTTTTATCTTCCTTCGGTGGGCTTCTCTCAGTGGCATCACCGTCTCGGTCATCCCAATGGTTTGCTTCTCGCTTCACTCATCAGTCAAGGTTTTCTTGGTCGTGTTTCTGTTGATCGATCTCACTCCTATACGGGTTGTAATCTTGATAAACAGCTATAACTCCCCTATCAGTCTAGTGAGTCTAAGTCTCAGTGTCTTTTTAATTTAGTTCATTCTGATGTATGAGGTCCCACACCTTTTATATCTAAGGGAGAACACCGATATTATTTTCTTTTTGTTGATGACTATTCTCATCATTGTTGGGTCTACTTTATGCATTTCCATTCTGAATATTTTCAGATTTATGTTAGTTTTTTACTATGATGCACACTTAGTTTTCTGCTTCCATACGTATTTTTTGTTCCAACTCAGGGGGGACTACCTCTCTCATGTATTTCGCGATCTGCTAGCTATCAACGACACTCCCTCAGATATTCTATCATGGTGCTCACGCTCAGAATGACACCGCCGAAAGGAAGCATTGTCACATTATTGAGACAGCCCGCACCATTCTCATCTCCTCCCACATTCCTCCTCATTTTAGAACTGAAGTTGTTTCCACTGTTGTATACCTTACTAACATACACCCTTCCACTTTCCTTCAGGGTCAGAGTCCTGGTGCGTGTCTGTACTCTCATCTCCCTCGTTACACTAATCTTCGTGTTTTTGGCTTTCGGTGATATGTTTTACTCCCTCCACGTGAGCATACCAAACTCTCTGTTCATTCTGTTCCCCGTGTCTTTCTTAGATACAATCCCGAGCATAAGTGTTATCGCTGTTATATCCAACGTTTTGAAAACCGGACCGGTCATCGAACCGGTGAAGCGAAAGGTTCAAGGTTCTGAACCGGTTCAACCGGTTCAACCGGGATCGAAACGGTATATATAAATATATATATCATTACCAATATTTTTTAAGTATGAATATGTATATTATATATTTGAAGAATATATATAATTTTATACGGTATATATATTTATTATTGCATATATTTGAATGAAATATATTATATATTTACTCATATGTTTTAAATTTATAAATATATTTTAAATGCAACATAATTTTTTTTAAAATTTATCATAAAATTACAAATATATTTAAATTTATCATAAAATTATTTTAATGAAAATAAATATTTAATTTCATATTTGTATGTATATGTATATAATATATTCCGAAAAATTTCAACAAGGTTCAATTGCTATAGTGGTCTTCAATCTTACTTGAGCTGGAGGTGGTCCGGGTTCAAACCCCAACCATATCATTTTTTACATGCATTAAATTGGGCTTGTGGCCCGCCCGGTTCCACAAAACCGTGCCCGGTTTCCGGTTAGCCGGTCCGCCCGCCCGGTTTACCGGTTCTTGGGCGGTCCGCTACCATACCAGGTTTTCACCCTTGACCGGACCGGCCGGGGGTCCGGTCGGCGGTCCGACCGGTTGAACCGGCCGGTCCGGTTCGGGTTTTAAAAGCTTGGTTATAACCCTGTTGCACATCGATTTTGCATCTCACGTGATGTCACCTTTGACGAGTCTCACCTTTTATTTATGTCCTCTACCCCTTAGGCCTCATACTCATCTGTTACTCCCTCTGATGTGCAGTTTCTCACCCTTCCTATATCACTGTGTCATGTCTCTTCTCCTCCTCTGATATGCCCCCTCCTCTCCCCTTGCCACAGTATATACCACCTTCGACCTCTCCAGTCTTGCCTCTTCACTCCCCCATTTGAGACCCACTTCTCCCTCTGACAAGCTTGTCGTCACCCTTTCATATCATTACACTCATCGTCCACCTTTTGTTCCCTCGCCTCCAGCGTCCCCAGACTCAGTATCTGTCTTCTCCGGCGAGTGTCTCGTGGATGATCCTCTTGCGCGCCTCTACCCACTTTGTGAGAGACATCTTCCCGACCGCCTTAGCCTTGTTACACTATCGCTGGATCCACTTGCCCTTCCTACTATTGCATGTGATAATCCAGAGCCTACATCTTACCGTAAGGCTACTCAGATACTTGAGTGGCAGATTTCCATGTCTGTTGAGTTGATGATACTCGAGCATACTTGTACCTGGGAGTTTGTCCCTCTTCCACTCGGTATTGTGCCTATTACTTGCAAGTGGATCTTCGATATCAAGACTCGCTCGGATGGTTTTGTGGAGAGGTACAAGGCTTGACTTGTAGCACATGATTTTCAGCCGGAGCAGGGACGAGACTATGATGAGACCTTTACTCTGGTCGCCCACATGATTATGATTCGTACTCTTATTGCAGTTGCAGTTGTTAGCCACTGGTCTCTATTCCAGCTTGACCTGAAGAACGTCTTTCTTCACGACGACCTTTAGCAGAAGGTGTACATACTTCTTCCTCCCGGTCTCTCCTCTCCTTCAGGACTTGTGTGCCTTTTACGACGAGCTCTTTATGAGCTCAAGAAGGCGCTCCGCGCGTGGTTTGCATGTTTCGGCTCAGCCATTACAGCTGCTAGTTTTCACCCGAGTCCACATGATCCATCCTTATTTGTGCACTCATCTCGTGGCCGGACTCTATTGTTATTTTATGTGAATGATATGATTATTACTGAGGATGATCCTTCTCATGTGGTATTTGTCAAGCATCACCTTCAATAACAGTTTCAGATGACTGACCTTGGACAATTGAGCTACTTCTTGAGCCTTGAGGTCACCTCTACTGATCGTGGTTTTCATCTCTCTCAGCGGCGTTACACATCAAATCTCTTAGCACGGGCTACTCACCGACTCTCACGCAATGGACACCCCTATCAAGCTTCGCCTTCAGATACGTTCAGATGATGGGGTTTCACTCTCTGATCCTACTCGCTATCATCACCTTGTTGGGAGTCTCGTCTACCTCACTATTACTTGGCCCGACATTGCCCATGTTGTTCATGTGTTGAGCCAGTTTGTTAGTACGCCTACCTCTGTGTATTATGGTCATCTGCTGTGACTCCTATGCTATCTCTGAGCGATGACTTCTCGCGGCCCCTTCTTCATCGGCTGTAGTTCTCTACTGATCTGTGCTTCCTCAGATGCTACATGGGTCAGTGATCCTGTTGACCGTCTATCAGTCACTGGATTCTGTCTGTTCTTCACTTGTTGCATGGAAGTATAAGAAACAGACTTGTGTTCCTCATTCCAGTACCGAGGCTGAGCTTCAGGTCATGATTACCACCACTGATGATATTATTTGGCTTCGCTGGCTTTTTGAAGACCTTGATGTCTGTCCTCTAGATCCCACTCCACTGTGATAGTACCAGTGTCATTCGGATTACTCAAAACCCGGTGAAGCCCTCACTCTCCAAGCATATCAGGGTGGATGCTTTCTTCCTACGTGAGCAGTACGGTCTTGACACTTTGAGCAGCAACTTGCAGATTTGATGACAAAGCCGCAGACGCGGACTCAACATGCCTATCTATTGTTCAAACTCTTGGTATATGATCCCCCGTGAGTTTGAGGGGGGTGTTAGATATACTATACACACTATATGGGAGACATATCTTAGAGTCACCTTGAGTTGTGTGATCACCCTCTCTTGTACATATATTTATACTCTATTGTTGATGTGAATAATGGTAGTTTTGATCTTTTTCTATCATGTAGTTTAACCTAAATCTGATTATAATATGTATAATGTATTATATCCCGCTTAGGCTATTGGGTTTAGGTCTCCATCGGCCCTTATAGCCTTGGCCTATGTCAAATTTGATAGCATAGCCCTAAGTATAAGGCTTAGTTCATGCTATCCATGGCAGGTTTTAGTGACCATATTGCCTAGTCGACTAGCTCTACTGCTACAGCTGTGTCAAATGTCAAATTTTGAAGACTCCTATTAGATTGGTTCGCTCACTTCAATACACAATGTGGGTTCATGTTTAGAACTCATGTAACCTTGTACATTTAATACACCTCTCCTCCTACAACCAATTAGTTTTAGGGCTAATGCTTAGGTTCTACATATTTACTGTACATGCATACATGTATACTTTTGAAGACTCCGATTAAATCGGTTCACTTACAGCAATACATAATGTGGGTTCATGTTTAAAAACTCATGTTGCCTCGTGCATTTAATACACCTCTGTGCCCACAACCAACTAGTTTTAGGTTCAATGCTTAGGTTCTACATATTTACTCTACATGCATCATATATATTTTTGATATTGTAGAAGAAGCTCGAAAACTTATGTATATTTCTCATATATGTAAATACAAGGAGAGAATACAAATATATAAAAGGAAGAAGGAGAGAGAATCAATCCTATACATGATGTGATACTAAAGAGAAGAGAAGAGAAAAGAAAAAATGGGCCCAATAATGGGTTCTTTACATGGGCTTTTCTAACACTCCCCCGCAAGTTGGAGCGTACAAATCGTATGCGCAAAGCTTGGACAAGCACTGATAGAAGAGGGGCCTGGAAAGAGCCTTTGTGAGGACATCCGCAACTTGTTCAGACCCTGGAACATACTTTAGATCGAGCTTCTTCATTTGAACTTTCTCCCGGATGAAGTGACAGTCGACTTCGATGTGCTTCGTTCTTTCGTGGAAGTCCGGGTTCTTGGCGATATGTATAACAGCTTCGCTGTCACAGAGGAGAAGAGCCGGTGAAGGTAGTTTTACACCCAGATCAGTAAGAAGACTCTCAAGCCAGGTCAGTTCAGATACTACAGATGACATTGCCCGGTATTCTGCCTCAGCTGATGATCGAGCAACGACCACTTGTTTCTTGCTTCTCCATGTAACCAAATGTCCTCCAAAGTAGGTGCAAAACCACTGGTAGATCGTCGGTCATCAAGGGAACCAGCATAATCAGCATCTGAGTATGCCACCAATGTTGGAGCTGAAGAAAAGGTTCTGTAAACAAGTCCTTGGCCAAGAGCTGTTTTAAGGTATTTGAGAATGCGTTCAACAGCCTGAAGATGAGATTTTCGAGGGGAGTGCATGTATCCACTCACAATACCAACAGCAAAGGAAATATCTGGTCTGGCTACCGTGAGATAGATTAATTTTCTAACGAGGCGACGATAATATTTAGGATTATGGAGTAGGAGATCCGAGTCAGATGTCTGGGCGCACAACTTGTGGTTTACATCCATAGGGGTGTCACTCGGCTTACAGCCTGAACAACCTGCATCATGAAGGAGATCGAGACAATACTTCCGTTGAGAGAGGACAAGCCCATCCGACCGTCTGACAACCTCAAGACCCAAGAAGTATCGTAGGGACCCCAGATCCTTTGTCTGAAAGACAGAACTTAGATGTAGTTTGACTGTCTGTATCCCTTGTGAGTAATCTCCTGTAATGATGATATCATCAACATATACTAACAGAATGACCGTTCCTGTTGTTCGGTGACGAGTAAACAACGAGAAGTCGACCGAGTTTCGAGTAAAACCAATATCACGAAGGGCCTTACTGAATTTGTCAAAGCATACCCGTGGAGTTTGTTTGAGACCATACAAAGCCTTCAAAAGACGGCAGACCTGAGACTCCCCCGTAGTCTCAAACCCGGGTGGTTGCTGCATATACACGCTCTCCTGGAGATCCCTATTTAAGAAAGCATTCTTGATATCCAGTTGAAATAGGGGCCACTGGCGATGGACAGCGACATAAATGAGGACGCGAACTGTATTGAGCTTGGCCACCAGAGAGAGTTTCCTCATAGTTGAGCCGCTGTTGTTGGGTGAAACCACGAGCCACGAGACGAGCCTTCAGACGGTCAATTATCCCATCAGCAGCATGTTTGATGACAAAGACCCACTTACACCCAACCAGTTTCTGACCCGGAGGAAGGGGTACTACAGTCCATGTCTGGTTAGCCTAGAGAGCAGACATTTATTCCTCTATGGCTGCCCGCCAGCCCGGATGTTGAAGCGCCTCCTGCACAGAGTTAGGAACAGAGACCGAAAAAATAGAAGTAGCAAATGTATGCAGCAGTGGAGAGAGGCGATGAAGGGAGACGTAGTTGACCAGAGGATGAGCAGTGGAAGGCGGTACCTAATCAGCAGGGCGCGGAGTATCCGTGGTTGAGGTCGACTGCGGGGGGGGGGGGGGGGGCAACGGAACCGGGAGGGCGACGAGTGTAGACACGGATAATGGGTGGTTTGGAGGGAGCAGGAGCCGGTGCAGGTGGAACCGGCGATGGTGGTGTAGTAACGGGGATAACCGGGCGTGAGATGGATGGAGGGAGAGGAGTTGGTGGTAGATGAGCGGGTAAAGGAGCAGGGAAAAACGGTTGATCTTCCCGGAAGGTAACATCAGCATAGACCGAGATCGTTTGAGTAGCTGGAGAATAACATACATAGCCCTTCTGGGTGCGCGAATAGCCGACAAAGATGTGTTTAGCCGCCCGGGGATCCAACTTATCCGAGGACGGCCCCAGACGGTGGACGTAGCAGGTGCTGTCAAAGACACGAGGCGGGAGAGGAAAGGTCGGAGTGGAGGGAAACAGTAGGTTGAACGAAGTAGCATGGTGGAGGACGGAGGAAGGGAGACGGTTAATGAGAAAGCAGGCAGTGGAGACCGCAAAGTTCCAGTAAGGCTTGAGAACATGCATTTGAAGCATGAGGGAGCGGGCTACAGCGAGTAAGTGGCGGTTCTTCCTTTCGGCAACACTGTTTTGCTGGGGTGTGTAGACACAAGGAGTTTGATGAATAATCCCGAATTCAGAGCACAAATCGATAAATTCGTGACCGGTGTATTCACGAGCATTATCGGTGCGCAATATTTTGAGGGTGGTATGAAATTGTGTACGGGTCTCAAGGACAAAAGCCCGAAAAAACACGGGGAAGCTCGGAGCGATCACGAAGTAAATATAGTCACGTAGTGCGAGAGTAATCATCAATAAATGCGATAAAGTACCGAAAACCAGAAATATTTGTAATCTTAAAAGGACCCCATACATCAGAATGAACTAAATCAAATGGAGCAGCGCTCCGAGTACAATGCGCAGGAAAAGAAGAACGCGACTGCTTGCCGAAGATACATGACTCACACTCAAACAGATGAAGAAAGAGATCAGGAAGAGCCCGCTGGAGGACCGGCAGAGGGGCATGCCCAAGACGTCGATGTCACTCAGTGGAAGAGACAGAAGAGAGAATGGTGGGAGAGTCGTCGAGAAGGTAGAGCCCGTTTCGCAGTGTGCCTTTACCAATGGTAATCTGCGTCCGTCGATCATATATAACAAAAGAAGAATATGTGAATATTACAGAACAATCAAGAACACTAGTAAGACGTCCAATAGAGTAAATTGAACGGGGAGCTCGGAACATGACGGGTCGAGCGAATGGAGATCGACAGGTTGAGAGAAAGATCCGCTGAGCCGGAGACGGGAACCGTCACCCCATTGACCACAGTGATAGACTTCGGATAAGGAAAATCCGAGTACTGGGCAGGCCGCCGCGAAGTAATGTGATGAGTGACATCTGAGTTCACGATCCAGCGCGGGCTGGTGGATAAACAAGCAGTACCTGTGTTGGAGACGGAGGCAATGGAGGCAGAGGGCGGATTGAGCAGCCCCTGGAGTTGCTGGTGCTGGAGATGGACGGCCTCAAGATCAGGAGGGGCGGCAGAGGGGGCGTCAACAACAACAAATGCAGTCGGACGAGGAGGATAACCAATTT
Organism: Platanthera guangdongensis; assembly: GCA_039583875.1. Lineage (NCBI taxonomy): Eukaryota > Viridiplantae > Streptophyta > Magnoliopsida > Asparagales > Orchidaceae > Platanthera > Platanthera guangdongensis. The sequence goes on from CM077154.1 coordinate 147,570,629, forward strand.
TCCGGTAGCAGGTCGCCTCAAGGTGTTCGTCTTTCCCACAGTAGGAACACTTCGGCCACCACGCCCACGGCCCCGAGATCCCGAACGTCTGCCTCGAGCAGTGGTATGAGGGGACGGTAGGAGCGAAGGGGCCTGCTGAAGAAGGGCTGGGGGAGAAGGAGCAGAAGTATTCGGAGGAGGTGTCACGCGGAGAAGCATGGAACAAACATCCGAGAAAGACGGTGTTGTGGGAGAAGCCAGGACTTGAGTTCGAATGCTCTGAAGGTGAGACGGAAGACGGGCCATCATGATGGCAATGCATACGGCTTCCTTCTGAGCGCGCTGAGTAACATGATCATTGGGGGACGGCTGATGCTGGATCCAGGCCTCAGCAAGGGTTTTGGCTCGAGCGACAAAGGAGGTCATATCTGAAGCCCCGCCAGTGTTGAGAGCGAGAAGATCAGTGAAGATGTCGTAGAGATGCTGAAGGCTGTCGCGGCCTGAGTATAAGGAATACAGCTCATCCAACATGGCCTTGGCGGTGTCGTGGTTCATAGCCATCTGATAAGGTTCACCATCCAAAGAATTAAGGAGCCAAGTCTGAACGCGACCATTATTGCGGATCCAATCATCAGTAGAATGAGAAGGAGGTGCCTGAGTAAGGTGAGGCAAGAGGCCCTTGGCCTGAAGAACCCGTCAAACAGAATGCACCCAAGGGATTAAGTTTTTCTTCCCAGAGAGAGAAATAGTAGTTATCCGCAGCTCATTGCGGACTTCAGCAGAACAAACCGGGCGGTCTGTAGGCGGACTAGCCGCCGGGCCAGTGGAGTTGACAGAGGAGCCCATAGAGGCAATAGGAGAAGGAGACCGCAGCGAGAAGAGTCGGAGATCGCACGGCAAGGAGGGAAGGAGAAGACCACGACCTTAATGCGGGAAAGCAACAGTCCGCAAGGTCACTCTGGACACCAGTGATCAGACAGATCGCGACCAAAATGCGCACGGTCTGGGTGAGCACAGCAGCGGTCAGAGCAAAGGAGGCCGCAAGAAGAATTCGAGCGGACAGGGAGAGGGAACCACGAGTAGAAGAACTCGAGCGGATAGATGAAGAGGCCGCGGGTTGAAGAATAACTCGAGCAGATAGAGAAGGCAGCGGGTAGGAGAAGCCGCGTGAAGAGGTCGCGTGTAGCAGAACTCAAGCGACAAGAGGTGAGGAGAAGCTGTTCGCGGCGAACTAAAACAGTCCGCGGCGAGTAGAAGAGGCATGCCGTAAGTTGCGGATTGAGAGAGATCGCGACGGACAGGAGCAGTCCGCAAGGAGGGGGTGCAAAGTCAGCGGACCGTAGAGAGGAGAGCCCGCAGCGGGTAGGAGTAGTCCGCGACCGGATAAGACAAGAGACGGCGAGGGAGAGGAGAGAGCGGTCTAAGGTAGAAGCTCACAAAGAGCAGGAGAGAAAGCCGGAGCGGACAAGAGGAGCCCACAACGGACAAGTAGAGCCTGCAGCGGATAAGAGAAGTCCGCAGCGGACTGAGTGAGAACAACTGGGGAAGTGGAGCCCACAGATCAGAGAGGAAAGAGGCTATAAGAAGCCCGAGGAGGGTGGAACCACAGAGAGGAAGGGGGAGCGGAATCAGAGATAGAGGCCGCAGGTAGCTGGGCGGCTAAGGGAGAGGAGTAGACAGAAGGTGCAGACAGCAGGAGGCCGCAGGAGGCCGCAGGAGGCTGCAGGAGAGGAGGGAGACCGCCTAAGGTAGGCAGTTAAGAAAAGAGAGGCCGCCCAAGGAGGATCGGTGCCTCTGATGTCATGTAGAAGAAGCTCAAAAACTTATGTATATTTCTCATATATGTAAATACAAGGAGAGAATACAAATATATAGGAGGAAGAAGGAGAGAGAATCAATAATATACATGATGTGAGACTAAAGCGAAGAGAAAAGGAAAAATGGGCCCAATAATGAACTCTTTACATGAGCTTTTCTAACATATATTAATAGCATTGGAGTGACAAAATTAGAGTTTAACAAATTTTGGTTTTATAATTTCTCTCAAACATTTGTAAATTAAAATATTTTTGATATTAATAGTGTTGGAGTGAATTTAGTATCAAGTTCCTCCCAAGAAGGATATTTCATGTTTTTGCTAGATCTAAGAAAATGAACATTATGAAATGAAAGAAAATGTCTGAGCGGCATGCCGTTTCTCCATCGCCCTCTACCCGCTGACAGAGCCTGCGAATGGCGGTGGCTGCTGCTTGCGGTGTTTTCCGATCGTGGAATCCGGCCTGCGATCTCCACTGTCGCCGCAGCAGCGGAGAAGGCATGACATGAATTCTTTTGAATCCGCGCCCCAAACAGAGCCTGAACAGTTACATGCCCCAGACGTGTAACTGACATGCTCACGGCCATGCTACTTGTATTGTCTAATATTATTCAGGTTTCTTGCCATTTAAAATTTCCCATATTTATGAAACCTGTGCTTAGCTCTTACGAATTGAAGAGGAGCTGGGAGATGTGCAATATGCCGGTGAAGCTTTCAGATCTCCGTAATTACAAGATTGGAGAACGTTGCATGCTAATATTTGAATAAGGTACTGCAATCCCTCTTTACAATATTTTTGGAATTTCTTCTTGTTGGAAAATTTTGTAGATTTCATTTCAGATTTATTTTAAATTATGCATGAATGCTGCTGATTTCAAGTAGCAACAGAGAAGCTTATTCTTTTTTTTTTGGAGTAAAACTTTTGGTTGGTGTTGTTGTATGTTTGACTAGCTCTAGCATTTATAAAGAGGTTGCCTGCGGCATGGGTATATTCATTGTGTCTGTGTGGTGTACTCATTTTGTACATTAAACTTCTCTTTGGTGAAACATTGTGGCTTCTCACTTTACCTCTCATAAATTTCCCTTTTACAACAAAAAACAAAAGAAGAGATGAGAGGAGAGAGTTTTTCATGGGGTATGTGCCATATGGCGACTGCAAGGGTATGATCGTCTGCTTGTGTATATGTATGCATGGATGGAAGCGTGGACGTCTTAGAAGGAAAAGTGGCAGATCATATTCAATTGGATTTTGATGTTATGACCTTAAAATGCAGCTCGAATTCAGCCGGTCTCTTTACTTAAATCTAAAACTAGTCTTATGCCTGATTTTGAGAGATTTAAAGAACATTTGATCATCAATCATACACATTTAGGGTCTGTTTGAGATTCCCTTGCATCCTCCGTTTTAGAAGAATGAAAACCGCAAGGACGTGAAATCAAGCGCTTGTTTTCTCCCTTCTATAACAGAGGTTGCACAATGGTTGTTTTTCTCCGATTTCACACTGGCCCGTTGAGCTCCAGTTTCCTCCAGTTGTCAGTTCCCAGCTCTTTGCGAAATCACCTGACGACATCCCTCTCCCGCAAGTTGATCACTCTGGCGTACTCGTCTTAAGTCCTTTCTAGTGTTTACAAGGCTTTTCTCCATGCAGAAGGAACTTATGCATGCATATGAGGCCGCAAAAATAGCTGCTGACAACTCAAAAGCAGGCCGTGGCCGTCATCCTTGTATTTTTAAAATTCTCCTGAATGTTTAAATCATCAAGATATTGATGAAACTTGATCTGCGTGTATGTTGATTATAGGCATTTTGTTTAATAGCCTGACAATTATAGGAAAAGGAGCCAAGTAAAATAAGAAGTAATTTTGCCAAAAAGTGAAATCTAAATGCAACTTTCGCTAATTTCAATTTGATGTAGGCTCCGTTTCCCTGTCAAGCGATTACGACCGCATGAACCGCACCTTAAAGCTCCGTTTGTTCTTTCTTTAAGGTATGATTCATGCGGTCGTAACTGCTTGACCGGTGAAAATAAGTCCTCCCAAACGAAGCCATAAGCTCATTTCTGCAATAACTTGCATAAATTGTTGTGGACTATTACATTAACACTGCTTCTTTGCCCATCTCGATCATAATCGATTATCCCAACTAATTTTTGATTAATTTTGATGTGAACCTGTCGTTTTTATCCATTTCAATTAAGGGTCCGTTTGGAATGACGGCGGTGATCGTTAACGCGATGGTTATGAGCCATCGTTCGTGAACGCCCAACCTCACCAAAGGAATTCTATCCATTTTTATGTTTAAAATTAATTTTTTTCATTGCAGCATTTAGAAGAATATTCATCTTTGCCTCTAAAATAAAAGAGGGAATTGTTTGTTTATAGCTTTTTGACTCCACTTTTGAAATCAGTTAATGCTTGTCTCACTTTAAGAATCCGTGTAAGAAGCAATTCAAAGACATCGGGCATAATAAAGAAACAATAATATACAGACCAAACAAATGCTGGGTAGCTGTATTAGCTTTATTGCTACGCAAACAGTGTGTTCCCATGAGTCTCCACTTCTCCACCTTCCAGCTGAAGCATTGTTCTTTCTTTAATCCAAAAAAAATGAAGTTTTCTTTAGTTAAATATGCCTTCAATCATCGCACAATTGGAATTCAAAAGCAGAAGGCCCTTTGAATTATACGTTCAAATTGCTTTTGGCGTCAAGTTAGGCGGGCCGTGGTGAAGACTTATGAAAGAAAAGAAGAAGATGATGGCGGTTTTGGTGACAGGGAGACATGTTAATGTATATTTGGATAAATATTGGGTTCGGAGATTTAACGGGTCGGTTCGGGTACACGGTTATCCGATATCCGTAGTAACTCCTAAGGATTTGCCTATATATACGCATCTAGGGGCAACTGATAGGGAATTTCACTTTGATCCCCATCCGGATGTTTCGAGCGTCACTATCAAGACTTGCAGCAGAGGAAGAAAGCTTGAAAAAGAAGGGCAGAAAACAGAAGATTTCCGGAGAAAGATGACCAAAAGAATATACTTTTGTGTTCACAAATAATTATCACGTGGTGTTTTTACGCAGAATCAGCGACTTAAGGCCGTTAAAATGATTTGGGATGGTAACGGAATCTCCCAACCTTCCTCAAACACATGGGCTGAAGGACTTGTTCTCTCTATAAAGTCAGACTTCTTCGGCACCTTCGCATATATGAGTAGAAGAGGGCATGGGAGGTGGTTCTTCTACTCTCTTCTGCTGCTCTTGCTCGCGTTCTACTTCGGCCGACTGGGATGAAGATGATGGCCAGGAATGGCGGCGACCGACTAAGGTCGGGCCTAGCGACGACGGAAGGAACCTGTGGATGGGCGAGCCCGATATCGACCAAAAGGCCTCTGATTTTATCTCCAAGTTCTACGAGACACGTTACACGGATAACGGCCGCATCATTGTCTCATAGGATCGAGTTTTTTGCGTCTAAAATATTTTTGTGTGATTGTTGCCAATGAAAAGTTGATGATAGAAAGTAAAGTTTGAGATAAATGCTGTTTCTTAAATATAGAGTTTTGTAAAAAAAAATTGTTTGGGTTAAATGGAGTTTGCAAAATAAAGTTTTGAAAAACATTGTTTGGATACAGGATGAAGGCTCCGTTTGGCATGGTGGTGGCAGTCATGAACATGAGAATTAAGGCTTTGTTTGGTAATCAGTTTTGGGGCATTTAGTTTCCCTAAAATGCTCCGCCGGGTTATGTTTTCCATTTGTTTGTCCATTTGTTTGTCCTTCAGCATTTCCGCCCTCTGCCAAACGCCTAACCAGACCTCCAGTTAACAGCGTTTTCAGAAATATCAACCTCGCTGGAACTCATCATCAAAACTCAGGCCTATTCCGAGCTCTAGCTCCTCCTACTGGAGGTCACCGCCACCGCTGCCGGAACCGGCGAAACCGCCGCCTCCGCCTCCTCTGACGGGAAAACATGGGCTGCTACCCCGTCGATCACCGTTTTTTAGGGTCGGCTTCCTTGACCTCCACTCTGCCGCTTTGTTAGGGTTGCCACCGACGGCTCCTCCGCCGATCGCCTGTCCGGAGGCCACCGTCCGGCTCGCTGGACCCCGGCGAACCGTTGGGGGTATCCCGGAGGTGCTCCGGCCGGTGGCCGGCGGTGGAGTCATGCAGCAGCATGGCGGAGGCAGGCGGCGGATCGGTGGCGCAGGGCGGAGGATTGAAAAGTTTTACAAAAAGCAATTTAGAAATTACAAAAAAAATAGTTGTATAGTTTCAACAGTGATTTTAATAAACATATTTTTAATATATATATATATATATAATTTAAAATTCTGTAATTGAAAACAGAATTTTTAATATTAAAATTAATTAATAAAAATAATAAAATATAAATATTATTTTCAACAATTTATTTAAAAAATTTTGTAAACGTCACCGCTATTTCACCAAACGGTTTTCTGTTCTGAACAACTCTACAAACACTGACTACCTAAGCAGATCCCTATTTCCAACAGCAAGTTTCCAACAACTCCATTTATAAACATGTCTTTACAATTGCTCCTCTTACAACCGCAACCGTTTTACCAAATGAAGTCTAAATTGTCAATCGTTAATGCCTATCAAAAGAACTTCATCCACCTTTATGCTCAAACAGATAATGATTGTTAGGTGATCCTTAACGAATGCCTGTTTAACTCATGCGTCTACGACCGCCGCCACCGTGCCAGACGGAGCCGAAGTTTTGAGTGAAATTTATTTCTCAAACTACCACCAGATTAACTCAAAATCACATCGCTCATCACTATGTGATCTATCAAGCTGCCTACATCCTTTGAAAAAACTGGACTATAAAAGTTGCTTTATATTCTTCTTATCCGATTCACCCTAAGAAAAAAGCTGATAGGTTTTGGCACCCCTAAGGCTGTTAAAAAACAATGTTCATAAAGCCTACTAACAAAGTCAAACAAGTCATTTCATCTCCATCTAAAATCAAAATTAACTTCATTTGATATTTTGTTGATGTATATTTATTTAAGTGTTAATGGACTCCTTAACGGGTCGGTTAGGATCCGATAGGCATCCAAACCCGTAATCGGGGATTTAGGGTTTCGCCTATAAATACCCCTGCTGGGGGCAACGGAGAGGTCATTCCAAACTTGATGGTCACGCGGATGCTTCGAGCGCTTTAACATTCTCGAAATTTCGTTTGCTCTAGCCCCACTCCCGCTCCTGTGACCTAGCCCCGCTCCCGCAGCCGCTCCCCCCATTCGCGATTTTTCTGGATCGTCGTCGTCGATCGGAAAAGAGAGGCGAATCCCACCCGGATTTCTAGCCGCCGATGCTGTGCTTTCGTCGATCGGGAAAAGCGAAAGCGCCGCTGCTCTCGTGCCGTTGCGGATCGACAAGGGAGAAAGCCGCCATCGCTGTGTCGATCGAGGAGTCTCTCTCCGCCGTTCCTGTGTGAAATCGCGATATCGTCGCCTGCATAGGATTCTTCCTGTGGCCGATCGCCGATATCGCTCGCGTTTTTCTTGGTACACCGCTCGGTTTTGCCTCCTACCGCCGACGTTGTAATCAGATCAGCCGCCGATCTCGCCACCCGGAGATAGATCACGTTGTAATCAGATCAGCCGCCGATCAGCCGCCGATCTCGCCGATATCGCTCACGTTTTGCTTGAGGATGAAGAAGAACTAAGATTCTTCCTTTGGTCGATTGAGGCAGAAGATTGCAATCAAGGAGTTCAACTTCTCTTTTCCTTAGAAGTGTCTGGTCAAGACAAGTCCACCTTCATTTGTGTTGTCCCGATCTTGGTCTTTAGTGGAGTTCTCGTCTCCTCTTCTTCGCTTGGAGGAAGGTGTGACTTCAGTTGTTTGCTGATTGATATCTAGTCTTTGGCGACTGTGCTCAGTCGAAGAAGAGGACCAAATCTTTTTCTCCTGGATTGGATCTGAAGAATTCATCTTCTCCGCGGCTCAGGTGATTTCTTTTTGATTTTACTGCTCTTGTTTAGACTGCTAGTGACGCTCCAAGTTTCTTGTTAGAAGGCCACAATGTCGAAACCAAACAATCTGTCGTCTCCTGTGCCGATGATTAAGCTGGAGAAATTCTCCAACGCTGAATACAGTGCCTGGAAGAGGAACACGCAGTTTGACATGAATTACCTGAACAACTTCTACACAGTGCAGACTGTTTTTGAAGAATTCAAAGGAAGCGAAGATGAATATCAATGGGTCAACGACGAAGACTTTTGCATAGACTACATCCTGAATTGCCTCTCCAACAGGCTTGTAGAGACATACGACAAGATGCAAAGGGCCAAGGAGATCTGGAAAGCCTTAGAGGAGCAATTCAAGGAGGAGGAGAATATCTCCAAGACGCACATGGTGGACAAGTTTATGGCATTCAACTTCACTAAGGAAAGGAAAATCCTGCCACAGGTTGCTGAGTTCAAAAATCTGGTGGACAAGCTCAACAGTGAGAACATCCCTCTGCCAGATGGATTTGTTGCAGGGGCGATCATTTTCAAATTGTCCTCGGCCTGGTATTCTTCAAGACTGAGATGTACCGGAAGAAGACGCAGGTGAGTCTTAAAGACCTCAAGCGCTTCATCTACATTGAGGATGAGAACCGGACTAGGCACGCTATAGAGACGATCAACAAGCAGTCCTCTACTGCTAACATGATCACGCATCCTAAGCGGAAACCTAAGCCTGGAAAGACTCGCCCACCGACCAGTGCACCTGCAGTTGCTGGCACCAGCAAACAGATAAAGAAGAAATTCAAAGGCAAGTGCTACAACTACAATAAGTGGGGTCACTGCGCTTCCGAGTGCCGGCAGCCCAAACGGGGCGAATCCAGCACACGAGGACTGATAATCAAGCCAACATGGTTTATCAGACTACGCCTACCGACTTTGTTGTCATGGTCGGTAACAGGATGTCCAGTTCAGAGTGGTGGCTCGACTTAGGTGCTACTGTCACGTCTGCCACAATCCAAAGCTTCTGTAGGATGCAAAAGAGGTGGAAGAGACTGTCACTGTTGCGAATGGAGTTGTAGCCGACGTGCTGAAGGTCGGCAACGCTACCCTGATTCTCTCCTCAGGTAAGACTCTAACTTTGAAAAATGTTAAATTTATACCGACATTAGCTGCTAATTTAATTTCGATTTGTCTGTTTTGCGATGCGGGTATGTCTTTTAACATTAGTGGTGGTCAGGTAACCCTAATGGTTCACTCACATTACTTTGGTTGTGCATATGTCGTTAACGGGATGTATAAGCTGAGTCTAGCACACGAAGTAGTAAATCAGGTTAGCTCTAATCTGATAGATCCTAAGACTTTACATGCAAGACTAGAACACGTCAATTATATAAAACTTCTCCTGCTAGCTAGAAACTCACAACATACCCCTCGACACAAAAACCAAATTTGAGAAATGTGAATTTGTGCTCAAACTAAGATAACTAGAACACCTTTTAGTCAGGTTTCTAGGAGCACACAATTGCTAGAGTTAATACATTCCGATATTTGTGACTACAAAAGCTTTGTCACAAGAGCAGGTCGGAAGTATCTGATAACATTTATCGACGATTACTCCAGATTTAGCCGCATTTACCTTCTTAAATCCAAAGATGAAGCTTTTGAAAAATTCCGTATTTTCAAAAATAGGATTAAAAATCAACTTGACATGAAAATAAAAAGGCTAAGAAGTGATAGAGGAGGCGAATACGTCTCGGGGGAGTTCAGAGACTTCCTTGCCAGTAATGGCATAATCTCTGAAACCATCGCTCCATATTCCCCACAATCCAACGACATCGCTGAAAAGAAAAATAGAACTTTAACGGAAATATTGAATTCTATGTTGCTGACTGCTGGCATGCCTGCGACCTATTGGGGTGAAGCCGTGCTCACGTCAAATCACATTCTTAATAAAGTTCCCCATGCAAAGTTGACTAAGACATCATACGAGCTTTGGTTTAAGAGGCCTCCTAGATTTGACAATCTTAAGACCTGAGGTTGTATCGCTTATGTTAGGATACAGACTCTACAAGAGCTAAGATTGGACCCGGGACTAATACATATGTCTACCTAGGATGTGCAGATGATAGTGCTGCAGACAGGTTTCTGGATCTCTCCACTAATACTGTAATAGAATCAAGAGACGATGTCTTCTTTGAGGATAAGTTCCTTAAGGACAAAAACCTGACACTGCCAGGTCTGCCAGCCACTAGTACTGAGCCTTTAGTTGAGCCAAGAAACGTAACTCTGACACTGAGTCTGTAGACATGAGTGGTTTAGATACCAGAAAGCTATCTTATAGAGATAAAATGCCTAAAAGCTTCGGTACAGACTTCGTGACTTACCACGTTGAAGCTGATTCATCCACTTATAAGGAAGCGATGCGATCTAAAGACTCTCTATTATGGAAAGAAGCCATAGACGAAGAGATGAACTCTCTCATGCAGAACAATACATGGACTTTGGTCGATTTTCCCAAAGGAGCTAAAACCATTGGCAATAAGTGGGTTTTGAGGAAGAAGCTAAATCCTGATGGGAGTATCGCAAAATACAAAGCACGTTATGTTGCCAAAGGCTTCACTCAAGTGAGTGGTGTAGACTACTTTGATATATACTCACATGTATGTCACTATGCGACAATTAGGATTCTTCTCGCACTAGCATCTATTGAACACTGCACTGTTCATCAGATGGATGTCAAGACTGCATTTCTGAATGAAGATCTGACTGAGGAGATCTACATGCACCAGCCTGAAGGGTTCGTCATAGAAGATCTAGAAAATAAGGTATGTAAGTTGATTAAGTCACTATACGGATTGAAACAAGCACCTAAAATATGACATGAAAAATTTGAAACCTGTGTAAAAGGCTTGAGTTTCAAATACAGTCTATCAGATAAATGTCTGTACGTAAGAACAAGTGCAAATAAAGTATCCATCATATACTTGTACGTTGATGACATGCTAATTCTGGGCACTGATCAGTCTGAGGTGAAAGACGTGAAAGTTGCCTTGACGACATAATTTAGCATGAAATACCTAGGTGCAGTGAAAACCATCCTAGGAATGGAAGTGAACTTCACAAAAAAAGATATTACCCTGAGTCAGAGTCACTATATTAGGAATCTACTGGAAAAGTGGGGTTACGATAAGAGCAAAAAGGCTGAGACTGCATACGATTATAACAGTAGACTGAAACCGAATGAAGGTTCAGCTATTAGACAGTTGGATTATTCCAAACTCATAGGAAGTCTCATGTATGCTACTACCTGCACTAGACCTGACATAGCTTTTTACGATCGACATGTTGAGTAGATTCACCAGTAACCCTGGGAAGGACCACTGGGACGCCTTAGACAGGCTAATGAGATACTTAAAGTATACTGAGAAGTATGCTTTATGTACAGTGGACATCCTCCAGTGCTTGAAGGATATTCCGACGCATCTTGGTGCTCAGAAATAGTTGATTGTCGATCCACTAGTGATTTTGTGTTTACACGAGGAGGAGCTGCAGTAGTTTGCAAGTCTAAGAGGCAAACATGCATTGCACTATCCTCTATGAAATCGGAACTCTATGCTCTCGCTTCAGCTGGAGAAGAAGCAAAGTGGATAAGAGATCTGATATTGGACATTCCAATGACGAGTCTAAAAATGAACTCTATTTCGATTTATTGTGACAATCAAGCCATAAAGACCATTGCCACAAATACATTGTTCAATAAAAAGCGAAGGCAACTAAGGATGAAACAGGCCTGGTTGACCTATCTCACCAGTCAGGGGATAATCTCCCTATTGGATGTGAGATCAAAAGATAATGTAGCAGATGTCCTTACTAAGGGCTTATGTAAGGTTCTCACATCTAAAACATCGGGGAGATGAGATTAACGTCCATTTAGGAGGACTTAATACCTAGCTTATGTTTTAAATTTAAGAACCGTTGTCTACTTACATTCAAGCATCTACGTTGAGCACAATAAAGTATTTCAGATGTTATCTGATGAAAGCTAGAGGTGAGATAGTTGCCAGTCATTTCAAACTTGATGACTTACGTAATTATTTTTTGCCAAAGGCTGAATTAGGTATCATTCCAAAAAGGAATACTGAGGTTGTTGATATGTACCCTGATATTATGATTATTAGTTATATCATTCCAACTTGATGATATAATAGTCACAGTTTGTTGTATCATTCCAAACTTGATGATATAGCACAATTGTGGAACGTTAATAATAATCTTAATAATCGAAGGAACATAGTTTGATTCTATGAAATCAATTAAATCTAATTTTGTGTAAATTAGATACAGATGATGTTTGGGATTCTTTCCTCCCAGTTAGAGTATTAAGTTCACCCGCTGTTAGAACTAATCACTTTATTTCTGCAAATGTTTGAATTCATAGAGATTTGTCTCATGACATTCTTATTGTAATTGTTTGCAGGCAAAATGGAGATTGGAGGAGAGATAGTTGATTTGACACAGATGATGATGATCTGCTATTCGCCTAGATCAATTATCAGTTTGAGATTTTCAGTTTCTTGCTTTATTTCATGTTTGAAACATTTGGTTTGAGTTTAGCATTTATTATCTAAAACTCATATTTATATTTCTGAAAAACTTTTTTGTTTGGTCATTATTAACTATTGGATAAGTAGCACTTTTTTATGCTAACACTTATATACAATATATGAGGAGATTATTGAGGTATATTTATTTAAGTATTAATGAGCTCCTTAACGGGTCGGTTAGGATCTGATAGGCATCCAAACCCGTAGTCGGGGATTTAGGGTTTCGCCTATAAATACCCCTGCTGTGGGCAACGGGGAGGCCATTCCAAACTTGATGGTCACGCGGATGCTTCGAGCGCTCTAACAATTTCAGCATACAAGCACCCATGAGGCAGTTTCTAATAGAACAGGCAGGAGGAGCGGCAAGGGTTGCGATGAGGGCGTGTGATTTCGCCGATTTCGCCTAGGTTGAGGGAAGTGTTTGGATTTCGGCAAGCAAGGAGGGATGCTGGTTGGGTTTTTTATTGCTCTTTCGATATTAATCGGACGGCCATTACACAAATTGATGCGATGGGCCTAACCAGTACACAAATTTTTTATAAGAATATTTTTTTATACACACACATGAGTGACAGTGCATGAGAGGCCTTCATTGTCCCGCGCGACAGTATCCGCCGCCGGGGTTTAGGTGGTGGCCCCGCTCGCTCGCTGCCGGGCAATTCCCGACGTATTCGCCGGGGTTTAGGGTCCGACAAATCCGCCGCTGGGCTCTGGGCAGGTGGCGAAGCCTCCCGTGAGCACCCGCATGGGTTTATTTTTAATTTTTTTTATTTCCTTGTTTCTTTTGTCCCACATCGGATTCAAAGGGTTTTCGAGGTATAAAATCCAAATGACAGTTGCATTAATTTAAATTTAATTTATAGGCATTACATGACATGGTAAAATGTTATAATTGAGGGTATTTGAGTTGTAATGTTTATCCCTCCGATACCCTAGTTTAGAGAATATTTTTTCAATATGGAAGGGTATAATTGTAATTTCACATTATAAGACAGGAGTTCTATTAATTTTATTATAGGTGTACAATCCGTATTCGTCGAGGATGGGCCCTACCGCAGCCAAGTCAACAGAATTCAAGGTCAATAAGTCAAGACAGGAGTCAAAGGCAGCATGCAAGATCGCGGAAGGCCTGAGCGAGTATAGGCGAGCTCCCCTCGCATACTCGCCAGGTAGGCGACTAGGCGAGCTACTCGCCCAGCCCATGCGAGTTCCTCTGGAAGTCGCCTAGTCACCAGAGGGTGGGTATAAATATGACCCCCCCCATTGGAATTGCCTATAAATAGGACCCCAGAGGTACGAGGTGAGGCACCTGGAAATCCTCTGCAGGATACTCGCGCGCCTCATTTTCGAGATACTAGGAAGAACCAAGGAGAGAAGATAGAAGGAAGAGGGAGGAACCCAGTAGGGTTGAAGAGAGGAGGCAGGAGAGGCCTCAAAGACAATAAGAGAGAAGACTAGCGGAAGCTCGGGAAGGAGGAAGGGGGGAAAGACAATTACAGTATCCGGAGAATCGCCCCAATGGAGACCAGCAAGGCAACACTACCAAGAAGAGAGGAGGAACGGTTACCGGCAGGAGGGAGGCCGAGGAGGAGGAGGAATGGAGACAATGACCATCTCTCGCCAAGACAACAAACGACGCCGGAGGGAGCAGCGAGCGATGCGCCAGGAGGCGGAGATTCCCCTCTACTGCGATATTCGTCTAGTAGAGGGGCACGGGACCTTGGCTTGCCCCGAGTTTTGGGAAGCAAGGAGGAGGCTGGAGGCGGGAGCGACAGAAAGAGAGCAGCAGAGGCAGGAGGCCCCGGTGGGGCAGGTGGCATTCCAATCTCCAGTAAGGAGGAGGAATGAGGACCGAGTCGACCTAGGAGGTCGCGGGAAGTAATACATGGCCTAGGAGGTGGGCATGTAGGCGTGATCAATGGAGGGGCCGGGCTTGGAGCTTCCCGCAAGGGGAGTCTCCAACAGATCTATCGGAAGAGCATCGCCTCGACGTCACAGACCCCGCCGCCACTGGAGGAGATCACGTTCTCGGAGGAGGATATGCTGGGGAACGAGAACCCTTTCCATGATTTCTTAGTCATCCAAGTCGCCATCGAAGACTTCACCATCGACCGAATCCTCGCGGACAACGGTAGCTCGGTGAATGTCATTTTCAAGAGAACCTTCGTCGGGCTTCAGGTGGAAGCGTCTTGGGTCCAGTCTGCAGATGGACCGCTCTTTGGCTTCTCAGGAGAGAAGAAAGAGGTTAGAGGGAGCAGTGGAGCTGCTGGTCACACTCAGCGGGACGTCAATCCGATATTGTTTTTATCATCGTCGATGCGCCGAGCGGTTACAATGCCATCTTCGGACGGCCCCTCATCAACTACTTCAGGGTCGTTCCGTCATCTTACCACCAGTGCCTGAAGTACTGTTGCGGAGATGTTCAGTTAAGGATCAGGGGAGATCCCAATGACTCTAGGGAATGATACCTGAATGTCGTCAGTACCATCAACTGGATGGGTGACGCAGAGAAGCTGGAGGAGATGCTGGAGAAGGAGAAGGGACTGTGTGCTGCTGAAGAGGTAGAGGAGATAGAGGTGATCTCTCGAGGAGGAGAGCCAAGACTGTTGAAGGTTGGAGGATCCCTGCCGCTTGGATGGAAGATAGAGATGGCTGCTTGCCTGAAGGACAACGTTGATGTCTTTGCATGGAGCGCCGCCGAGATGCCAGGGGTGGACGTCGATGTTGCTTGTCATCGCCTAAACCTGGATCCCGCAGTAGCTCCAGTTCGTCAGAAGCAGAGGAAGAGCACCGTTGTGCTGGCCGGGCCGATCCGGGAAGAGGTAAAGAAGCTGCTGGAGGCAGGTTTCGTCTCGGAGATCCAGTATCCAGGCTGGGTCTCCAATGTTGTAATGGTGAAGAAGCCCAGAGGGGGCTGGCGTTTATGTATCGATTTTTCAATGTTGAATAAAGCTTGCCCGAAAGATTGCTACCCCTTACCTCAAATCGACGCGTTGGTTGATTTCGTCGTCGGGTTTCCTGTGATGAGTTTTCTTGATGCTTTTTCAGGATATCACCAGATCCGGATGCATCCCCCCGACTGCCACGATGTCTCCTTCATAACTAGCAATGGCTGCTACAACTACAAGATGATGCCCTTTGGGATCAAGAATGCAGCGCGACTTACCAGAGGATGATGGATCAAATATTCAAAGAGCAGAAGGGGCGGAACTTGGAGGTTTATGTGGATGACCTACTCGTCACGAGTAAAAGTGTCGCGAAGCACATAACAGATCTGGTGGAGACCTTCGCAACTCTGAGGAAGTACAAGATGCGACTCAACCCGACCAAGTGCGTCTTCGGTGCAGGAAGAGGGAAGTTTCTAGGTCACCTCCTCAATCCTAGGGGGTGGAACCTAATCCAGATAAGGTGAAGGCTATTTTGGAGATGGCGTCACCGAGGGATCCCAAGGAAGTTCAAAGGCTGACTGGAAAGCTGGCAGGCCTCCACCATTTCTTGTCCAAGGCAGGAGAGAAGTGTTCTCCGTTATTCAAGACCCTTCGGGGGAATCAAAAGTTCGAGTGGACGGCGGAGTGCGAGGAGGCCTTCAGAAAGCTCAAGCAACAGCTAACCCAAGCTCCTCTCCTCCAAGGCCCGCGGGGTAATAAATATCTCTTTCTCTATTTGGGAGTTGGGGCGGAAGCAGTTAGCTCGGTGTTGGTCTGAGAGGAAGGCAAGAGGCAGCTCCATATCTACTATGTTAGTAGAGTTCTACGACAGACGGAGGTGAGATACCCTATCTTGGAGAAGTTGGTATTTGCCTTAGTAGTTTCGGCTCGGAGGCTCCGTCCATACTTTCAGGCTCACTCCATCAGGGTCGTCTCCGATCATCCTCTACGGAGTATCCTGGATGGAGTGGAGCATTCTGGCAGGTTGGCGAAGTGGGCAGTGGAGCTTAGCGAGTTCGATATTTCATACTCTCCAAGGGTGACAATCAAAGCACAGGCGGTGGCGGATTTCCTTGCCGACTTCTCGACCGAGGTAGAAGGAGAGGAAGGCTCTTCTAGCACAGTCTCCTGGAAGATGTTCGTGGATGGGGCTTCGGGCAGATATTCCGTGGAAGCTGGAGTCGTGCTCGTAAGCCCTCAGGGAACCAGGATCGAGTAAGCAGTCGAGATCATCTTCCCAGTTACAAACAATCTGGCGGAGTACAAAGCCATGGTAGCAGACTTGCGTCTCGCCAAGGAGTTAGCAATCCAAGATATCAGAGCCTTCACCGACTCGATGGTAGTCGCGTCCCATATCAAAGGCGAGTTCGAGGTGAACGATCCGATTTTGCAGCGGTACTTGATCAAAGTGAAAGGTCTGATTGGGGGGTTTCAATCTTTCTTCGTCGAGCACGTACCCCGAGAGGAGAATTCAGAAGCCGACTACCTTGCCAAATACGGTCCCCGGGCTGGGGGCACCGTGACTGAACTTTTCCGACCGTCCATCGAGGAAGGGGAGATGATGGAGATCGAGCAGAGGGCGTCCTGGAGGGATCCGTTTGTTTCTTTCCTAATAACAGGTAGGATTCCTGCTAATGAAGGAAACCAGAGGAAGTTTCGTTATAAAGCCGCATACTATCTACTATAAGAAGGAGAGCTCTATCGCAAAACCATCTCAGGCCCTCTGGCTCGGTGTCTATCAGAGGTGGAAGTCCCTCGTGTTTTGGAGGAGATTCACTCGGGAGAGTGTGGCAGCCACTCAGGGACTCGCACTCTTGAGCAAAGAATTCTAAGACATGGATATTTCTGGTCCACCATTCGAAAAGATGCATAAGCCTTCTCCAAGAAGTGTCCGCAATGCCAGCTCTTCGCGCCCCTTCAACTGTAACCAGCTCAGCACCTTCGATCGATCACTGCTCCATGGCTCTTCGCCATCTGGGGGATGGACTTGATCGGCCCCTTTCCTCAGGCCAACGGGCAGAGGAAGTTCGTTCTTGTCATGATCGACTAGTTCTCCAAATGGATCGAGGCAAAAGCTTTAGCCAAGACCACATCGCAGATTGTGAAGAACTTCATTTGGGGAGAAATTGCATGCAAGTTCGGGATTCCTCTCACCATCGTCACCGACAATGGGCGGCAATTCGCCAGCTTGGAGCTAGAGGACTTCTGCAAGCAGCTGGGGACGGATCTTCGATTCGCTTCTGTGCATCATCCTCGCAGCAATGGATAAGTGGAAGCCGCCAACAAGTTGATCATTAACCTCCTGAAGAAGAAGTCACCAACTTGAAAGGCAATTGGGCAGAACAGCTCCCCTCGCTTCTATGGGCTCTGAGAACAACTCCAAACTCGGCTACTGGGGAAACTCCCTTCAAGTTATCCCACGGGCCCGAGGCGCTCATCCGGTGGAGTTCGAGGCTCGGAGCTCGAGAGTCGTAACAGCTGGAGATGGCAGCGAAGAATGACGCTTGGAGAATGAAGACGCCCAAAGACTCTCGCTGGATTTCGTAGAAGAGCTTCGTGAATTGGCCTCCATCCGTCAAGAGGAGATCAAGCGGCGCATGGCGAAACACTTCGACAAAAATGTCTGCCTGAAGCATTTCCTCGTAGGAGATCTGGTTATGAAGTTGGACGCCGCAGGAAAAGGAGCAACGGTTGGCAAGCTACATCCAAATTGGGAAGGTCCCTTCATTGTCCAAGAAACCTTAGCCACCGGAAGCTATTATCTCCAGGATCAAGTTGGGGAGAAGCTGGGAGGCACTTGGAGCGGGGATGACCTGAAAAGGTTCTATCCCTAGCGGTTCGTGATGTACTTGTACTTATGCATATTTTCACATATATTCAATGATAACTATTTGGCTTCTATTTATTCTTCTTTCGTCTCAAGTTTTCGAGAGCCCAAGGTTCTGCTCCAAGATCGATCCGAGAAGCTGGTCGTTAACTTGTTCCCCCTGGATAGCCCAGTTCGGACGATGGGACGATGCCTCGAGATATAAGCGTCCTTGTAAGACCGGACCACTACATTGACGACCGAGATCAGCTCCCCCCTTACATGTCGGCCTAGCTACCCCCGATTGCATCTCTCCTCCGACTGGAGGAACTAGCGGGAACAGGTTTGGACTCCAACCTCTTGGATTTGAGGAAAGATCAACCTGACCAAGCTCTCCTTTCGGACAATGACCCTTCAATTATTTTTCAAAGGCAGGATAACCAGCCAGAGAGCCGGGATAGGCCCAAGGGGATATGTTAGCCGCGAGTGCGTCCTGGAGGACCCTCGGAAGAGCATTACCCATCGCTCATGCGTGTACGCCCGTAGTCGGGTGGCAGAGCTGAGATGATCAACGGTCGGATTGGGAAACGTGTCTTCGACCTGTTTCTCCTAGATAGCCCAGTGCAGACGATAGGACGATGCCTCGGGATATAAGTGCCCTTGTAAGACCGGACCCCTGCATTGACGACCGAGATCAGCTCCCCCTTGCATGTCGGCCTAGCTACCCCCGATTGCATCTCTCCTCCGGCTGGAGGAACTATCAGGAACAGGGTTGGACGCCAACCTCTCAACTCGACGACGGCGAGATCATCGTTCGCTTTATAATTTCTTCGTCCTCAAAGATATTGATGCGCTTAATTCATTTTCAAACTCTTGAAGCAGCAGGAAAAACATGTCAAGTCTTCGAGTGGCAGTGTTCTCATAAGTCCAAGTCCCTACACGAGCTCCTCTCCTGCATATTGGCCAAGGACCTCCTCGAGTGAGATCAAGATCCTCGCTGGAGTGATGTCGTAGTCCGAGACCTCTGTACGCGCTTCTCTCCTGCAGACCGACTACTTGCCTCCCGAGTCGACATACACCACTCTAGTTAAGCAAGGCTCCTGAGAGCTGTCGACTCCAACATTTCAAGTCTTCGAGTGGCAGTGTCCTCGTAAGTCCAAGTCCCTGCACGAGCTCCTCTCCTGCATATTGGTCAAGGACCTCCTCGAGTGAGATCGAGTTCCTCGTTGGAGCGATGTCGTAGTCCGAGATCTCTGTACGAGCTCCTCTCCTGCAGACCGACTACTTGCCTCCCCGAGCCGACTTACACCACTCCAGTAGAGCAAGGCTCCTGAGAGCTGTCGACTCCAACATATCAAGTCCTCGAGTGGCAGGTCGCCGTTAGTCCAAGTCCCTGCGCGAGCTCCTCTCCTGCATATTGTCCAAGGACCTCCTCGAGTGAGATCGAGTTCCTCGTTGGAGCGATGTTGTAGTCCGAGATCTCTGTACGAGCTCCTCTCCTGCAGACCGACTACTTGCCTCCCCGAGTCAACTTACACCACTCCAGTTGAGCAAGGTTACTGAGAGCTGTCGACTCCAACATATCAAGTCCTCGAGTGGCAGGTCACCGTAAGTCCAAGTCCCTGCACGAGCTCCTCTCATGCATATTGGCCAAGGACCTCTTCGAGTGAGATCGAGTTCCTCATTGGAGCAATGTCGTAGTCCGATATCTCTGTACGAGCTCCTCTACTGCAGACCGACTATTTGCCTCCCCGAGTCGACTTACACCACTCCAGTTGAGCAAGGCTCCTGAGAGATGTCGACTCCAACATATCAAGTCCTCGAGTGGCAGGTCGTCGTAAGTCCAAGTCCTTGCACGAGCTCCTCTCCTGCATATTGGCAAGGACCACCTCGAGTGAGATCAAGTTCCTCGTTGGAGTAATGTCGTAGTCCGAGATCTCTGTACGAGCTCCTCTCCTACAGACCGACTACTTGCCTTCCCGAGTCGACTAGTTCCCACCCCAATTGAGTTTGACTCCTGCAGGGTTTCGAATGATCACCAAATAAGTAAATTGTGTAGGTGCGAGCAGGATTGGGCGAGTATGTGTGCAGGTATCGCCGAGTATATGAGCATGACATAGCAAAGTGCGAGTATGATATGGCGAGTATATGCGCAAAACATAAGCGAGTATCAGGATGCGAGTTGATGTACCAACTACGATCACGCAAGCAATGACAACACGATTATGGATGGTATCGACGTGCGAGTAAAGCGTCGCGAGCACTCGTTCTCCCGAGCCTATGAGCCTAGCGAGTATCATCAGCAAACAAACATGAAAGCAGAAAACGACCGCGTGGTAATTTAGACTTATATATATATATATATTTCTTTCAAAAATGTTACAAGTTACAAAGGTTGTCTATTACAAAATGTCGCTATTGTGCGAGCATGACAAATATCGTCGAGCAACTAGGACTCATCGTCGTCAGTATCAGGCCAATATTCCTCATCTCCAATGTCGGCATCCTCCTCTTCCTCGCCGCTCTCCTCGCTCTCCTCCTCGCCACTGCCACTGCCACCGCTGCTGCTACTACCGTCGTCGCTGTTGCTGGAGCCCGAGGACGATGAAGGTATGCGATCTGGCGAGGTTGTTGCCTCGGCGAGCAGCTCAGGGATGAGCTCATCCATGGTGAACTGCTTCTCCCCTTCGTCGAGTTTCCCGCCGATCCTCAGCCTCGCGAGCACGACATTGCCCTCCGCACGGGCTATCTCGCGACGGACTGACGACCTCTCCTCCCAGAGAACGCGAGTTCTTTTAATTGCGTAGCGAGGGTCGTCCTCCGGCCGCGGCTGAGGGGCTGAAGAACTCGCACCGGCTTCTAGGATGGCTAGGCGAGATTCCATCTCGGCTGCGCGGATTTGGGTTGCCTCCAGGTCAGCCTGAGACTTGGATAGTTTCGCCTCGTATTCGGAAAGCTTCTTGGCGGTTTCAATCTCGGCAGCCTGCGATATAGAAAGAATCAGCGAAAAGAATCCAAGTCCGACAACGCCAACATCGCGCAGGAGGCGACTTACCTCATAATCTCGCCAGCGAACGGACTCCATGCCGAGATCAATCGCCTTCTTACTGACGATCTTCAGGGCCTTGGTCGTCTCCAGCAGATTCCTCGCCGCGAAATGGTTCAGCTCGACGGCTCGTGCGAGCGAGTAGGAAGCCTGCTGGGCGAGTTCCTCCTCTCTGATGTCCAACATCGACTCAGCGTCGCCTCGCCCATATAGCACATGGAGGACGGCGAAGGCCTCCCCCTTGTCCTCCCAATCCGCCGACCAGGAGGGGAGGTTGGTGCTCAGCGTCTCCAGGTGTTCGTCCGCCGACCAGGTCACCAGCGGACGACCATAGACATCAACAACCCCTCGCCCTAAATTGAAGTTGGGGTGGAAGTGGGGAAGCCGAACATCCAACGGCGGCGATTCTTGATCGTCAGGTGGCGGCGACGACACCTTCGCTTTTTTGGTCGCGGGGCCTGGCGATCTGGATTTCCCCTTGCCTTTGGCGAGTCTTTTCTTCTCGCCGACATCAACCGGCGGGTTGGCCTCATGAAGCGAGGTTGCGATTTCTTTCGCCGGAGGGAGCGGCTTCTCCGGGAGCTCGCACGACACTACAAAAAATGCCAAATAAATCAGTACCAAGCTACTCATGTCACGACAAGTATGTAAAAAGTGATTCTCGTCCAAGCTTACCCTCCTGGGAATGAATCTCCAGCAGGGTGTTGACATTTAGTCTCCAGAATATCACGTCGAACCGGCGACCACGGAACGACTCCACCAGTTGCTCGTGGACACCCTCCAATATCGGCGGGAGGAAGGCGACATCGGAAGGTTGGTTCGGCCTTCCCAGGACGCCATCGAAGTTGCCTTCAACGACGACTAGTAGCTCGCTCCAGCGGTGGACCTTATTCGCCGTTCCCACCAAGGTACAGACGTGGCTGCTGAAGTAGACCACGCCCTCAGCAGTCACGGTGAAGGCGAATATCTTGCGGAAGACGGATAGATCGAAGGCGACCCTCTCCTCGTGCAAGTAGTAGAGCAACCCCATGATGATCGCGACGCCGTTGGGGTTGATCTGCGTTGGGACGATGACGAAGTATCACAGGATCTCGCAATACTCCGGCCACAATGGAAGTCGCAGGCCGACGTCGAAGTGGCGAAGAGGGAGGACCAGCACGCCCTCTATGTATGTGTTTAGTCGCTCGCTGCGACTCGGGAGCCTGGCCGAGTATCCCTCAGGCAAGAGTCTCTCCCTAAAATTCTCTAAGTCTCGCTCCGTTGTGATCGATTTCTTGAAAGCCGCATCCGCGAAGTTGGCGGCATGGGCTTGGCGGCGAGCACTGGCGTCGTCTCCACCATTTTTCGAGTATGGCGAGCTGAAAAGATTGGCGAGATGAAGAAGAGAGAAAGGCGAGGAAGAAAGAAAGGTCGAGAGCGCGCGAGCTGGGAAAGATACTCGCGAGCTAGAGGTTAAAAAGCGCAACAACGTACTTATGTCCTACCTACCCCCTCTATTTATAGGTCCCCCCGGGGGGGGGGGGGGGGGGTATATCTTCATTACGGCGAGTATCAGCCCAAGTTGCGCTCTAAGCGAGCAAGTGGATTCCGTCGCATAGGTCGCACGACGCAGATGAAGCATGTTGCAACGATGATCAAAACCTACAGAACAAACCCGGCACATCACAGATAGGATATCACAAAGACAACAACAAAGCAGAGAATATGAATAAAGTGCGAGATGTAAAACTCGCTTATCACAATCAATAATTGTTGCAGGTCGCACTCGGCGAGCTTCAAATAAAGAAAGAAAAAATCTAAGGCCTAGGTCTCTCTGGAGGGTGGGGATGTCGCCCAGCCCAGCCCATCTCGCGCGCCCACCGAAAGTGCTCTGTCGCCAGCGCCAGCGCGTCATTGCCAAGCCGCAATTGCTCATCCATCATCGTCAACTGGCCAACGGAGCCCATACTCGCGCGAATACCGACCAGCTCGTCGAGAACAAGCTGGAGGCGATGGTTGTTAATCGCCAACTGGCGATCATTCTCCATCACCATATGGAAGCGGGCTTCATAGCTCTCCAGAGTATTCCAGAGCTCTCCATCTTGGACATCCGCACAACCAGGGCTGATATTCGCCGATGAGGTTCGCAGATCGCCAGCTGGTCGAACTTGCTCTCCAGCTCCATGTAGGCGCGAGCAGCGGCGTGGCGATATCGATGCCCGACAACCCAAAGACGTCGATGAAGGCCGCACCTGGAGTCGCCGGCTGATTTGTCAGAAAAATAAAGTTGCCAGATTAGGAATAGGGCACTTAACCGTCATATGCAACATCAGTAGGGACACGTACCGCGGCGAGGAGACCTATATTGGCGAGGAGAGGATCCTCAAGTTGGCTCATCTCGCCGGCTTGAAGATGGCCCACCAGCGTGCTCGACCGCCTTGCCTTACCCGCGTCCCCCATGTACAGCATCTGCAACTCTCGGCAGGAAGTAGCTCAGCCGCGGCTTGACCGGCTTACCGATTACAGTCTGCGATGAAGGAGGCAGGGGCAGCTACGAAATCACAGGTTGCTGTGGGTTCTTCAGCGGAGGAGGCGGAGGAAGTCACGTCGTGGCAACTTGGGAGGGCGCAACAAGAGGCGGCGGCGACAAAGATGCAAATACCGACGGGATGGTTGCGACATTCGGAAGAGGCAGCGGCGGGGGCAGCGCAGAACCCGCCGCGGGCAGTGCAGAACTCGCCGCGGGCAGCGTAGAACTCTTCGCGGGCAACGCAGAATCTCGCGTGAAGATGGGCGGGGTCTTACTCGCCGGAAGATCCTGGCTCACCGACGCAACCTTCTTTGGCAGGGGATCCTTCGACAACGGAGTCTTGGTCGCCGGGGTCACCTTCCTTGGCGGAGGATTCTTCAGCGATGGTTCCTTGCTCGCCGCAGGAACGAGGCCTCAGGTGTCCTCTTGGCGCCGATATGGATCCAGACCATATGCGCGGTCTGACTGGTCTATCGGCTGAGAGGGCAAGCAGTGGCGCGGAGCTCAGCGGGGTGACATTCAGAACAACGTCAGCACCCCCCCCCCCGGTGGGGAATCTGTGAGTATTGAAGCAAAGTCAGCGAGAAGTGTCAACGAGCAACAATGTAGAAAAGAGTATCTCGGCAACGCGGCGACCTGGCAGGTTGACGACTTCGACCTGCTGCGGCGCCGAAGTGGAGGCGAGTTCCGGGGCCAGGGTCGTGGCGAGTTCCGGGATGTTGAGCGAGACGAGGATGCTCTCGTCAGGGAAGACGACACTGGGGATGTCGTCAAGCCCCAGATCGCTAAACAGTTGCTGCGTGCTAGCAAAGCGCGCGTGATTGCTAGTGGAAGCCGCGCCTTGCTCGGGAGGTGGCACGAGTCAACTGTGTCAGAGGCGAGCTTCTTGGATTTCTTGGTCTTCTTCTTTTGAGGGGGGGGGGGGGGGGGGTAAGTCGGCGACGACGTCTTCCTCGCGCGACCTCGTTGGCTTAGCAACGCCGAGAGCACCAGTTAGCGCGGCGAGGCTGTCATGAAGAAATTTTTCGGCGTTCGACATTATGTGCGAGCTCTGAAAATCCGGCTAAAGAACCAGACCCCCCCTATTTATAGAGATCGGAAGACAGTTATCAGAGGCGCGCAATCCAGATACTTGGCACAGCAGCTCGCCGAATAAGTGTTGAATGTTTCTTTTCGAATTCCTACGTCGCTCGAAAAGAGCGGGGATTGTGTACAACCCGTATTCGTCGAGGATGGGCCCTACCGCAGCCAGGTCAGCAAAATTCAATGTCAACAAGTCAAGACAGGAGTCAAAGGAAGCATGTAAATCGCGGAAGGCCTGAGCGAGTATAGACGAGCTCCCCTCGCATACTCGCCAGGTAGGCGACTAGGCGAGCTACTCGCCCAGCCCATGCGAGTTCCTCTGAAGTCGCCTCGTCGCCAGGGGGGTGGGTATAAATATGACCCCCTCCTTGGATTTGCCTATAAATAGGACCACAGAGGTACGAGGTGAGACACCTAGAAATCCTCGGCAGGATACTCGCGCGCCTCATTTTCGAGATACTAGCTAAGTCTTTGGATTCCTCTTCCTTAGAGAGCAAGTCGCGACCTTGCGACTTTGCCAGCTAGCTTCCCTCGTACCCAGTTCGACCATCTTTGGTTGAGAAGGAGCTGCTCCTTTCGAGCATCCGGGTACGTGGTGGGACATTCCGCCGCAACATCTGGGATCATGTTTAACCTTTTTCTTCATCCTAGTCACCCTAGCCGTCTGATCTAGCTTCTGAGCCGGTAACCTTAAACGGCTTTGGTCCGAATTCGAGGTTAGGAATTTTCCTGACTTCAACAATAGGTTTAAGGCACCATATTATGTCAGGTTTAAGAGCCTTATGAAATGTCGATGGACGGTCTGATTGTTTGGATGATATCTCCATGATTGATTGGACGGTCTGGATTGATCGGTATGGCATAAAAAATATTTCTGGTATACAGTAGAGATGTACATGGTTACATTTTTTGTATTGACATCCTAATGCATTTTCTCCCTACTGCAATATACAAGAGGCGTTGCTTCTTTTGTGGAGAGATCTATTTGCAGATATAAACAGCGGGTAGGGGAACAAGGAAGAAAGCGAGAGAAGGAGAGGGGGGTCAGTGAGAAGAGCGGAGAGGTCTGTTCTTCTCATTGTTCTCTGATCCAACGCCCGCATTCCCATTCCCGATTCCTCTTTCTTCACCTTCCTTCTTCATTCAAGGAGAGGCGTAGCGCGACACAAGAAGAGGGGAACATGGGCTGCTCTTTCTCCGGTCTCAACGCCTTCTACCACGCAGCAAATGGCACCGGCGACGTCTGGATCAACGAAAACCGGTTCAGGATCATGAGGCAGCTCGGCGAGGGCGGCGTCGCCTTTGTCTACCTCGTCAAGGAGGTCGTCGCCGACTCCGCTGCGTCCCAGTCAGCCTCGCCATCAAGAGATCCATTGATCCGTCCCATATTTCAGGTCGCCTTTGTATTTCCTTTCTCGATGATGATATTCTAGTATCTTCTGTCTTCTTTATTCAGTGGGAATTCGGGTTTCTGGTTCGAAGTTTGGATCTTGAAGCTTATTTGCACTGTTTTGTGGATGTCAAATTTTCTAGTGCATTATGATTATATATACCAAGCAAATTTGCAATTTTCATCACTCTGGTTGGAGATCTAGCTTATTGTTGATTTGGTTTTTGGCATATTGCTTACTTTTTTCTGTTGATTAATGCAATGTCCTTGTATCTCTTAAGAGTGAAGATACTGATAAGGAAATTTAGATCTCATTACAGGTCATTGTAAAGGAAATTAGTAACTAAAATTGCTGGATTAAAATATATGCTATTTTTTAGGGGTATTTTGTTTTTTTTTTTATTTCTCGTTTTTATGTAGCTTTGGAATTGCTTTATATAAATGGCAATGTGATGTGATCGTGTATCATAAAAAGTGTGATAAAAAGCTCTAATTTTCTGTGTTCTTTTCTTTCTGCAATATTTCATTCTTGTTTTGTGGTTCATAATTTTCTTAGAAGTATTTGATTTTTAACAATATGGATTGATTCGGAGACAACTGTTGGGTTTTGCGGCAATGGTTATCTGATAGCGGTAATTGATGAAACTTATTAGTTTCATGCAGTAATGATATTTGAACATTGTTGTAAGCTTTATGTCGGTCCTAACTGATTGAAGTTTGTTTGTTTTTTTCCTATATTGTATTTTTTTCACCAATCTTATTGTTTCTATTACTTTTAGTTATGTTGAATCCAAAGAAAGGCTAATTTCTTGTAAATAGGTGTAGTGTCACTTTATCATCAATCTTAGTCTTATTTTTGATAGCATGTAGTTTACAGTCTTACAAACAACATGAGTTTATATTTTTTGTTTTTTTAGATTTGGTAATCTTCTGTTTACTTAGGGTTTGTTTGTTTTAGCGTTTTCTCTCTCTCTCTCTCTGTTGGGGAAAACATCACTTCTAAAAAAATGTCACTTTGGTTATCCTTCAATTCCTACTGCCATTTTTCTAAAAAGCCATTTTGACCATTTTGAGAACGCAACCACCTTCCTTCATTTTTCACTGTTCCATTGTAAATGCTCTCATTTCCATCGCTCCAACTCTCACCGCCGAAGCAAGTAGACCTTTATTCTCACGGTGCTTCTGTTAATACTCGAAATAACTGTGAAATTGGGATTTTACTTGCATGTGATTAAAGTTTAACGTGACTCGGTGTCTCGAAAGTTGAAAATGTTTGAATTTGTCATAAGGACCTAGTTATTTGAAGTATGGGTATCGGATATTAAACTACACATTTTGCATGGATATATTTGTTTATTAGTTATCCCTCCACTTTTTACCGACTAACTTAGAGTAGTTTTGAAGTACTGTTATACTATCTATAACCTCATAATTCTTCTTCCATTATTGAATCCCTGATATTTTATAAATGGACATATTTAGGTTTTTTTCATTCCTCTGTTCCCTAGATTGTGGCATGCATATATGACAAAGGACCATTTCTTCTTAAAAAAATTGATATAAGAATTAAATTTGGCGACTTTCCAAATATATTGTAATCCTAATTATCATATGGTCATTATATCTAGTTATCTAATAAACAAACCAGGTAAAATATCATTTCTGGATGAAATGTTAGCTATCTCGAGTATTGTGGGGTCCCTTTTATTTCATGTCACTATTCCTTATGCTTTTTCCTGATGTTGCATTCTGTCCATAATTCAATTGAAGGCGCTGCCTAATTAAAGATTTCATTATGTGAGCCTTGAATATTTACTGACAGTTCTGATGAGTCATTGCCTACTTGACTGAATGATTCAGATGATGGCACGTATGCTTTGAAAAGGTCATAATTCAAAGTCAGGAGCAGTTAGAGTTGGTGAGGGAGGAGATTCGTGTTTCTTCGCTTTTCAGCCACCCAAATCTGCTTCCCCTTCTTGATCATGCCATTATTTCTGTTAAGGTAAGCCTTTCTTCTCCAAAACAATCTTAGAGTTACAAATATATTTGAATTATTGTAATTTTAATATTCATTAATAGTTAATCTACACGGTTTTTAAATTGTTATTTTAGTTCACAAATCATCTCTTTCATTTGGCATTGGGCATTGGTTAAAAGCTGATTTTAGATGTCAAATCTTGTATGTTGGAATTTTTCACGGCAGGACCATGTATCGTACATGGTTGATGGTTATCAGGATCGCGATTCGGATCGTAGGATCGTAAGATCCTACGATCCGTATTTTATAAATAAATCTGGATCCTACCTAGAATCTAAATCGACACATCTACGACTGGGATCACGATCCGGATCTTAGGATCTTTAGGATCACGATCCCGATTCTACCGGTCTGACCAAAAGTAACTATAAACATGTCTAAACATATTCCGACCCCATTCAACCGGTCCAACGCCCACAACTCATTGTTTAACCTTATCCCAATCCCGCCTCATACTCCATCACAAAATCATATCATGCTGTTTTACCGTATCCCAAGCGTCGTTTGTCAACTGCAAACTGAGGCCAAGAGCGGCTTTTTTGGTCGCTTCCAGTCCAGATTTGTTTTATTGTTAGTAAACATTTAGTCTCTTACCTCAAACTGAAATTGAAGTTAATATGATATTATTTTTTTGATTTAATTATTCAAAAAAATTTAATATAGTTATTCACATACTATTCGATTATTGATTTTTTTGTTAATTGAGCATGAAATTTAATGATACAAAATTCAATTTTATTTTTTTAGTCTTAATTTATGAATGTTGTAGGATCTTACGATCCTCAATTCGATCCTACGATCTGATCCGATCTGACCTCAAAACGATCACACCTAGGATCTCAATCCTGACAACCTTGGTATTGTATGGGTCCATGTGTTATTTGAATTATCCCCGGTTTGGCCAGTTCAATTGGTGCTTTGCGCAATGAAATGTTGCTTTAGTCCCACACTGCATGTCCTGATTTGTCTCAGGTACTTTCTAGGTCATGGAGTTGCTCTTTACTCTATCCTGATGGTTTTGAGGTTGATTCTCCCTGGTTTTGTACATTGTATCAAAGTCATGTTATGGGGCCACGCCTCTAGTGCCCACATGGCTTTTGATGTGGGAGGCATGTTGGAGTGTTGCACAGCAGGACCATGTCTCATGTGGTACCTCGTATTGTTTGTATTATCCCCGGCGTTACCCGCATTTGTTGGTGCTGTTGGCGATGGAGTATTGATTTCGTCCACATCGCATAATTAGTGGTATCTCATCTTTCTTAGAGGTCATGGGGTGCCTCTTCACTAATGAGCTGGTTTTGAGTAGGATGCTCCTTGGTTTTCTATGTAAGCCAAATTTGAGATAACAAATCTCTGTTTGCGAACCCTATTCAAGATGGTTATCTTCTTCTATAAAATGTTCTCTTGACAATGTAAAGTTATTTCTAACAAGCAGTTGAGTCCTACATGGTGAGCCTCATGTTTAAACTTGAGTCTTTGCTTATCTTTGCAAATAATTATTGAATGAAATGGACTTTCGAATAGAAATTTTGATTTAGAATAGAACCTATTTTAAGAAATACACAACAATCTTACAAGAATACGTGCGCGCGCGCGCGCACACACACACACACACACACACACACACACACACATATATATAGATATACGAGTGACAGGCACGGGCCTCCGGCCCGATGGCCACGCGCCACAGTACCCGGCCCCGCTCCCGGCGGGCTTCGCCCGCCCCAGCGATTATAAATAATATTAGTACAAATAAAAAAATTAAAATGGAAATAAAAAAGATATTTTTAACTGCGCGTGCAAACAAAAAAGGTATTTAACTTGATAAAGAAGTTTTATTAGTACATATATAAACTGCGCATAAAATATAATGTGAAAGTATCATGGTCTAATGGTCAAGACATATCATTGAAAAACAGGCGGTCGTCGGTTCGATCCCCCCCGGCTGCGCGCCTATTGCTTTTTTTTTAGTTTATTATAAAATCTCTCTTATATTTAGTCCCACATCGTGGGATAAAGTGATACTTTCTAGTATATATTAAGCAAAGCACATTCAATAGTTGAAATTGTATTTTCGGCGGGGCTACACTGCGTGCAAATTTTCATTTGGCGGGCTGGACTACCTGATTCGTGTTCTATTATTTTAACATTATTTTTAGGGCACCCAGTGTTAGGTTTAGGTCGCCCTTAGTAGGTTTAGGAGACCTACGAAAAAGTGGAGAGAGAGAATGTGTTTGATCAGACGGTTGCTGATAGGGGGAGTGAGATGAAGGGGTAGGATGAATTCAATGTCTTATTTAGCTAGACATATTTGAGGGTTTTGATATTTCTTTTTAATGTAGTATAGATATATCAGACACTCACCACTGAACAAAATTTACAAAATCAGCTTTACACTTTAGTCAACAATCCAACACAGTAATATCAGATGATTAACTGAGTCAAACCTCTGTTTGAAAATAGATTTGCATATGATCTAAAAATTGAAACATATTGCAATTATAGGAGAAAACATCAGAACAAACCAATTAAATGTGAAGTAAAGTAATGAAAAGTTCCATTCTAATTTGTGCAGTCTTATAAAGATATTAACGAGTTAGTGGTGTAGTTGGAGAGTTTAGAGATGCCCATTCTCATTAGTTTACATCATATTTAAAATCATCATAAATTATTGATACGTATATGATATATGTATACAAAAAAATTCCAATAAGAAGAGAAACCAGGAGAGTAAACTAATTGGAAAAAAGCTCAGATGAATAATAATAGCTACGCATGCTATTTTAAATAAAGGCAAATTGCAATATTAGGAGAGAGCAATAGAACAAACCAATTCGGAATAAAATAAGTTATATTTTTTCAACAACATAGCATACCACTTTTCTTCCTAACAAAGACGACCCCTAATTATCAAAAACTATGGTTAAATAAAAGAATCCAGTTATGCTGCTGTGAGAATCAAAATTATCAAAGTAAGTTTATTTTCGTGAGACCCCTTAAAAACATAGCCTCATTCACTTGATATTTCCATTTTAACTTTAGAATGCTTCAAATGCTCATCTTAAGGTAAAACAAAAGAAAAACTTCATCACTTTAAAATAAATATTGGACATATTTGTGCTTAGTTTGCATATCCTGAATTTTTTTTCTTATTTGAAATCATTTAACCGAAGGGGAACCTTGGCGCACCGGTTGAGGTGTTGCCGTGTAATCTTGAGGTCATGAGTTCGAGTCCTGAAGGCAGCCTCTTGCAAAAATGCAAGGTTAGACTTGCCTACATTTCACCATTGTGGTGGGACCCTTTCCCGGACCCTCGTTGCGCGGGGATGCTTTGTGCACCGGGCTGCCCTTTTTTTAATTTAAAATCATTTACCCATTCACTTGAAATGGGGTCTCCATCTAACTTCCTAATCGTCCATTATTTTGATGCAGGGCGCACAAGATGGATCAAAGAACCATGAAGCCTACTTACTGTTTCCGGTTCATCTGGATGGAACTTTGTTGGACAGTACAAAAGTTATGCAGTCAAAAAAAGAGTTCTTTCCTGCACTAACTGTTCTTCAATTATTTAGACAAGTAAGCGCATGTGGAAATGATTCTCCTTTTTGGTTCACTATTTGATGAATAATTTAGATGAGATTGAGAAGCTCCAGTCATATCATATAATGCTCTTCTATATTGCTTTTTTGTAATATTTTTGGAAGTGAATACCTTCAAAGTATTAACCATTGGACCTCCGTATAAATAATGCATACAATTGGCATGCTTAAATTCAGATTTGCATGGAATATGCAAAAGCTAAATATTTTTCATGAAGAATCTTCTTATCAAATATTTTTTTTCTTTTTTGAAAGCAGTATTCTTTTTTCTAGGTATTGTATAGCATTTAGTTAAGCTTCAGTTATTATTTCTCTCATCATAATTAATATGGCAAAAAGAATTCATTCTATCTGACACCCATGAATAGAACATGTTGATGAACTCTGATACTTCCCTGGTCTCGAACCTCTTGTTTGTTTCTTCTGCAACTTCAACCACAATTGTGATTTTTTGCCGACCTGATTGTCAGCACAATCCTTTACCAGCTCTGTGCAGGATTGAAGCACATGCACAGTTTTGAACCTCCGCATGCGCATAATGATGTCAAACCTGGAAATGTTCTCGTAACACACAAAAAAGGACAACCCCCTGTTGCAATTCTAATGGATTTTGGTAGTGCGCGGCCTGCTAGAAAGCAAATTCGTTCACGATCCGAGGCATTACAGTTGCAGGTATGTTTTCCTTTCAATCTGTATCGAAACTGTATCTTGTACATTTCATATAGAATGCTTTATATAACCTTTAATAGTCTCCACTCTAATTGCTCTCCTTGATGTGCTGGGAAATTGTGTTCCTACCCGTCTTTTTGATGCATTGGCTTCTTGATTCCCTAAACTATTCTCTTAAAATATGTTTTAAAAATGTTCCTGAGGATGTCATATTTTTGACACTGTTTAAAGACTATGAGTTGAGGCTGGCTAGTCCTTCGAGAAAGTTTCCTATATCGGAGTAGTGTCTTTACGAGTAAGGATCTGTTTGGTTGAGCTGTTGTTGATGAAAAGCTGCCGGTGAAAAGCTGCTGATAGAAAATGTGTTGATTCTGAAAAACGAAGTTTCGTTAAAGAACTGTTTGGATGAAATCGTGTTTTTAAAACAGGTCTTGGAAAAGTTATTTGGAAGCAAAATAGAGTTTTGAGAGATTTTTTTTTGCCATAACTTAGTTAACAACCATTAAATATATGAAAAAAACCATTTTTTTTGATAACATAATACCCTACACAAAAAATATTTTTTCATTCAGACATTTTTTTGGAATAAGTACCCCCGCCATTTCTGTCTACGCTCTAGCTTCACACAACTGATCTGTTATAATATCACGTAGTGCGATCATCTCCTCTACACCACCTGCAGTGTCAGAACATGTTTCTTGCCGCCTTTGAGAGGTCATCTCATGATCTCGACCTACTTGCTTGCAGTCACTGAAAACTAAATAAGTTATTTTTTAATTAACACACATACACATTAATAAACACATTCATATTTATGGACAATAAATGGTTGGGAAGTGATGTGAAATTCAAATCTCAAACACAACTTTAATGGTTAATCTTGAAACTAACATTTCTTTGCATCAAACTAACTTTGAATTAAAAAGATATAATATCCTGGATAATCTTGAAAGCAGAAAAAAACTAGTGGCAAGTGAAATTCTTATTGTGAAAATCACTAGAGATAACAAATCAACATCTCAGAAATCCCTTTACAGATCTTTAAAAATCTCAGATCTATGAGAAAATCACTTTTGATTTTGGAGGGGGAGAAAGCTAGCTTGCCACAAATGGAAATCCAAATCAGTTAACCCAAATGGAAATCCCACAATGATGATTTATGATGAAGGAGATATAGCTTGCTTGCCACAACATTGCATATGAGATCAGCTAAATGAAGACCACAATATTCCATATGAGACCGGTCCTAAATGAAAACCTGTATGGATCGGAAGCCGTTTTTATTTCCCACTGAAAGTTTTTTCCCCCAAATTTGATAGGAGTTCATTATTGTACTTCTCGATCAAATGTAAACTTAAAACAATCGTTCAGATTGAACAAATTTAAAAACAAATTCCTCTACGCAGATCAATTTGTAGTAAACTGTAGCTGTTTGTGAAAGATTTGTGCAAGGAGCAACAAGGTTTGTGTAAAAAAAATGTGAAGAAGGCCGGCTCCAGGAACTTAAAATGGGTAAGAAGGTTGGATCCAGGATACCTTGTAGATCGGCGAGTTGAGAAGATGGACCACCGACGGCGTGCTGCGTGAGGAAGAAGAGGTGCAGATCCAGGAAGAGGAGGCGCGGATGAGAGGAGATCGAGCAGTGGTTCTTCCCTTTCGCAAAATCGAAATGGCTGCTCTTGCGATAGGCGCAAATCCGGTAATCGCCGCTAGCGAGGATAGGAATCGACAACGGTTGCTCTTGCAAGAGGGTTTTGGAGGAGATAACTTTTGTGACTGGATGCAGGAAAAAACAACGGCTCGGGTTATGCATTAAACAACGGTATACTGAAAACGAAGGTTTAAAAATAAGTTGTGTCAAACACAGTTTATTCTGAAAATACCAGTGCATTTCAAACGCACCACAGGCTAAAAGCCTAACCAAACGCCTACCTAAATCTTTGAATTTTGATTGTTCATGTCAAACATGAAAGTAGTAGTTTCCAAAATCCGTGTAAATGAATGTTTGAACAATATGAATAAGTTGTATAAGATATGTTTTTAGAAAATTTTAAGAATGGTATCCGACACATGTTTAGAATATTTTGACAATGAGTATGTTATTGGCATGTGCCACTCATATTAGATATATTACGGGAATAAATTATGTATTTTATTAATATCTTGTCACATCTGTATTAATGTCATTGTACAACCCCGTATTCGCCGAGTAGGTCTCTCAGAAGAAGATCAAGTCAAAGATAGCAATCTTAGGCTCAGGTGAGCCAGATGGGCGAGTAAGGGTCAGAATTCTTCAGCTCGCAAAGGTTTAAGTCTTTAGTAGCATGGAGGAGAGTGGGGGATTTGGGCCCACACTCGCCACAGGACCAAGCTAAGGGAGAGGCGAGAGGAGTAACTAGGCCCGCACTCGCCCTCAGCCCTGGTCGAGGTAAGCGGTGTTGGCCCCTTTGGGGCACTCGCCGCCCCGGGCGAGTGGTAGCAATAGGAGCCACTCGTGACTCGCCCAATAGTGTTTTTACAAGAATATCCATGTTGGCTTGCCAATATCCTCTCCGAACAACGGAGTTTCACTGTTGGCATACCAACTTTGGGTTGCATATAGTAAAACCAAATGGCGAGATTTTGTTATTGGCAGACCAAGTTTGGAAAATTATAAATAGACCCTATGGGCACCTTTGGAGGGATGTCAGTTCTCTCGTTTTCTTCCTCCTCGGGTTGTTCATGGTAGACTTCAAGTGCCCTCCAAGGTGCCCAACTCAGCTTTTGGCTTGGGAGGGGAAGCGATCTTAGATCTTCCGGGTGTGTGGTGGGACCTCCGTGCTGTAGCCCAGGGTCTGTTCCTTAGTTTCCAGTGTCCGGTCAGGAGTATAGGTTCAGGAGAAGTAGGTGTATGCTACATTCATTCGGTCCGAACTCTTGTTGAGACCAAGTTTTGGTTTCAATATTTTTTGGTGCGGTGAGTGCAAACCGTAGCCTGCAAAAGAAAATCCTGAGTTAAGTTCCATGGCTGGAGGTGAAGGAGAAAGAACCGACTCAGGCAACCCGCCACCATCGACGAGCGGAGTTACGATGGGGATGTTTGAAGAATTCAAGATGGTGGTCTTACAAACCCTACATCTCGCATTCGCCGCGAGAGGCGAGTGTTCGACACCGGTCGTTCCTGTGACCCCATCCTAACAGCTAGGCGAGAACGCCCCGAGACATTGGTCTAGGAAGGTGGTGACCGTGGAAGGGGGAGACCGAGATCTCGCCGGGCGAGAGCTGTTCCCCAGCCCGGCGAGTGCGGAGAGACCTGGCGAGATGACCACGCGAGATGGGTCCACTCACCCAGTAGGTGGAGGGTGCTCTTTTAGCGAGTTGATTGTCTCTGCTCCAGTTCCAGCGGGGTTCAGGGAACCCGAGATGTCTTACTACACGGACAGGAATGATCCAGTGCAATACGTCCAGTGGTTCGAGGATGCCTTCTACATCCGACAGATGTCAGATGCCTTCAAGTGCAGACTTTTCGCCATTACCTTCAAGGAGGGGGACTGGTTTCACCAGTTTCCCACAAGCTCGATTTATTGCTTCAAGGATCTTCATTGCGGATTCCTGTTGAGGTTCTCGACGTCGAAGAAGAGGAAGAAGGGAGCAGAGTTCTTGTTTGTCATCAAGTAAGGTCCGGAGGAGACGCTGAGGAGTTATGTTGATAGATTTCAGGAAGAGGTCATTTTGGTTCACGAGGTGCCCGGGTATACCTTGATGTTGGCCTTCACCCTCGGGCTCCGTGAGGGGTTCTTCAGGGTGGAGCTAAAGAGGGACCCCCCTTCTCTTTTGAGGAGTTGATGGAGAGGGCGACAAGGGAAATCGAGGGAGAGACCGCAAACCCCACGTTCGTCAGGAAGCTGGCTAGGCTGGGTGCAGGAGAAGAGAAGGATCAGGGAGGAAGTATGCAACAAAAGGTAAGGAGGTGAGATAAAGCTAGAGGTCAGGGGCTCCAAGGGCAGCAGCAAGGTTGGGGGTACCATGAACCAAACAACCGTCTGGCCTGGAGGCCCCAGGGAGGACCAGGGGGAATTACCATGGGGGCAAGGACGATTCAACTCTCCGGGTTGGAGAGATGGTCTGAGGCCTCCCCTCCCCCCGCAGCAGCAAGCTATGGCGATTGCCCGCGACAGAGGAGGAAGACGGGGAAACAGTAGGGGAAGAGGGGGCAGGGTGGTGTTGCCTTACTGAGACTTCTACTAGAAGGAAGGTCATGCGACGACCACCTGCCCAGTGTTCTTGGAGGTGAGGAAGGTCATGAATTTTTACTTATACATTTATTTTCGTGTATTTCTTTCATCGCACACCTGCTTTGTTTAAAATTGTTTGGCTTTTCGGGTTGACCGTCCAGTAAGACCCTGAATGAATAGGTCCGGTAATTTTAATCGTTTGGACGTAACGAGCAAACTCCAACCAGGAAAATTTCACTCCATGATGATGCGTGAAACGGTGTCCATCTACCTTGACCTCGTTTGCCGAGTCAAAACTCAAATCGCGACAGACGAGGCAATCAGAGCACATCGACAACAATTCGAATGAAGCTCGAAGAGAAGGAATCCAGAGCCATTACGAGATCCTCGGGGAAACGACAAGCGTCGTGAGAATCCCCGTCGGGATCGAGGAACTTGTCCGCATCAGTACTACACTCCCTTAAACACCACCCGAACTGACGTGTTCCTTACCATCCAAGACAACAATGAGCTTCGCAGGCCCAAGCCTCTTGTGCCAAACAGAGGAAACCAAACACAATATTGCCACTTCCATCGCAGATACGACCACGGGACAGAGGGCTGCAACCGGTTGAAGGACAAGATCAAACGCCTTATCCGACAAGGTCTCCTCGGAAGATTTGTGCAGGACTCCGCCCCGAACAAGCCCGCGCCGCAGAGCAACAATCTAGCTAACTGTCGCACGACAACCCAATGCAGATGAGCCGGAGACCACGAGTATGGGTCCCTTCCCCTGATAGCGCGTGCAGAGCCCGTGTCTTAGCTTCATGCCTTTTTCTTTGACATAATAAGCCGCAAGATGGAACTTGCACGCACTCATGTGTCCCTCTTTTCCCCCTAACATTGTAACGACTTTCTGACTTCTGTCAGTCATACTGATCTGCCCAAATAAAGATTCTGAGGTGAATACCACAAGCCCAGACGTCGACCCCAAGTGATAAGAAATGCAGCTCAACTACAAAGAAAGCATCCCGCCCCCGCGTTGCAGGGCATCTCACCCCGCTTTTTCGGGTATCTCTCTCCCACGCTGCAAGGCATTTCACTTACGCGTTGCGGGACATCTCGCTCCCACGCTGCAGGACATCTCGCCCCCGTGTTGTAGGGCATCTTGCTCCCACGCAGCAGGGCATATCACCCTCGCGTTGCAGGGCATCTCACTCCCATGTTGCAGGGCATCTCGCCCCTACGTTGCAGGGCATCTCACTACCGTGTTGTAGGGCATCTCGCGCCCACGCTGCCGGACATCCCGCCCCCGCGTTGCAGGACATCTCGATAGGGCGGATCCTCCAAAGGCGAGATCAGCGAAAGCCCTTCTACACCTCTCAGGCGAGATTGACAAAAGCCCTTCTGCAGCTCTCAGACGAGATGGACAAAAATCCTTCTTCACCTATAAGACGAGACGAACAAAGGTCCGTCTGCACCTCTTAGGCAAAATGGACAAAGGTCTATCTGCACCTTCACCCGGATGGACCTCGGTCGCCCTAAGACGCGAACGAACAAATGTTTTTCGCTACCTCCACTCGGATGGAACTCGGTCCTTCTAAGGCACGAACGAACAAAAGTTCTTTGCCACCTTCACCTGGACGTACCCCGGTCCTTCTGAGGCGCGAACGAACAAAGATTCTTTACCACCTTCACTCGGGCGGACCCCGGTCCTCCTGTTCCGCGAACGACCAAAGGTTCTTTGACACCTCCACTCGGACGGACCCCAGTCCTCCTGAGGCGCGAACGAACAAAGATTTTTTTCCACCTTCACATGGACGGACTAGGTCCTCCTAAAGCGCGAACGAACAAAGGTTCTTTGCACCTTCACACTGACGGACCAGGTCCTCCTAAAAGTACGAACGAACAAAGGTTCTTCGCCACTTCCACGCGTATGGACCATGTACTCTTAAAGCACGATCAAACAAAGGTTCTTTGTCACCTCCACACGGACGGACCAGGTCCTCCTAAAAGTACGAACGAATAAAGGTTCTTCTCCGCCTCCACCCGGACGGAACCAAGTCTCTTGAAGCGCGAACAAGTAAAGGTTATTCGCCACCTCCACCAGAAATGGACTCCTGACCTCCTAAAAAGCAAACAATCGAATGTTCAACGCCTCCACCAACAACGGAGCAGACCCCAAGCCCTTCCAAGGCACAATCGGACAACGATAATTCTCCATCTCCAAAAGAACAAACCACAAGTCCTCCTGCATACTTCGAGTTCTGGGGTGCCACCCAAATGAAGGGGGCAAACATCCCCTCCCGCACTACATTCAAGCACCAACCATAGGCATGCCCGTCTAGCCGACACCCCAGAATCGGCACGCCGCGTCAAACGCGCGCTTTCAGGGAAGGGGGCCACAAAAGGTAAAGCGCTCAAGATCTAACGAGACACCCAAGGATCAAGCAAGAGAAAAACTCTGTGATGCCTCTGGAGGCGTACCACAAGCAGAAAGCATGCTACATGGCTAAGTCACTCCCGTAGCAACAAGGGCAAAACACTAACAGAAGAGACAAAGCTTGTGCACGGATCAAGTACTCCTCCGTCGACAACACCATCTTTCGAGGCCTCGCCTATTCAGGGGATGGAATGCCCCCGCATCCTTCATTGCACGAAGCCCCTCGCCAAATGCAAGGCAGAGCTCAACAACACACTCATCCCGCCGTGACGGACCTACCCTCGTTGTCGTCATCCCAGGGCCCACTCAGCCATCTGGCACCGCTTCACTCCAAGGCCCTAGGACCCCATGTATTCTGCAAACGCGAAAGTTCGCATCATTCCGTCATCCTGAGGCACAGACGCCATCAACAGCTTCCGCCTAAAAATGCTCTGTCTCAACTTTTGATAAGAACGGACGCCAAGTCTTTCTATGCTTCCATGCAAGAGCGGACGCCAAGTCCTTCCATATCTTCTAGATAGACCGGAACTGCTAGTCCCTCCTTTGAAAGTCAGCGGGGGAAGAATATCTTGCTACGTCTCGGCCAAGAAACCGCCACCAGCGCTAACTCCCCGCGACAACCGCACCAACTAGTGTGCATCGCCATACTCGCATATTCATACAGGGGAAAAAGGAAAAGCTACGCGTTTCCGCACCAACACACGCGCACAAAACAGAAGGACTTCTCTTGCAAACGCGCCGCCTCCACCGCACAACAAACGAGGGTGATGTACGAGCGGTCAATCTCGAGGCGAGGTGATCAAGCTTAGAAATTTTTGGGCTCGTCGTTTTGCGATTCACAACCCACGAAAATTTGGGGGCATTTGTTGGGGTTCCCCCTGAAATTTCTAATTCAAACCGCGGAGATTTCAACCAACGACATGAAGGGAAGCCGACCCATCCGAACGACTGGAGCGCACCAAGCCGCACTCACCCAGAGGCCCGAAATCACCCCGAAAAGGGAGCCAAGCCCAGCACAACGCGCGTATCGCGTCCACGCGGGGGCGTGCGTCGCGCCCAGGCGGGGGCCCGCGTCGCGCCCAGGCGGGGGCCCGCGCCGCGCCCAGGCGGGGGCCCGCGCCGCGCCCAGGCGGGGGCCCGCGCCGCGCCCAGGCGGGGGCGCGCGCCGCGCCCAGGCGGGGGCGCGCGTCGCGCCCAGGCGCACCCCGACGGGAGCTTGCGCGTGCGCGCGCCCTCCCTTGCGTGCTCCCTTGCGCACGCGCCCCCCCTTGTGCGCGCACGCACTTGCGCCCGGGCCCGCCGACGACCGTCTCTGCCGCCGGCTGCCCCGACCTCCCCCGTCGCCCCCACTGCCGGTCGTTGCCGCCGAGCAACCCACCCGAATTGCCTGGGGGGCGCTTTCGTCATTTCGCTAAAATTGGTGATCCAGATTACCGAAACGGAGCGACGTCATTCGCCAACACAAATTCTGCTCTGACACAATTGCCAGCCTATCCCTCCAGAAAAATATAAAAGACAAGTAACCATAGAGGCTAAAGAGAAATCTGAGATTTTCCGGCAAGAACGTAGGACTTAGATTGTTTCTCCGCTCAGAATTCGCTTCGCTCCCTCTTTAGTGTAAAGACATCTCAAGGCTTCCAAGGCACGACATTCTTCCCCACATGAGCGCTCTCATCAAGGCTCTGACTCAGCAGGAGCGCTTTCATCGAAGCTCCGACGACTTGGCGATTTTCTCCACTGGAGCGCTCCCATCCACGCTCCAATGACTTAGTTTCTTTTCCGCTATTTCATGCTTTGTACTTATAACAGAGAGGTGGCCTGTGTCCCTCCGAGGAATTATCAACTCTTGTAAACTCCAACGAAATAGTAAATTTTGGCTCGACGCAGATCTGACCACGTGATTTTTCGCCATTTTCGGGTTTTCTACGTCAAAAAAACCTTTTGTCATTTGCTGTTGTTTTCTCTTGAACTATTTGCGCGTCCGATCCAATTCCGAGATAAGGCAGTCTGATTCTCCAGACCGGGGAAAAACCGGGTGACCTGCAACAATCTTATTTAAAGACCCCTTGGGCCAGTTGATTATTCAAGAAGTAATCTATTTCCCTTGTTTTGTTATGAGGTATTATTGGTAGCTCTCTCTCTCTCTCTGAGCACACTGCTGGGCAGCTACGATTTCGGCTCCACAATATCTTTCACCACCATTATCCCCGCCTCCAACTATCCTCCAACAACTCTACCGACGTTACAGGCTAGGCCCATAATAGAATAATAGCCTAACTATGACTAATTACAAATGCCAGCATTCGGCAAAGAAGAAATCTCGTACACAACCACCTTATTACGTGTTCTTTTTTACTTGCATGTAGTAATACTCGTTCGTCAATAAGAGTGATGCGATTTTTGTTTGTAGCGTGTGGTTAAGTAGACGGCTGTTTTCATTATTATATCAGTAATAAATAATGTACATATATCTTTCCATACCTCACAGATACATATGGATGCATGTGTGTGTGTGTGTGTGCATATAAATTTGAACACCGGCCTACATATGCTTGTCCTACAATTTCAAATTTTGTGGCACTACTATTCGTGTAGGCCAAAATATTCGTTAATAATTTTGTTTAATGCTGTAATTTTATTCTTTTTATATTTGGGTTTCATTATAGATAATGCTGATAATTATTTCCCTATAAAGTGTTATCATACTCTATCTTGTTAACATTTACAATCTTAAACAGGAATGGGCTGCTGAGCATTGTTCTGCGCCTTACCGAGCTCCTGAGTTGTGGGATTGTCCCAACCAAGCCGATATTGATGAGAGGACAGATGTTTGGTCTCTGGGATGCACTCTATATGCAATCATGTAAGAGTTGTTGTTCAAAGTCACTGACTGATATTTCCTATTTTCTAATGTATTTTTCCTGCCTAAATATTCAATATAATTTTGACACATCTTTTTAAAAAAATCAAGTTGTTGCTTATTGTAACTATCTTTGATGGAAAATATTTGATTGAGGTAGAAATTGATTGATGATGGAAGGTTTCGAATGCAATTTTTACGATGAAATGCATAAAGCACGTCAAAGCTTAATTTTGT
The DNA here is from genome assembly GCA_039583875.1 of Platanthera guangdongensis. Classification (NCBI taxonomy): domain Eukaryota; kingdom Viridiplantae; phylum Streptophyta; class Magnoliopsida; order Asparagales; family Orchidaceae; genus Platanthera; species Platanthera guangdongensis. The sequence goes on from CM077154.1 coordinate 147,612,808, forward strand.
TGTCTAACAATTGGAAGGTATATAATTTTAGTTCATTTAGATGAAAACAAGAAATACGACGAATATGTCTCCAGCAATAGCATGTGACGGAGACGGTGCCAAACCGTCAATGGAGCGGCTGTCGGGTACTATGACCGCTGCATTCTAAGCGCGGAGTATACTTCCTATATTTCATGCATACATTTTACCTTTATATTTATTCAGTAATAATAAGCTTTTAAATGTAATTTTATGTGTATATATATTCCCTGCATTTAAGGGGGGCCTTACCGGTTGAGGTGTTGCACGGGTTTGAGTTCTGGAAGCAGCCTCTTGCAAAAATGTAGGGTAAGGTTTGCTTACATTTCATCCTTGTAGTGAGACCCTCCTTGGACCCTTGCTGCCCCTGGGAGCTTTGTGCGCGTGGCTGCCATTTTTTGTAATATATTCTCTGCGTTCAATCATCATACAATACCAGTGGCCTGACTGGAATTTTGATTTTTTTTCTCCCTCATAGGTACGGAGAATCTCCTTTCGAGTACGCTGCCGGCGAAACTGGAGACAGCTTGCAACAGGCCATCATGAATGCTCAAATAAACTGGCCGGCGGGTTCCGGCTCTCCTTATTCAGACCAACTCCATCAGTTTGTTCAATGGATGTTGTCGCCTCAACCTGCTGTTCGGCCTCACGTCGGCGACATTCTCATCCACGTCGACAAGCTCATCACCAAGTTTTCCTCCTAAGCCAGAGAAGTTTTCTTCAACAGGTTTCTTCATATCTTCTTCAATACATTGTGCCAGTCCCTACCACTCCCTTTGTCAAGAACCATTAAGGTGTTGATTGCTTCCCCTAGAGTGAAGGTTTTTTTGGTGATTAAATGAAATTTATTTCCTTAGTTCCTTCACTTCCTTGGGCTATATGCATATATCACACATCTTTATGTAATTAGTGTTCCACCCCCCAAAAAATTAACTATTGGGGGAGGCATTTTCTCACATTTGTAAACGAAGCAGCATCTTCATGAACGATATGAGATAAATCCAGTAATCTCAACCCAAATTCCCCTGTAATCTTAGGCTGAGATGTTGAACTATAGGCTCTGATACTAGTGTTGGGTGCTATTGGGTCCTCTCACCCTCAAGAATTAACTCTAGACTAAGGCTTCATTTGTTTTAGCGGTGGCGGGTCGATCCGGCGGGTGGAAACAGAGAGTTTGAAACGGAGGGGGAGGTGGTTGCTCCAAACGGAGCTTTTTGGGACGTTTCTCAAGGCGGGCGGGTGGAAACGGAGCAAACGCCGCCGGAGGTTCATTTGTTTACCCTCCTTCCTGCGGCGTTTGCTCAAAACAGAGTTGCGAAACGCCCAAACAAATAGAGCCTAAGACATTCCCTCACACTTATAAACCTATCACCCACCACTTCCACTAATGATGCGGGCCAACGGGCCAACCCGTAACACATCTCAATATCTCGTTGGAGGCGGCGGCGGCGGCAGAGATACAAGGGAGCCGAACTCAACCCTAGAAGGGGGAGAGGAAGAAAGGACTAGAGAGACGAAAAGACTTGAACTCTCATAATCTCTTTCGTGATCCTTCCTGACCCAACTTAAAGAGAAATGCTCAAAACAATTTTAGACACCAAATACTCTTACAACACACACAGTCTCGATTAATACAAGACCTCTAACATAAATGCATGTTGATACTAATTAACAACAATAATTAAATATGTGCAATACTTGGTAATTGATAACTGGTCTTGCGAGACCCCCAACACAAACCCATCAAATTCTACATGGCATGGACATCAGGCTCTCAATTTCATCACTTGAGGCGGAGCACTGCCTTACATTTTCTTTGATTTGGTTTCGTTTTTTTAGATAGATTTCGGCCGAAACTGACCCTGAAAATCTTCTCAATTTCGACCGGTTTCATTAGGGCCTTTTTGGACGAATAAAATCACAATTTCTCGTATTTACAAATTCCTGGTGTTACCTAACCAGGCAATCTGTGGTTGTGGGTTTGATGCTTGTGCTGCGCTGGATTTTTAACGATTTTAATGCTGACTTCCACTGAATAGTTAGTTCATGCTCTTATCTAAATTAAAGGACGTAAAGGTTGTCATAACTAGATTAAGGATCTGTTTGTGGGGACTTTCTTTCACCAGTCAAGTGGTTACGACCACCGACTACATGAATCGGATCGGTCGTAACCGCTTGACCGTTGAAAAAAATCCCACCAAACGAAGCCTAAATTGAATGCTTTAGCTCGATTAAGATAGTATGCAGAAATTTCATGATGACTATATATCTATATTTTTGCCCGTCACACGATAACTCTAGCACAGGTGGCTGACGGTTTGTTCTCTAGCTCTGCCGACTACAAGATATTTCTTCTAGCTTTGAACAACCGGTTTGAACTAGATTAAGGCTCCGTTTGGCATGATGTGATGGTCATGAACACGTGGTTAAATTATCATTTGTTAACGCCTGCCTAAGGAACTTCATCTACTTTTATGTTCAGATGTATCATGTTTGTTAGGTGATTTTTAATGAATGATGTTTTAACTCATGCGTTTATGACCACCGTCACCACCGTGCCAAACGGTGGTGACGGTCAGGAACAAGTGGGGCTAAATTGTCATTTGTTAATGCTCATTTAAGGAACTTCATCCACTTTTATGTTCAAACGGATAATGTTTGTTAGATGATCTTTAACGAATGATGATTTAACTCGTGCGTTCATGACCGCCATCACCATGCCAAATGGAACTTAAGGCTTCGTTTGGCGCAGTGGTAGCGGTCGTGAATGCGGTGGTCATGAAGCGTTGTTCGTGACCCCCCGACATCACGTAAAAAAATCATGCATTTTATGCTCAAAACTAGTTTATTTGCTAAGCAGCGGTGGTAACCATTGTCTTGTAATGTACACTTTATGAAATAGTGTTTTGACCAAACTCATGGGGGCAAATAAATCGCGTCAAATGAGGCCTAAGAGTCTATTTGGGTGGGTGATGACATTGGAGAGGACAGGCATAAATTTCTCAAAAAAAGGTGATTGTTATTAGCACTACAGTTTTGGATAGTCGCATTACGTTCTCTCCTAATTTCTCGCGTCTTTTGAATATCGGTCTTGTACATATATTTTTAGGAAAAGTGTTCAACACGAAAGTTGTAGATCTCGACGAGATCTACAACTTTCGTGTTGAACACTTTTCCTAAAAAATACATGTACAAGACCTATTTCTAAAAAGAGCGAAATCCTTGTGTATTTTCAAAGTACGTTTGTACATGCATTTTTAGAAAAAGTGTTCAACACGAAAGTTGTAGATCTCGATCTCGTCGAGATTTACAACTTTTGTGTTGAAATTTTTTTTTAAAAATACTTGTACAAGACGTATTTTCAAAAGACGCGAGAAATTAGGAAAAAATATAGTGCGAATAGCCAAAACTGTATTGTTAATAACAATCACCAAAAAAAAGCCGCATTTCAATGCTCTGTTTGGAATCATGGTGGCAGTTAGAAAGTTCCAATCCAACATCCTCATCGTTGTTTTGGAGGGAGGGAGGGTGGAAAAAACGCTTGTGCCTAAAAAAATTATTCTTGTGACTTTTTGAACATCAGTAAACTCCAAATGAGTGTTTTGTATTTTTACGCTCCTCTTTTTGTAGGTCAATATTCTTCTTTTATAGAATCTATAAAGGCTCCGTTTGGTATGGTGGTGGCAGTTATAAACACATGATTAAATCATCATTCGTTAATGATTGATCACCTAATATCATCCTTTATATATGAATAACTTTCATGTTCACGATGCCATATAATATTAGGACAATTATTATTATTTTTATTTTGCTTAATGGGCCTTCAGTAAATGAGAAAGTGGATGGCCGTCTCTGTTCCAGCATAACTTGCTGTGCACGCCAAACTCTTTTAATAGTAGCGAGTACGAAAGTGGGATGGGTTTGTCGGGTTGCCGTTTTGATCCGACGGGTCATGTGGGCCAGCATAATTTTTTCCGTGACAGCGTGTGAGAAGTGTGCCCGTGATTCTTTCTAGGCGGGCTCCACTGTGCACCATTGCCACCTGACATGTGCACTGTTGAAATCAAGAACTTGTTTTTGTGGAGTTCGGATCCTGAAGAAGGGGGTGACCGCACACGCACTTCTCCTATCAAGTCCGCTGAGAACTTAGGACTCAAGACTGATCCAACGCTGCAGCACGGAGGTCTCACCTCACACTCGGAAGATCTTAGAGTATTTCCTCTTCATAGCCAGTGCTGAGCTAAGGGCACCTCATAAAGCACTATAAGACGAGAGAATGAGAAAACTTGAAAGTCTGCCTTTCGAGGTACCCACTTGGGTCTATTTATAGACTTTAAGGTCTGACCTGCAAATAGTGCAACACCGTTGTTCTAAACGGCTATATGCAGCCCAAAAGAGGTCTACCAACAACGAAACTCAACTGTTCAGTGAGGACATTGGCAGACCAAATCACATTAATCATAAGATATCTGCACCCCACTCATGGGGAGAATGCGAGCCAGCTCGCAAGTCATCCAGACGGGTGCGGCCTGCCTCGCGCAGCTCGCCTTCCTCTTAGGCGAATCTTGATTCCTGCGGCTCGCTCGCCTCTTATATGGAGGTGGGCCGGCTTCCCCGGCTCGCTCGCCCGCTTCGCGGATGCAGGCTGGCTCGCCCGTCTATCTGGTGAATGCGGGTTGCCTGCCCCTAGGGCTCGCTCGCCCGCTTAGCGGATGCGGGTTTGCTCGCCCTCCTAGGCTCGCTCGGCGAATACTGTTGTAGACAATCTCCGCTCTTTTTGAGCTTTTAAAAAGCTCAAAAAGAATCATCCAACTCCACGTGTTCGGTGAGTGTCTGTTGAGCTGGAGGGAATCTTTTGGTGGGTCCCACCTTCGTGCTATATATATACCACCAGGCTCAAAAAATCCCCCGACCATCTGCTTCTCTTTTTCTTCGCGGACTACTGTAGCTGAGTGATGCTCATATCAGAAGAGATGTGTGCTCGCCTAGCGGCCGCAAGGGAGGGCACGCGTGCACAAGTCATCGATGTCGCCCACTGGCTGGCTCGATGGTCGCTCAGCCCTACCTTCAAACCGAAGAAGATCAAGATGGTCAGGCGGTATCCCCCGAATGGCACCCCTCCAAATCCAATAGCCGGTTTGGAGGTTCCCCACCCGGTATGTGAGCCGCTTATTTGATTTTATGTCACTCTGATTTTGACACCTTTTCTCCCGTAGGAGATGCCTCGCGGGGAAGGAGATGGGGGAATGGAGCCGATACGCTCTTCCTCGCGAGTAACCGAGCGTGTCGCCAGTCCCTCAGTTGCGAGATTTGCTCTTCTCGCGATCCCGAACATTATTCTAACCACTGGTGAGTTCTTGACTCCTCGCCTTCCATCTGATTTTCCCTCACCTCCTGATTGCTTGTTATTGCAGCTTCCACCCCAGGAGCCATCGACCGGCCTCCGCTAGTTCCGCAATCGTCTACCTTCCCTGGGTTGGGAATATCCTTTGCGACTCTTGAAGGCGAGCTCTTCCACCAGCCAGGTTCTTCCCGCCCGCATACCAGCGCGGGGACGTGCCGACCCAGGGTGAGTTTATGCGTTCGCTCGCTTGTGACTGAGGAAATGAAGAGGCAGGTGACCCGGTTGTTCCAGAAGCACTCCTTGATGTTGTGGGAGGTTTGCGGCATGGTGGACGAGGACAAGGAGGCAGAGGAGCGCTTCGCGGTCCTGGAGGACGTGAGGCGCCCAGAAGACGGCGACGGGATGACTTCACCAGTACACATCACACGGGCAGAGGAGCGACTCAGGCATGCCACAGAACAGGTCGACCTGGCCCAGCGGGAACTGCTGGCGGTTCGCGAGTACTACTATCCTAGCCTACCGTCTCGTTCCGGGGTGCGAGGGCGGGATAGGTGGAAGTGGATTCAATACTAAGCCCTCCGCCTCCCCAATGTAGGCCCGCAAGCCTGGGTCACACCTATTTTTTAGCTCGCACAACCCAATTGTGAACTTCTCGTCTGCTAATGGGCCTATGTATGTATATTAAGTCCTTTCATTTGATGCTCGTTACGGCTTAGCTTTTCTTAGGTGGGTGCGGGCGAGCGATCTTGTCTGCTTATCCTGTTAGGCGGGCGCAAGCCAGAGTGGCTCACTTGCCTCTCAGGCGGACGCGAGCCAGCGTGGCTCGCTCATCTCTCGGGCGGACGCGAGCCAGCGTGGCCCGCTCGCCTCTTATCTTGTTGTCGCATAGCTTTCATAGGACCGCAACGAGTAGGTAGAAGGAATTAGGTGGGACGGGCTCGGATATCGAAGCGTCGAACTACATTTTTGCTATCCGCACACCTCTCGCCAAAAAAGAGCTTTCCCCCTTTTTTTCTCTCTATAAATACCCCCTCCCCTTTTTCCCTTCACCTACCGCATTAACTCCAAGCCGAACCTTCTTCGCTCCTGCATCTGATTCGCAGCTCGCCACTTTCCGCGAGAACTCCAGCGTTCAGCCCGCTTACCGGATCATGAGATGGGAGGAGGTGGTGGCGATGCTGCGGGGAGAAGCAAATGTGCGTGGACCTTCTGCGATTATCCCTTCTTCTCTGCCACCCTCGCCGAGAACGAGCTCGTCTCACTGGTCGCCAATTTCATCCCGCTCGGGTTTGAGGCGAGGCGACCAGGAGAGGAGGAGAAGGTCAACGATCTCTCCGATGTGCATCTCGCCATCCCCATTGCCCACTTCGATGCGGGCCTCCGGCTTCCCTTATGTCCTGATGTTTGACAGATATTTGAGTACTTTGGGGTCGTCCTCGGCCTGCTGACCCCCAACTCTGTAGTCGTGGTGGTCTCATTCGTCTGCTTCTTGCGAGAAGAGCTAATCGAGTTCAGCCTCGCGGTCTTCCGCAAGCTATTCTCCTTCCGGGCGAACAAGTACGACACCGCCTACTTCTCCAGCAAGCATGTGAAGGTGCGGGAGACAGTGAACAAGAGCCACAACTGGCCCAAGGAAGTTTGTGTTCGTCATGGGCGACTTCGGTAACGTCCCGTTCTCGCCCGTCCAGCTCAGTGAGTCGAGCTACCGCCCTCCTAGCTTGGGGGGCCATGAAGCCGACCTCTGCAGATTCTTCCAGGGGAAGAACTTCGAGGTCGCGTTCCTCCGAAGGAATGTTGACTCTATCATCCCTGTCCTGCCTGGGGAGGTAGGCTACTCGCGTTCAATCCCTTTCCTTCTTATTTTATTTATTCTAACTCTGTCGCTGCAGGTTAGTGAGATCTCCCCCTGCATCCCCCATATGAGAGCGTGGGAGTCGCTCCAAGTGAGCTCGCCCATGTCGAGGGGGCTTTTGCCGCACATCACAAGGTCCCGACCCTCCTTGCCTCCCAAAAGCGGGTCACTCACGGACAGCCTCATTTGCCGCCTCCGTCCAAGAAACCAAGGACCATGGACGGCGAACCTCCCGCATCTCGGGAGAACGACAAAGCTCCCGCGGGTCAGCAACCTAAGGAGGCCGCCATCTTGGGGGCTTCTACCGGCGGATCTCCTGGCGAGGCGGCCGACACTTCCAAGGCGCGAGGACAGGAGACAGCCAACAAGCTCGTGTCGTGGGGGAACCGAAATTTCGGCTACAGCGAGCGGCCTCTCGATGATCTTGGTCACCCCCTCCTGCTGTGGGACAAAGAGTAGAACAGAGCATCCATCTCGACCATGCTGCCGAGCTGGTTGGAGCAGGATTCAATCAGCGGGGAGGCCTTTGCCTTCTTCTTCAGTCTCTACGGGCGGGAGGATAACACGGTCTTCGACGAGGAGGCGACACGAGTTCTCGTGAACGAGAGCGCGCGGGCCCAGCTTCGTGGCCTGGAGCTGGCTCACATGGTGGGCCGCCAGTGCATGCAGGTGGAGAGGAATTCTGCCTCGCCTCAAAAGCTCGCCTCTGACAAGGAAGAAGCTCACTGCCTCGCTCTTGAGGAGGTGGAGCTGCACAAGAAGCGAGCGGACGCGTCCGATTCTACTCTCGCTGGGTATCTGGGGGGTGGTAAGTCCCAAAACTTAAAATAAGGTTCTCTCTTTTAGATCTACCTCGACATAATACTTTTGCTTCCTTTTGCAGGATGCAGCGACGGCCGAGCGCCTCGGCTTCGGAATCGCCACTCTTGAAAAAGAGAATGAGGAGTTGAGGAAGCGGGTGCGCGACTTGAAGTCCTCAGCTCTCTCGCTGCCCCCTAGCAGTAGTGGCAAGCTCGTCTAGCACTCAGAGTACGAGTTAGAGGAGCTGATGCAGAGGAATGCTGCCAAGTCCGCGAAGTTCACTCTTAAGACTATGCAGCGAGCCGGCCTGGTGACGAGCGAAGGCACGGGGCTGTTAGCGAGCGACGTGGTCCTGGAGCTGTTCCTTCCGGTCCCGAAGCCGGGCGATGACTCCTTCCTTCCCATTTGGGAGGGCTCGCCGCCCGGGGATTCACCTTGAAGAACTCGCACATTGTTTTTTCGTTTGCAATATATGTATTTCCTTTTTGTTATCCCCACTGTAATGTATATGCGGGCTGAGTCCCATACCTTGTAACCTTTTATGATTAATACATATGCACTTTTCTGAAACGATGTCTATTGCTTTTGGTAACTTTTTCCCCTTCTTTTTTTTGTGTACTCGCGACCCAGATCAGTCTTCCCGCTCGCCGCCTCTGAACCCATGCCATGCTAGTGAGATCACACGATTCTCAAGGACTTCGTTTAGAAAGACGATAAGACCTTAGATAGGTGAACCGTGAGTGTCAATCCGCCCTCTTTACTCAGAGAGCTTCACCTACGCTGCCCGCAAGGTCTAGGAATAGGACTGCTTCGACTCGCGCCTGGGGTGTTCGGTTTCGCGCGGGCCAAGCTTCATTGGGTGGTGACGCGGCCTGAGAGTTTTTTAGCGCCTCGTACTACCGAGTCGTCGCGACCAGGGTCACCTCGCGGGTGCTAGGCCAGATACATGCCGAGCGGGCGCCTGAGGGGTAAGATCCAGCTCGCTCGCGATTCTCGCCCCTTGGCGATATTTGCCTATTTCCATTCTTTCTCTAGAGAGTTGTTAGGAATTTCTACTTTCCTTCTTTCCTTCTTTCTGTCAGCTGGTAGGAGCCTGACGGTGGGAGATGAGCATCAACCAGGCTTTCCTTTTGGCCAAACACCAGGAGCTACCACTGGCCTGATCAGCTAGTAGGAGCCTGACGGCGAGTGTTGAGCATCAGTCGGACTTTCCTTTTGGCCAACCACCAGGAGCTACCACCGGCCTAATCAGCTAGTAGGAGCCTGACGGCGGGCGTTGAGCATCAACCGGACTTTCCCTTTGACCAACCACCGAGCGCTACCACCGACCCGATCAGCTAGTAGGAGCCTAACGGCGGGTGTTGAGCATCAACCAGACTTTCCTTTTAGCTAACCATCGGGCGCTACCACTAGCCCGATCAGCTGGTAGGAGCCTGATGGCGGGTGTTAAGCATCAACCGGACTTTCCCTTTAGCCAACCATCGGGCATTACCACCGGCCCGATCAGCTAGTAGGAGCCTGACGGCGGGTGTTGAGCATCAACCAGACTTTCCTTTTGGCCAACCAGCAGGGGCTACCACCGCCCCGATCAGCTAGTAGGAGCCTGACGGCAGGTGTTGAGCATCAACCGAACTTATCTCTTTGGCCAGCCACATCCCATATTCCAAATGTTGAGCAACGAACTGCCAATAACAGCCAAGAATATGAAAAGGGATTGATTTATTACTTTCATGGGTAGAAAAGCTTCAAGTGAACGCCATTCCAGATATGACTGAGGGGCTCCCCCTCCACATCTTGGAGATGATATTCCACCGATTTCAAGGTTCCTTTAATAACATAAGGACTCTCCCAATTGGGATTCAACTTGCCGACGGCTGCCGATCTTCCGGCTGTGTCGACCTTCTTCAAGACCAAATCTCCCTTTGAGAACTGCTTGATCCTGACATGTTTGTAGACGTACTTGGACATCCGCCGCTTGACCTCTTCCTGTTGGATGGCTGACAAGTCGCGCAACACTTCCACCTTATCTAGGGAGAGCCGCAACTCGTCTTCCTTCTCAGCCCTCCACTCTTCTCTCCCTTCCTCTGCCTCCACTATTCGTGGTGTCCGGACCTCGAACTCTATCAGGAGCACAACTTTGCAGCCGTGGGAGAGCTTGAAGGGGGTCTTCTCCGTGGCCGTGTTGGGAGTGGTTCTCATGGCCCAAAGGACTGAAGGGAGTTGCTCCACCCAGCTCCCCTTTAGATTTTCCACCTTCTTTTTAAACAAGTTTACAATTATCATGTTTGTTGTCTTCACCTGCCCGTTACTCCTGGGGTGGTGTACCGGCACGAATTGAAGATCAATCCCAAGCTAACCACAAAAACCGATGAACTCCGTGCTGGCAAACTGTGACCCATTGTCTGTAACAATGGCCTGGGGCAACCCGTGTCGACAAATGATTTCCCCCCACATAAAGTTTTGAATCACCTGGGAGGTCATCTTGGACAGTGCCTTAACTTCCAACCACTTGGAGAAATAGTCGATCATGACCAGCAGGAACCTTCTCTGCCCGCTGGCCTGGGGGAAGGGCCCTACAAGATCCATTCCCCAAATGGCAAAGGGCCAGGGGACAATGATGCTTCTGAGCCTCTAGGCTACTAACAGTTTAAGAGGGGCGAACATCTGACACTTCTGACAGCTTTTTGCAAACTCAGTGGCATCCTGGCCCAGGGTGGGCCCAAAATATTTTTGCCTTACTATCCTTCCCTCCAAGATCCTGCTTCCCGAATGGCTCCCGCTGGGTCTATAACGGTTCAGTTTGGTTTGTTTTTGATTAAAACCACTAACCGAACCACCCACATGTGGTTCCAAAAATCTTGAATCAAATTAAACTGTGCAGACAATTAGAACCGAACTGAACCGAACCATATGGTTTGGTTCAGTTTGAGTGGTTTAAAAATATGACAAAATAATTGAGACATGAAGATAAATAACGCATGAACATAAAAACAGATAAACAAATTTAGGTAAATTTATTCTTATGAAAGACTTCTTTAATTATATACCCGACTATAATAAATTGTGTTTTATAATAAGTCATGTTCTTTAATAAATCATGTTCTAATATAAGTAATTATGAAACCAAAAACAGTGACTTCTAGTTCTAGTAAGTTGTAACAACTAACAAGAGTGAAGACCTAATTATATTGATAATATACTAAAATTTTATTAAAGCTAATACAATTCGGTTCGACTCGATTCAGTTTGACATTCCAAACCGTGAACCGAACCGAATCACCATGACCGAACCGCAAGCTACTAAAACAGAACCAAACTGTGTGGTTTGGTTCGATTTGGTTTGGTTATGCAGTTTGGTTGGTTCGTACTTACAGCCCTAGCTCCCTCACTCCCCGGAATGGACTTCTTCCAAAATTCTCGAAACCTCCTCAGCCACGCAACACGCCAACAAGCCCGAGAGGGTCTTCAGATACAACTTCTCATCGCGCATTAGGTAGTATGCTGACTTATACTTAAAGCGCTTTTTGTCCAGGCCTTCGGGGAACTCCATGTGGATAGGAAGGCTATGAACGGATCCATCTGGGAGGGGCTCCGATCCACTTCCATCAACTTCCCTTCTTTAATGGAAGGGCAGAAGAGGTCGGTCAGGGTTCCACCGGCGTGGGGTCCGAACTTGGCTAGCTGATCCACTTGCTTATTTTCTTAACGAGGCACATGTCGAAAGGAAAACCTTTGGAACATGTCAATGACTCCCTTTACCTTTGCCAGGTACAACTGGATGGTAGGATCCCTCACCTCGAACTCTCCGTTGATTTGAGTGGACACCATCATGGAGTCCGTTTATACCTCCACATCTTGCACTCTCAGCTCCCTGACCAGCCGCAACCCCTCTATCACTGCCTCATACTCTGCTTAGTTATTGGTAATGGGAAAATGGATGACCATCGTCTGTTCTATCCTCGTCCTTTGAGGACTCTCCAGGATTACTCCTACTCCCAGGGAGTGCCTTCCCAAGGCACCGTCCACCATCACCTTCCAGGTAACTGGGCGAGTGAGCTCCGTCTCCGCCACCTCGACCACATAGTCGGTCATTGCTTGAGCCTTGATCAAGAGGCGGGGAACAAAAGAAATGTCAAACTCGCTCAGCTCTACCAACCACTTTACAAGCCTCCCGGAGTTCTCCACCCCCTCAAAGATGTTGCGAAGGGGATCGTCAGTCACCACCCTGATGGAATGCGCTTGGAAGTAAGGTCGGAGTCTCCGAGCCGAGACGACCAAAGCAAAAGTTAATTCCTCCAAAATTGGGTATCGAAGCTCCGCCTTTCTCAGGACCTAGCTTACATAGTAAATCGGCAGCTGCTTCTTTCCTTCCTCCCAGACCAGGACATAGCTCATTGCCTCGGTCCCGACCCCAAGGTATAAGGATAGATCTTCCCCTTCCTTGGGTCCCTGGAGAAGCGGGGCCTGGGTCAGTTGCCTCTTCACGGCTTGGAAGGTTTTCTCGCACTCTTTGGATCACTCAAATTTCTGACCCCCTCTCAGCGCTTTGAAGAAAGGCGAGCACTTCTCTCCCTCCCGAGAGAAGAACCTACTCAGCCCTGCCAGCTTCCCTGTCATGCGCTGGACTTCCTTGGCGTTCTGGTGCGACCCCAACTCCATGATCGCCATCACCTTATCAGGGTTGGGTTCCACCCCCGCGGGAGTAGTGAGATGACCTAGGAACTTTCCCATGCTTGGCCTGAAGTCATTTTGGAGTTCAGCCTCATCTTATATTTTCGCAGGGTTATGAAGATCTCCTCCAGATCTCGAAGGTGTGAGTCCACGTCCCGACTCTTGATCCTGAGGTCGTTCATGTACACCTCCAAGTTTCTTCCCTTCTACTCCTAAAAACCCGGTCCATCATCCTCTGGTACGTTGCCCCTGCATTTTTCAGCCCAAAGGGCATCATTTTATAGTAGTAGCACCCCTCCCATATGATGAAGGAAACATCTTTCATGTCGGGCGGGTGCATCCTGATCTGATGATAACCTGAAAATGCATCTAAAAAGCTCATTAGAGAAAAACCGACGACTGAGTCAACCGATGCGTCGATTCGAGGCAGGGGTAACAATCTTTGGGACATGCTTTATTCAAAGAGAAAAATCAATACACATCCTCCAGCAGCCGTCCCATTTTTTGACCATCACCACATTGGAGACCCAACCTGGATACTAGATCTCTGATACAAACCTCGTCTTCAAGAGCTTTTCCACCTCTTCACGGATGGGCTCGGCCAGCTTGTCAGCGGTGGACCTCTTCTTCTGACGGATGGGACAGACGTCAGCATTGAGGTTGAGGCGGTGGCAAGCTACATCCGCATCAATTCCTGGCATGTCGGTCATGCTCCACGCGAAGATATCCACGTTCTTCTGGATACACTCCAACATCCTCTTCTGATCTTTTGGGCTCAGCCCCTCGCTGACCCGCATTTTCTCCACCCTTCCTCCCCTAGTGAGAACTTCCATCCCCACTACCTCCCCTGCTGCTTCCAGCCGGGACTGCTCTTCCCACTCGCCCGCAACCCCCTCGCCTGGTACAAGAACTTCCTCCTCAGCTTCCTCTACGGCCACCACCTCGACCTGTTCCTCCATCACTTCCTCTGCTGCCTCCACACGGGCGTGAACCTCTTCCTCCTCTACCTCCATCTCCTCAGCACATCCCATGACCTTCTGGCCAGACATCTCCTCCATATTTCTCTCCATCTCCTCGGCTCCTCCTTGATAGGAGATGGTGTTGACCGCAGTCACGTAGCACTCCCTCGCCACCTTGGGGTCTCCCCGGACCCGGACTTCGATGCCCTCAGCATTGAACTTAGGGCATTGGTGGAAAGAAGAGGGTACGCAGTGGAAGGCGCTGATGAGGGGCCGTCTGAATATTGCGTTGTAGCTAATAGGAGCGTCCAGAATGACGAACCTGTAGTTCCTGGACTGGCTCCCCAAGGTAACATGGAGCCCCACTCCTCCTTCTACCTCCTTCCTCTCCCCGGAGAACCCGAACAAAGGCTCGTCCGAGGCTAACACTCTCCCGGCCTCCAATTTCATTGCGTCAAACGTCTTTTTGAAGACGATGTTGATGGAGCTTCCATTGTCCACGAGGATCCGGGAGACGGTAAAGTTTTCGATGACAGCTTGAATCACCAGCGCATCACAAAACAGATCCTCATGATCCGGCATGTCCTTCTAAGAGAAGGTAATATTCTCATCAGTGGGTGGGGTTAGGGACGTGGAGGCGACACTCCGGCGATAAAAGGTGTGGAGACTCGCCTTGCGGGCGGCCTTGACTCCCACCCCCATGGATCACCCTGATCCCTCCTCGGCCTCCTACATCGGCCCGGTCCTCACACATATCCTCCTCTGCTCCTGACTTCTTCAATCCGCACCTCCTGGAAGTGTTGCTGTTGGGCCTGCCCCTTAACTCCCCTCATATTCAAGAACTCCGGGCAGTTAGCTGTCACATGCCCTTCCTCCTGGTGGAAGTCATAGTAGGGCAGCTCCGCTCTGCCTCCCATCCTCCTCCTCTGGACACCTCTCCTCCACCTTCCCAGAGCTATCGCCATAACCTGGTGTTGATCGAGTAGAGGGGGTCTCTGGCCTTGCCTCCATCCCGGAGGGTTGAAATGACCCTGCCCCCTTCCCTTGGCGATTTTCTCCACCATGAAAACCTCTCATTTGGCCCTGATCGTGCCAGTCTTGCTACCTCCAGCCCAGCAGATTTTCCGCTCTTGACAGCCCCACCTCTGTTGCTGCTGCTGCGGCTGGGGCTCTACCCTCCTGACCTCCTGACCCTTTCCACCTCCTAGCTCTCTTTCCTCCTATACAGCCCACTTGACTAGCTTCCTTGCGAACGTCGGGTTTGACGCTTCACCCTCGACCTCCCTCGCTGCCCTTTCCATCAACACTTCGAAGGATAGCGACGACACCCGCTTCAGCTCCATCCTGAAGAACCCCTGTTGTAGTCACGGGGTGAAGGCCACCATGAGGGTGTGCCCTAGAATCTCATGCACCTGGAGGAACTCGTCCTGGAACCTATCCACATAGCTTCCTGGTGTCTCATTCACTCCATGTTTGATGAGAAACATGGACTCTGACTCATTCTTCCTCTTCTTCGAAGTTGTAAACCTCAGCAGAAACCCCCAGCGTAGGTCTTCAAAACAGTAGATGGAGCTGGCGGGGAGCTGATGGAACCAATCCCTCGCCTTCTCCTTGAGAGTTGTGGCGAAGAGCCGACACTTAAAGGCATCCAACATCTGTCGGATCGAAACCACATCCTTGAACCATTGGATGTGCAGGACCAGATCATCCCTTCCGGTGTAGTAGGTCATCTCTGGCTCGCGGAACCCCTTTGGAATTGGGGCGGATGAGACTAGCTCGCTGAAGGGACTCCCCTCTCCTATCAGGCAAGCCGGGCGATCTCGAGCCTCCACCTCGTCGGTCCTTCCCGCACTCGCCGAGCCGGGGAACAAGGCTCGCCCCGGGATATCTCGCTCGTTGCCCTCCTTCGCTACTTCCTTCCTAGGTCACCTAACGGGGGCGTTCTCACCTAGGTCCGGGGAGGCGACCACTGGGACGGCGGGTGTAGAGCACTCGTTGCGAGCTCCGAATGAGAACATTACGAGATTTCCCATTTCCTACCTGAAGTCCTCAAACATTCTGAGGGGTGAGTGGAGGGGGAGGTGGCGAGTCGGCCCGGTCAGATCCTTGTCCTTCGCCTCCAATCATCGAACTCACTTGGTTTTTTTGTGCTAGTCACGCTCCACACTCACCGCACCAAAATGTTGAAACCGAGAACCGACTTCTGTGGAGTTCGGACCCTGAAGAAGGGGGTGACCGCACACTTACTTCTCCTAGCAAGCCCGCTTGACTGAGAACTTAGGTCTCGAGACTGACCCAAGGCTCTAGCACGGAGGTCCCACATCACACCCGAAAGATCTTAGAGCGCTTTCCCCCCTTAGTCAGTGCTGAGTTAAAGGCACCTCAAAAAACGCTATAAGACTAGAGAATGAGAAAACTTGAAACTCTGCCTTATGAGGTACCATCTTGGATCTATTTATAGATTTTAAGGTCTGGCCTATAAATATCGCAATTCAGCTGTTCTAAACGGCTACATGCAGCCCAAAAGAGGACTGCCAACAACGAAACTCTGATGTTCAGTGAGGATATTGGCAGACCAAATAACATTAATCATAGGATATCTGCACCCCACTCATGAGGAGAATGTGAGTCAGCTCGCCAATTATCCTGACGGGTGCGGCCCACCTCCCGCAGCTCGCCTGCTTCTTAGACGAATCTTGATTCCTGCGGCTCGCTCACATCACCACTTTTTTTTTTGCTAAGGGTGGGCCGAATCTATGCGGGACCCACTTACCTTGCAAGAGCTCCCAGTACATTTTATACAAGTCACAAAGAGGTTGGTCCAAAAAATTGATAATGAGGGCCCATAATTTTTTTAATGAAATAGTTTATGTGCGTCCAGTGCATGATATTTTTTTTTCTATGTATGCCCCACATCATAGGAATGAGTCACTGAGTTCAAGAAATTTTAGCAAAGGGGGTCAGACATTAACTTTTTACAAAAAAACATTTCAACGCTTCCATCTTATCAGAGCTATTCTCTCTCATTTGACCACCATTTTTGGCGTATAACTACTCAAAATTCATTGTTTCGACGAGAGAAATCCAAATCCACTAACTATTTTGAAATATAATGAGGGGTGGGGGCAGTGTCCCTCAGCCCTCCTCTGAATCCGCCCCTGAAGTTGCACAACAAACAGTAACTATATTAGGGCTTTGTTTGGTGCGGCGTTTCAGGGGTAGGCGTCGCGGTTTTTCAAAAAGTCCCGCCAAACAAGTTTTTGGAGGGGCAACGGTGGCATCAGCCACCGCTAAAAATAGCGGTGGCTCGCTATTTCCGAGTCGCTCGCGAAATTTTTCCGAGACTTGGAAATAGCACTTCCCGTTTTTTAAAAAAATATTTTTCAAAATATATATTAATATTATTATGGTATAATATTATTATTATTTTAAATTATTACGTTATAATATTATTATTATTATTTATAAATATAACATAATAATATTATTATGTTATTATATTATTAATTAATTATCACGTTATTAATTTAATTATTATATAATATTATTATTATTATTAAACATCACTTCAAATACTATTTTGTCAAACAGATTCATAGATTCTACCACCATTTTACAAAACAGCTGATTATTCCATCACTACTTCTTCAATCATTGCAGTCGCACCAAACGAAGAGTCGTCTAAAAAACAGACATTTGAATGTTGGAATAAGAGCCAATCTCACAGTGTTGGGTTTGAGATGGGGTCCGGGGGCGGTGCAGTGCAGGCACTGCACCGTGCATTGCGCGAGATCTAACGGGTGGGAGTACATCTCAGCTCGCGTGGAGATGTGTGCACGCTTTGATCTCTCGCGCACTGCTTTGAGATATGTGCGCTGAGATGTGCACGCATCTCAACGTACTCACATCCATTAGATCGCACTTTACGGTAAAGTGCAACAGATCTCGTCCGTCTGATTTCCTGCACTTTATCTCCCCGGGACCTATCTGAGAGGTGGCAAGAGCTGTATGCCCTTATATTTTAATTTTTAAAATGAATTAAAAATATGAGGCCATTAAATTAAAAAAAACAGGTAACAATGTAATATTATCATTAAAGCCAACTTTTTCATTTTAATATAATATAGATAAAAATAGAGCAATTTGATATTTTCTAAAATATAATTTATTTTATGTTTTCAACACTTAGGCTCCGTTTGGGGGGATTTATTTTCACCGGTCAAGCGGTCATGACCGCATGAACCGGGACTTAAATAAGTCCCGGTTCATGCGGTCATGACTGCTTGACCGGTGAAAATAAGTTCTCCCAAACGGAGCCTTAGATTTGCACGTGCACATTTCGTAATAGATATTTAAATTAAGTGTTAAAAATATAAGTTGATTGTTATTAGCATCTCAGTTTTAACTAGTCTCATCGTAATTTCTCCTAATATACAATCTCGGGCTCACGAGAGACCCTCAAGATGCGAATAGAAGAAAATTGGCGAGAGATGCTGATAGGCGAGTGGAACCAGATGGACCACTCGCAGGAGGCGAGATGGGTGGTCTCTGCAAAGGGCGAGACACCCCTTTTGGGATGCGAGTAGGCCTTTATAGGCGAGAGGGCCCTGTGGCGAAGGATGCCTGCGAGACGACCAGGGGGGCTTGTCTCGCCGATGGGTGTTCCCCTACTCGCCATATAGAGAGAGGGTTGTTTTGGCAATTCTATACTCAAGGGGGATTTTACTCTTCTACCCCGGGCAATTTTACCCTTTTGCCCCTAGTGGTCTGCATATAACTTCTCAGAACAGCAGAATTTGGCTGTTGGCAGACCCGACCAGGGGTACTCTGGTAATTTCAGGTCAGCTCGGTATGGTTATTGGCAGTTCAAACTTAGAAAACTATAAATAGACTCATAGGGGTTCTTCAGAAGCACCTTTTTTTCGGGACTTGAGGATTTTTCTGTGCATTCTGAGGAGCTCCAAGCCCAGCTTTTGGCTTTGGAGGGGAAGCTCTCAGAGATCTTCCGGGTAAGCGGTGGGACCTCTCTGCTGAGGCTTTGAGTCAGTTTTTGGTCCTTCACGACCAGTCGGAGGACGGAGCTTGGGACGAGTAGGTGTTGGCTACGCCCTATTTTTCGAACTTTTGTCGAAGTCAAGTTTTGGCTTCAACAGTTCTGGTGCGGTGAGCGTGGAAGGTAGCTGATACAAGAAAAGCTTGAGCTTAGTCCGATGGCAGGGGGTGAAGGCGAAGGATCTGGTTCATGAGGTTCCCCCTCTCGGGGAGAGGAGGCGACGAGGAAGATGCTGGAAGACTCCAGGCGAGAGGTCTTGCAGACCATCAACTTGGCCTTATCGGCGAGGAGCGAGTGGGCAACGCCTCAGGTTCCGATAGAGGAGGTCCCGCTCTTGGGCGAGAACGCCCCTGGACAGCGCTCGGGGAAGGAGGTTCTGGCGGAGGCTGGCGAGAGGGACGTGGCGGCGCGAGAGCTCTTCCCAAGCCAGCGCCCCGAGAAGGAGATTCCGGCAGAAGTTGGCGAGAGGGAGGCGGCTATACGAGAGCTCTTCCCTGGGCATGGTCTCGCGGATCGGGCCAGCCAGCCGAGGCCGCGAGACGTGCCCTCTAGGCAGGCAGGTGGCGAGAGCCCATTCAGTGAGCTCATCATCTCGGCCCCGGTGCCGGAGGGGTTCCGGGAGCCCGACATGTCCGACTACTCGGGGAAGGATGACCCTGTACAACACGTGTAGTGGTTTGAAGATGTTGTTTCAATAAGGCAGATGGCGGATGCCTTCAAGTGTCGGATGTTTGTCATCATGTTGAAGGAGAAAGCATGAGACTGGTTCCACCAGTTGCCGGCAAGATCGATTTACAGTTTCGAGGATCTGCGTCGGGGTTTCCTGTTGAGGTTCTCGACATCGAAGAAGCGTAAGAAGGAGGCGGAGTGTCTGTTCGCGGTGAGGCAGAAGCAAGACGAGACGTTGGGACATAATGTGGATCGGTTTCAGGAAGAGGTCCTCCTGGTCCAGGAGGTCCCAGGATATACGCTGATGCTCGCTTTTACTCAGGGACTGAGGCCGGGTTTCTTTAGAATGGAGTTGAAGAGAGTACCCCCCTCCCTCTCTTTTGAGGAGCTCATGAAGAGGGCGGCGAAAGAGACAGACTTCGAGAGGGCCAATCCGGCGTTTGCAAGTAAGCTGACCAGGTTGGCGAAGGATGATGTGAAGGAGCCGGAAACAGGAAGGCGGAGGGAGCAGAGAGAAGAGAGGAGGAGGGAAGAGCCCCGAGGACAGGGGCAGCAAGGACTGCATCAAGGACGGGGGGCCCGGGAGCCGAACAACCAGTTAGGTTGGAGGCCTCAGGAGGGGCGCCCCTAGGAGCTAGGAGGAGGTTTCCAGGGAAGAGACCACTTTCGCGAGCCGAGGAGGTTCGATCAGCCGGCACGAAGGCAGGAGCTGAGGGGTCATTTCCCACATCAGCAGGAGACGATGGAGGCCGATCGAGGTAGAGGAGGAAGGAGAGGAGCTTAAGGAGGAGCTGGAAGGAGAGATGGTGGAGAAGGGAGAAGGGGCAGGGTGGCGTTGTCTTTCTTTGACTTCCATCAGGAGGATGGCCATGCAACGTCCACCTACCCAGAGTTCTTAGAAATTAGAGAAGCCAGAGGGTCGAGGAGGCAGGCTCCGCCAGTAAGGATCGAGGTGTAGCAGGAGGAGACGGAAGATAGATGTGAGGACCGGGTGGATGTAGGAACCAGGGGAGGGATCGGGGTGATCCACGAAGGAGTTTGGATCGAGGCCACTCGTAAGGGGAGCCTCCAGACCATATTCCGAAGATGGGTAGCCTCGACCTCCCAGGCTCCCCCCCCCCCGAAAGAAAAAAATTACATTTTCTTCAGCGGACATGCCAGATTATGAGGACCCGTTCTGTGATGCCTTGGTGAACCAGACGATCGTCGAAAATTTCACGATCTCTAAGATCCTGTTGGACAACGGGAGCTTCGTGAACGTGATCTTCAAGAAGGCTTTCGACGAGATGCAGGTTGAGACCAAGAGGGTCATAACTTCAGATGGGCCGTTGTTTGGTTTCTCAGGAGAAAGGAAGGAAGTAGAAGGAGGGGTGGGACTGCATGTGAAGTTAGGGGGCGTGTCACGGAACTGCAGGTTCGTGATCGTGGACGCCTCGAGCAGCTATAGCGCTATCTTTGGGCATCCCCTCATCAGCACGTTTCACTGTGTCCCCTCCTCGTTTCATCAATGCCTCAAGTTCAACAACAGAGGGGTGCAGGTTAGGGTCAGAGGGGACCCGAAGGTGGCAAGACAGTGCTACGTTATGGCAGTAAACACCATATCGTGGATGACAGAGGCGGAGGAATTGGAGAAGGAGATGGCGACACATAAAGAGGTTGTCGGAGAGGAGGAGATGAGCCTAGAGGAGGCAAGGAAGGAGGCTGAAAAGGTTGTCGGGGAGGAGGAGATTGAGGAGGAGCAGAGGGGAAGAGATGTGCAAGAGGTCCAGGGTGACGGAGAGTTGGAGCTGCGAGAGGGTCGGCAGGTGGAAGTGGAAGGAAGAGGAATTGAGAGGGAGGCCCATGGAGGCATAGAGGTTGAGCAGGAGCAGAGTGAGAGCCTAGGGGAGGCGATGGAAGTTGAGGAAGCAGGAAGGAAGGAAGAGTGTGGATAAGAAGAGGAGGCAAGGGCCGGCTGGGAGCAGTCGCGACTGGAGCCGGCTGAGGAGGTGGTAGAGATGGAAGTCTTCACCAGTGCCGACCAAGTATAGAAGGTGCGGATCAGCGGGGGTCTGAGTCCCGAGGACCAGGAGCGAGTGCGGGCTTGCATCCAGAGCAACGTCGATATCTTCGCTTGGAGCGCGGCTGACATGCTGGGCATCTATGCGGATGTGGCCTGCCACCGCCTGAACCTGGATCGCAAGACGCGCCCCATACGCCAGAAGATGAGGACCATCGCAATCAAGCTGGAAGAGCCGATTCGCGAGGAGGTCAAGAAGCTTCTGGAGGCTGGCTTCATCTCGGAGATCCAGTACCCAGGCTGGGTCTCCAACGTGGTGATGGTAAAGAAAGAGGGAGGGAAGTGGCGCATGTGTATTGACTTTTCTTTATTAAATAAATCATGCCCCAAGGATTGCTACCCCCTGGCTCGAATCGACGCACTGGTTGATTCAGCCGTTGGTTTTTCAATTATGAGTTTTTTGGATGCTTTTTCAAGTTACCACCAGATCCAAATGCACCCTCCCGACGTCAAGGACGTCTCCTTCATCACAAGGGAGGGATGCTTCAGTTATAAGATGATGCCCTTTGGGTTGAAAAACGCAGGGTCTACATACCAACGCATGATGGATCGAGTCTTCCAAGGACAAAGGGGGAGGAACCTGGAGGTCTATGTTGATGACCTAATGGTTAAAAGCAAGGGCGTGGACTCACACCTTCGGGACCTGGAGGAGACGTTCGCCCCCGTGCGGAAGTTCAAGATGGGGCTGAACCCCTTAAAGTGTGTTTTTGGGGCGAGCCGTGGGAAGTCCCTTGGGCATCTCCTGACCCAGGCGGGGGTGGAACCCAACCCAGATAAGGTGAAGGCTATCCTAGAGCTGGAGTCACCACACAACGCTAAGGAGGTCCAGCGCTTGACAGGCAAGCTGGCCGGCCTAAGTAGATTTCTCTCCAGGTCGGGAGAGAAATGCTCATCATTATTCAAGGTGCTGCGGGGTAACCAAAGGTTCGAGTGGACCGCCGAGTGCGAAGAAGCTTTCTAAAGGCTGAAGAAGCAGCTCTCCCTAGCTCCTCTACTTCAAAGCCCAAAGGAGGGTGAGGATCTGGCCTTGCATCTCGGAGTGGGAGCAGAGGCGGTGAGCTCTATTCTAGTTAGGGAAGAGGGTAGTGTTGAAGTAGGTGACCGGGCGGTCTGGCGGTCTGGCCTGGCGGGTTGATAACCGCGCGTTTTTGCAGTTACCCTTCAACGGTTTGGTTGATGTGTGTTACTGTCTGAGGTCCAAGCGGTCTAGCGGTTTGTCTCTGACGGCTTGGAGACCGGGCGATCCAGCGGTCTCTCATGGCGATCTCTCCCTCTCTGGTAGTAGTCGAGCGGTTAGCCCTTCTATCTAACCGCGCGGCTTGTGCGGTTTGAGTCTGTATAGTCTGCTCGTGTCCTGTAAATTTTTAGTCCCACATCTCTTATTTGTATTCTCTCTTCTCTCCTCAATTCTATATAAGGGAGGTCATACCTTTGTAATAAATACTTTTTTTGGATAATAAAGTTTACATTACTCCACTTTCCGGTTTATATTTTTCTGTTCGCACATGGTATCAGAGGACTCGGTCCTTTCCTCCTGATTGTGTGCGCGCTCTTTGCTCTCGCGACTTATTTCTTCCGCCCGCGACCTGTCTTCGCGGCCTGGATCCTCTTCTAACCGCTGCTCTGTTCGCGCGGCTTGTTGCACTCCTTCCCTAGCCGCTCATCTTCTTAGTCTCCGCGACCTGTTCTTGGTCGCCGCGCCCTTATTTCCTCGACTCTTCTTCGGCGTTGAGACCTGTTTACTTCTTGTCGCGCCGGCTTGCTAGTCGTCACGGCCTAATCTTTTGCCATATGACTTGTTCCTCTCCTACCCGCGCGGCCTTCCGTGGGCCGCTTGACTTCCTTCCATGCTTTGCTCTGCTTCTTGGTCGTGGCCACTGGTGTGCTATCACCGGGACCGTTGCAAGTTGTTCTCTGTCCATTGCGGCCTTCCTCGTTGTGCGCCTGCCTCTGTCCGCCCGGCTTGTGGCTTGTGTTAGCCGTCGCGGCTTGCTGTTCTCTGTCCGCCCGTCTCTCTTCAAAAGGTTCTGAGTCATCTACCTCGGTGGTTCTCTCTTCTGGTAGTGCCCACACTGTTACTCGCGGAAGATGGTTGATCGATTCTGGTGCTACAGCTCATATGACATGCAATCCTCACTGCTTCTCTCATCTAGACACACATGATCGGTTGCCCCCTATCATAGTTGTGGATGGTTCTTCCTCCCCGGTCAATGAGACGGGCATGGTTCAAGTCACTCGGTCTCTCTGCCTTGCCGATACTCTCTATGTGCCTCAGTTTTCTTGCAATTTATTATCAGTTACCTCTTTATGCAAGCAACTACAGTGCTCCGTCACATTCACTCCTACCTCTTGTTCTTTTCAGGGTCCGGCCTCCCAATGGACGATTGCTACTGGGACTGAGAGCGGCGGCCTCTACTTTCTCGACAACGTCTCTGCTCTATCTGCCTTCTCCTCCTCTACAGATCTTCTCCAATGGCATCTTTGTCTTGGTCATGCCCCCCCTCGCCTTCTTCGCCAACTTCTCCCCCACCTCCCTTCCCAACATCCTCCTCTTAATTGTGACGCATGTCAACTTGGCAAACATCACCGCTTGATAACTTCCCAAAAGAAGTTATCTAGTACGTCATTTTGGATTTAATAATCACCGTATTGGGGAAACAAATGGATTAAATAAGGAAAAATATGAATAAATTCATATATATTTTATTTGTGATTAATATGTCTAATTTTCCATTGTTTTCTTGCTAGAAATGCTGAAGAAATCGATTCGGAGAAGCAAAGCTGGAATTATTTTTGGACTGCGCAGGTTGTTGCAACAACCTGAAAAAGTTGTTGCAACAACTGCTGGACGGATTTCGAATTTTAAATTCGAATTTTGTGCTAAAATGAAAACTGAAAAGAGGCAACTTTTGGTAAAGGGCTGTACGTTTTTAAGAGTATAATCTCATACCATATGGGGAGAATTAATTATGATTAAGGAGGAGATCTTGGAGCCATCATCTTGGAGACAACTTGGAGAAGAAGAACTAGGGCAACCCGGATCTTGGAGAAGGAGTGTTTTGGGCCGACTTGGAGAGCAAATTTCCTGCACTATCTTGAATCTTTTTCATCATGTACTGTAAGATCTGTCTTATTTTGTGTGTTGCTTCTCTTGCCATGAACTAAATTCTCCAAGCCTTGTGTAAGGAGAGTACTATGTGTGTTTTTATGGTGTATTTTTCTTGCTTGTTGAGATTTGTTGGATGATTTGTTATCTTGTGAACTCTTGAATCTACTTATGAGATTTTTGGCTTTGATCTTCATCTTGTGTTGCGTTGCGAGAATCGAGAGATGAGTGACATAATATATGCTTGAAGGTCAATTCATTGCACCGCAAGAATCGAGAGACGAGTGGTGTTAAACGTTTAACCAAAGATCTCCACTTTTGCGTTGTACTTCGAGATTCGAGAGAGGAGAAGTGCAATCGCTCATTAGTTCACCGTAGTTTAGAGGAGTGGAGGAGACTCCCTCCTTTTGCTAGCAATTCGATTTTTATGATAATCAATATTCTTCATTCATCCTAAGTTAGAGATAACTAGGAGAATTTAGGACGTTGGGATTTCCGAGATTCGAGAGATGAGGATTTCTTCTATAAAAATCGTTGCATGATAATTCCTTCAACACTTTCCACTAATACTATTTCTCCACACCATTTAGACGCACATAGGAAATCTGAAATGCAAGGCTAATTTCCCCAATCGGTAAAAGAATTTCTAAGGATCTCCGTAGTTAAGTTAGATTAAATCTTTATTAAAATTTTTCATTACTTCCAAAATTATTTTACTCATCTTGTTTGGATTTAAAGAACGGTGTAGCTAGTACTTGCAAGCATTAGGTTAATCACTTCTCCGAGTGAACGATCTCACTCACACTTTATTACTTGTTACGGCACGTGCACTTGCGTTATTATATACATCTATTTCGGGCGTATCAAGTTTTTGACGCTGTTGCCGGGGAAGTGTTAGTAATCTATTGTTTATTTTCTTGCAATATTAGTAAACCCTAGTATTTGGAGGTCAAACTTTTATCTTGTTGAATTTTTAAGTTGTTTGTAGTTTTTCTTTTATTGTTATTTTATGCTCTGTTAGTGCATGTCCAGATATCGATCCATTGAGTTATTGCCATTAAATTTAGAGATTGAAAGGACGTGTAGGAGAAATCGTAAGACTTTTTGTTTAGAACAAACCCAATCTTCAACCATGAATCCATACGATAACCATCAGGAAGGTCAGGATTTAGGAGGTCAGGTAGAACATAATGGACACCCTGTTGAGCAAAGGAGAACGTGTCGTGATTACAACATGCCTCTACAGGGAGGGTTGCAATTTAGTATAGCTAGGCCTGCAATAGAGGCCAATAATTTTAAAATTGACTCTGTGGTCATGCAACTCGTTCAAAATAGTAAATTTGGTGGCTTTAATCATGAAGACCCTAACTCTCATTTGAGAACGTTCATAGAAATTTGTGATACGTTCAAGATTAATGGAGTTTCAGAAGAAGCCATTAAATTACGTCTGTTTCCTTTCTCGCTAGAGGGAAGGGCTAAGGATTGGCTAAATTCTCTACCCAATCGATCTATTACCACTTGGGCATTCTTGATGGAAAAATTTTTAGCCAAATACTTTCCCCCATCTAAAACGGCTAAGTTGAAGCGAGACATATCAACATTTATGCAAGGAAATAGCGAGACCCTTTATGACGCATGAGAACGTTTTAAAGAGCTACTGCGTAAGTGTCCCCACCATGGCTTAGCTATCCACCAACAAGTTTGGACGTTCTATAATGGTCTCCAAACGGCTACCATGATTCAAGTTGATGGAGCCGCGGGAGGGTCACTTATGAATAAATACCCAGAAGATGCCTATGCAATATTAGAGGACTTATCCTCTAATAATTACCAACTTGTTGATCGGCAAGGGCCATCTTCTTCTACTGCTGGATTATAACAAGTGGACCAATTGACTTCGTTTGCGGCTGAAATGACATCCCAATTTAATTCAATAAATAAAAGGTTAGACGCCTTGACGTTAAACCAAGGTCAATTTCACCCACAGGTTAATAGTATTGTTACTCCTCCTTCCACCGCTAGTCCAACTCTAACCATTGAACAACTTTTAGGACATAATGAAAACGCTAACTATATAGGAGGGCAGTACAAACAAGGTCATAACACCTACTCGAATAATTATAATCCGGAGTGGAGAAACCACCCCAATTTATCATGGAAGAATAATTCAGGGTCTACTCCTTCGCACTTATTCAACAACAATTCTAGTCACCCTCACCAATATCACAATCCTAATCAAACGGGACCTTCGCGGAAATTATCCGATGAAGTCATCTTAGAGTCCATGAAGAATAATGAAGCCCGTTTTTCTAGTCTAGAAGGATACATGCGCTTAATTGAAACACAATTGGGACAAATTGCATCCGCACTAAATACTAGACCTCTAGGAACATTACCAACCGATACAACGCCTAACCCAAAAGGTGACAACCAACACTGTAAGGCAGTTACTTTGCGGAGTGGAAAAGAATTGATGAGCAGTTATAATAATAATCCAGTGGCAACTGATAATGTGCAAAATGAAGTAAAGAGTGATAAAATTCATGAACCTACTAAGAGCGTGGAGGAAGAGTTAGAAGAAGTGGGAGAGAATAAAGAAGAGAAGAACGTAGAGGTGCCCGCAAGGGATAAAAAAATAATTACCTATCCACCACCACCATTTCCTCAAAGACTTAAGAAGAGTAAACTAGATCACCAATTCCAGAAATTCATAGAAATATTTAAGAAACTTCAAATTAATATCCCATTTGCTGGAGCCTTAGAGCAAATGCCCAGTTACGTAAAATTTATGAAAGATATTTTAAATAAAAAGAGAAAATTTGGCACGAATGAAACTGTGGCGCTGACCCATGAGTGTAGTGTAATCCTGCAAAAAAAACTTCCACCCAAACTGAAAGATCCAGGAAGTTTCACGATTCCATGCTCTATCGGATACCAATTCGAAGGAAAAGCTTTGTGTGATCTTGGAGCAAGTATAAATTTGATGCCACTTTCAATCTACCGGAAGCTGGGCATGGGGGACATTTCTAAAACTTCGTTAACATTACAGCTAGCTGATAAATCGCTCACTTTTCCTAAGGGTATAGTGGAGGATGTTCTTGTCAAAGTTGACAAGTTCATTTTTCCTGCAGACTTTGTAGTTTTGGATATGGAAGAAGACAAGGAGATCCCTCTAATTGTAGGCAGACCCTTTTTAGCAACCGGAAAAACTTTAATATATGTCCACAAAGGGGATTTGACTATGAGAGTCAACGATGAACAAATAACTTTTAACGTTCTTAAGGCCATGAAATTCCCTAGTGAGAAGGAAGATGAGATGGAGGTGGTAAACAATATTTCACTATATGACTATGAACAAAATAGTGAGTGGACTGATTCGAGTATAGACGAGGATATAGGAATTTTGATGGACGAGATAGAAGTTGAGGAAGTGCAATCTGATGAGGTTAGTCATGAAGAAGTAGAATCTACTGAAGGAGAAGGTGAAGAGTACTTTCAAGTGTGTGGGAATCGCTTGGTGTCATTTCATAGGGCGGAACCCCTAGATATGACTGAACGGTCTTTAGCGGACAAACCTTCTACGGTTTGCCCGCCCATCTTAGAGTTAAAACCGCTTCCCGAGCATTTGTCCTATGCATATCTAGGAGAAAATGATACACTTCCGGTAATAGTGAATGCTAGACTACTACCAGAGCAGCATGACAGACTATTGGTCGTTTTGAAAAGATATAAGTTAGCCATAGGGTGGACAATAGCCGATATCCGAGGCATTAGTCCTTCCTTGTGTATGCACAAGATCCTTTTAGAGGAATCTTGTAAGGGGTCCATCGAGCCTCAGCGCCGACTTAGCCCTCCTATGAAGGAGGTGGTAAGAAAAGAGATTATTAAGTGGTTGGATGCAGGAATCATTTACCCTATATCTGATAGTTCATGGGTGTCACCCATCCACTGTGTACCTAAGAAAGGAGGGACGACCGTAGTTATGAATGACAAGAACGAATTAGTCCCCACAAGAACAATCACAGGATGGCGTATCTGTATCGACTACCGTAGATTAAACAAAGCGACTAGGAAGGATCACTACCCGTTACCATTCATAGACCAGATTCTAGATAGATTGGCCGGAAACGAGTTTTACTGTTTTCTAGATGGATATTCCGGCTACAATCAGATAACGGTTGATCCAGACGATCAAGAAAAGACAGCGTTCACGTGTCCCTTTGGTATATTCGCATTTAGGAGGATGTCATTCGGGCTATGCAATGCGCCGGCCACGTTCCAACGTTGCATAATTGCAATAATGGCGGATCTTATAGAACAAGACATGGATCCTATTGACTATGGCATAGAGGTCTTTATGGATGATTTTTCCATCTTTGGAAAAACATTCAATGCTTGCTTGTTGTGTTTGGAGAGAGTACTTGCTCGTTGTGTGGAGACCAACCTAGTGCTCAATTGGGAAAAATGCCATTTTATGATACAGGAAGGCATCGTTCTTGGACACCGTGTATCTAGAGACGGGTTGGAAGTGGATAGGGCCAAGGTTGAGGTGATTGAAAAATTACCTCCTCCTAAAAATGTAAAAGCATTAAGAAGCTTCTTAGGTCATGCGGGATTCTACCGAAGGTTCGTTAAAGACTTTGCCAAAATCTCTAAGCCTTTAAGTGAGTTATTAGGAAATGATGTGAAATTTGACTTTAATGACGAGTGTTTAGATGCATTCACTCAATTAAAGACACGATTGATTACAGCACCGATTATAGTGGCCCCCGATTGGGAAAAACCCTTTGTATTGATGTGTGATGCAAGCGACTACGCCGTTGGGGCTGTTTTGGGGCAGATGCGGGAGAAGGTCTTTCAAACTATAGCATACGCTAGTAAGACTTTAATAGAGGCACAAATAAATTATACCACAACTGAAAAGGAACTACTAGCTATCGTGTTTGCCTTTGAGAAGTTCAGGTCTTATCTTCTTTGCACCAAAGTGATAGCATTCACCGATCATGCACCTATTCGCTATCTTATGGAGAAGAAGAATGCTAAGTCTCGATTGATTCGATGGGTTTTGTTGCTGCAGGAGTTTGATTTAGAAATTAAGGATCGGAAGGGGGTAGATAATCCGGTGGCGGATCATCTTTCTAGGATTGAATGTTCTAATCCACTATTGCGATCAGAGATTAATGAAAGATTCCCTGATGAGTGGGTGTTGGCCATGACCGAACAATGCATACCTTGGTATGCAGACTACGTGAATTATATTGTTAGTAGAGTCTTCCCACCTGACTTATCATATCAACAAAAGAAGAGGTTTTTGCATCAGGTACGCTCATATTTATGGGATGAGCCATTTTTGTTCAGAATTGGAGCAGATGGGGTTGTT
This sequence comes from Platanthera guangdongensis, assembly GCA_039583875.1. Lineage (NCBI taxonomy): Eukaryota > Viridiplantae > Streptophyta > Magnoliopsida > Asparagales > Orchidaceae > Platanthera > Platanthera guangdongensis. Next base: position 147,642,723 of record CM077154.1, read on the forward strand.
AGACGTTGCGTCCCGGGGGAGGAAATGCGAGCCGTGTTGGACAAATGTCACAACTCACCTTATGGAGGCCACTTTAAGGGGGATAGAACGGCGATGAAGGTCTTAGGAGCGGGGTTCTATTGGCCGACTCTATTCCGAGATGCTAAAGGATTTGTGAGTCAATGTGACCGGTGCCAAAGAAACAAAAATATTAAGAAAAATGAGTCTATGTCATTGAACACGATTTTAGAAGTGGAACTTTTTGATGTTTGGGGATTAGACTTTATGGGACCTTTCATGAACTCGAACGGTAACATGTTTATCCTTCTTGCCGTAGACTACGTTTCTAAATGGGTCGAAGCTATAACCACCGCTAAGAATGATGTCAAGGTGGTTTTACACTTTTTAAAGAATTATATATTCAATCGTTTTGGCACCCCTAGGGCTATCATTAGTGATGGAGGGAGTCACTTCTGTAACAATTCATTTGCTACGTTGTTAAGGAAATATGACGTCACTCACAAAGTAGCATTAGCGTATCATCCTAAAACAAATGGTCTAGCGGAAGTGTCTAACCGGGAGATAAAAACAATTCTTGCAAAGACGGTTGACTTTAATTGTAAGGATTGGTCCCAAAAGCTTAATGATGCCTTATGGGCTTACCAGACTGCATATAAGACCCCGATTGGTCTAACCCCTTATAGGCTAGTATATGGGAAAGCTTGTCATCTATCCCTTGAATTAGAACATCGAGCGTTTTGGGCTATTAAGAAGTTAAATTATGATTTTCAAAATGCAGGTGAGAAGAGGCTTCTACAAATCAATGAGTTAGAGGAATTAAGGATGAATGCGTATGCGAGTGCGAGAATTTATAAGGAACGGACCAAGAAATGGCACGACCAACGTTTGAGCGGAAAACAATTCGAACCCGGGCAATTGGTACTACTATTCAACTCCCGTCTAAAAATCTTTCCCGGAAAACTTAAGAGTCGTTGGTCGGGACCATTTCGAGTCAAGGAAGTCCATCCATATGGCGCGATTACCATACAAAATGAGCAGGACAATTCTGAATTTAAAGTTAGTGGAGAGCGTCTAAAAATTTATCGGAACGGTGATAATGAACGACTGGTGTCGTTCATTCATTTAAAATAAAAAAATATTGAGTCGAAGACGTCCGGCCGGGACGTTTTAAACGAGGCGCTTGGTGGGAGGCAGCCCATCTCATCTTATCTTATTTTAATTTATATATGCATTAAATAATAATAATAATTGTGTTTGTTTTCTATTTTTATAATTGTGTTTGTATTATTATAATTGTGTTTGTATTATTATAATTGTATTTGTATTATTATTAAATATTAATAATAATTAATAATTGCCTTTAGAATCATCTTATCCCAGTTTATACAGCAACTAAAATGTTGCAACGACCAAAAAAGGTCGTTGCAACACTTTAGTTGCTGTCCGCCTTTTTAAACGATCAGAAATTCCCGGTTCAATTGAACCGGGGCTGTTTTTATGAGTTTGGACCGATCCCCTCAACTTTAAAGAATAAAAATAAAATAAAACGCATTATTTTTTTTAAAAAAAAACCATCGGGCTCATTCATCTTCCAAAAAAAAGAAGCCGGCTCGTCATCCCTCTCGTCGCTAGGTTACGGCAGCGATATTTCATCAGCGGCGACTCCACATCACGCCGCGCGACAACATCTCGCCGTGCGACAGCGAGCGACCACCCCTCTACACCGATCCAGGCGACATCTCCTCGACCTAGCCGCACGACACCGGCGACAACAACCCCTATGCGATCGTAGAAGGGTCCACATCTCGGCGACCTAGCGATCGACCACGACCGCGACATCGAAGCAGGCGGCGGTGGCAACTCTCCATCCCGGTGTTCTCGAAGAAGCAAGCGATCGCGGCAACTCCACGTCCCGACGGGTTTTGCCATTGGAGCAGCGGATCGTGGTCGGTTGGGAGGCGAAATTTGGGAACAATCCCGGGAAAATCTTCCTGCGCGAGTTCCAGAAGACGGACTTTTCAAAACCGAAGGCCGGCGATCTGCGGGCGTGCTCCAGATTTCTTTCAGTTGTCAAAACTATTTGGGAGAATCCTGAGGTATAACTTCTACCCTTAGACTTAACGTGAGAAACTAGGATTAGTTCCAGTCGTTTTGGATTCAATTTTTGTTTGTTTGTTATGCATAGTCTGGACCATGGCCTCAAGGAGAAAAGATAAGGGAAAAGGCAAAGAGGCATCTAGGAAAAATGTCCGATTTTTGACTGAGAATGCTCAACATCGTTTTGAAACCTTAAGGACCATCCCCTTCATTTATGAGCGAGGTTTCAAGATGGAAGCTAGGGCTTGGAGTGTGAAATATGTCAATCAAATTAGGGTTCTCCAATGGGAATCATTTTGTCACCCTAGGACTGAAGCAATCTTACCATGGGTGTATGAATTCTATGCTAATGCTAGGGACTCAAATGGGGAGAAGGTGTTTGTGAGAGGAAAAAGTGTGGACTTTTCGGCCAAAATAATCAACGATCTCTTCGACTTGGACAATAATATTCAGGATGGCTATGCAAATATTCTGACAAGTGTTTCTTTAGATGAAATGATGGTCATGGTTTGTTGTACACCGGAGCCGGAGTGGGCAAGTCAGTCAAGAAAAACCCTACGTGCAACGTGCTTAAATCGTGAAGCCAAGGTATGACACCTATTCATCAACGCAGGGGTTATGCCGACACGACATCTGAATACATTGACATTACAGAAGGTCGCTCTTATTTATAGCATCTTGAAGGGAATAAAACTGAATATGGGAGAACTCATTTCTACACTTATAAAGCAAAAGGTCAACGAGGAGAAAGTGAGGCAGTTGTGGTATCCTGTTTTGATTACAGAGCTTTGTCGGATGGCAGGGGTACCTCAAGGTGCTGATGATATGGTGACTCAAGTTGGGCATCCCATCACAGAGACGGTTGTGGCAGTGAATATTAAGGTGGCCGCGGGAACACCTAAAAAGCAAGAATTTTTGAAACTAATGGGAGTTGATCGGTCCACTAAGCCACCATCGGCTGATCCCTTTCATATTCACATTCCAGTGGTAGATTGTGGCGCCGATCCTGATGCTATGATGGAGCAGATCGAATATATTAAAGCATACCAGCGGTGTCACCACCTTTATGAAAGAGAACAGTTTGAGGATATTCGTTCAAGCCTGCGCAAGGTAATGGAGAGGGCAAAGATCCCAGTGTCGGAGTCGAGATTTAAGATGGCGGGACAGTTCGATGATGAGGGATACCTTCTGACTTCAGATCGAACCAGGGTTGATCCATCAGAAGTTGCTGCGAGAGAGGAAGACGACGAAGACGACGACGACGAGGAGGACGATGACGAAGAGGAGGACGAGTAATCTTATCTTGGCTTCACCTTTATTTCTGCTTAGCTAGACTTACATTTTGCACTAGACTTTATTTTGCTACGATATGCTCTGGACTTTTTGTTTTGGTGATATGTATGCTGCGATGTGATATGTTGGTTGATTTATTTGATGTCCCACTTATGCGATCTATGATGCCTTAGACTGCTGCCTATAGTTTCTTTATATATATATATATATATATATATATATATATATATATATATATATATATATATATATATATATATATATATATATATATAGTTGGCTTGACATTGACTTGCACGTGATTGTTCAAATATGTCATATCTGCCCCGCGACATCTCATGTATTTTGTTCAAAGCTGCACTTTTACGTCACCTGCCCTAGCATGTTATGAATTAAATATATGGAATGATGAATGATTTGAGTAATGACAATAATTTCTTTGTGAATCATCGAGCGCATGTGCCAGTGTTTTATGGTTTTTAATTATACTCATTTCTGCTAACACAAATGGATCGCATACCAATAACTATGTACACTTTGAGGATAATAGTTCTGCAGGCTAGATTAAATGTCTGAGTTGCTGTTGATTATCATATGATGAAGTACCATGACGCCGTCAACAAGAAGCAATGGACAATTACTGCACTACATTTACTGCAGGGGAGTTACTCTAATTTCAATTTTCTTTATCCCTTAAACTACTTTGTTTATTCCTATCATCAAATTAGCGTCCTCCCGTTATCAAAAATATCTTTGCTCGGGACTAGCAAAGGACTTAAGTGTGGAGGTGAGGGTGTTATAACTCATACCACTTGAGTGAAGAATAATTCATTTAGATATGACTTTAATAATCTTAATTCTTGTTTTAATTAATCATTAGGCTATTCTAGACACATTCAATGATAATCAATTGGTATGGCTGAACAATCCAAAGAGTTTAATCCATGAATTTGAAGTTAGTAAGATTTTTTCTGATAAAGCTCGCTCAAGCATTTATTTTTTATACAAAATATTTCGTTACTTTCAATTGCATACTTTGATATTGACCTTTAAAATAACGTGGAGGGATAAGAAAGAACTAAGTCAATGATGTAAGCCTACACATGAGTTTAGTTAGTATTCATTTTGATCATCCACTAAAAATATTTGAGCTTGACATTTACCATATACATTATTTCATGCTTACCTGTCATTTGTCCCTACTAGTTGTACCTTAGTAAGTAAGTCATTTATGAGTGTCGAATTTCTCTTAAAAGGGTTAAATTTCATAGTGATATGTGGCCTACGTATATGTCTACATACTTGGAATGATCCCAACTATGATAAAAAAAGGGGAAAAGAAATTTGCGTCATAGTGATATGCGGCCTAGGTATGTGAATGCATACTTAGAATGATCTCAACTATGATTTTTTTTTTAAAAAAAAAGAGAGAAGAAAAAATGGTTGAAACATCATAGTGATATGTGGCCCGGGTATGTGCACTTATACTTAGAATGATCCCTACTATGAATAGAGTATAAAAAAAATGATGTATGACCCCATAACATGGTGGATTATTAAGAATACTAACTAGAGGACGTCATACTATTACCAAAGCTATCCATAAATTCCTAACCAAGCCAAAACTATCCTACTTTCATTTGAACTACTAACTCTTGTAGAGGTTAAATCATAGACTTAGCATATTCTTATCCTTTCCAATAAAATGCGGAGGTTAAATATAAAATTTTGCACGAAAGTAAACTATTTTTTTTAAAAGAAAAATGTGCGCATCGCACTAGGATACTTGTTTGAGCTTTATCATCTATCTAACTAATGGATTTGTTAATGGATTAGCTCTCATAAATTGATAAGCTTATCAGTTGAGTTAAGCGAGTTTCTTGAGTATGCCGCGATTATTTTGTTTTCAAGAACTAAAGATCAGTTGAGCTCGTATCTTATTACTTCCTCACTCATGCTATTGTTATGAAATGACTTTGCTAGGGACTAGCAAACGCTTAAGTGTGGAGGTGTGATAACTTCCCAAAAGAAGTTATCTAGTACGTCATTTTGGATTTAATAATCACCGTATTGGGGAAACAAATGGATTAAATAAGGAAAAATATGAATAAATTCATATTTATTTTATTTGTGATTAATATGTCTAATTTTCCATTGTTTTCTTGCTAGAAATGCTGAAGAAATCGATTCGGAGAAGCAAAGCTGGAATTATTTTTGGACTGCGCAGGTTGTTGCAACAACCTGAAAAAGTTGTTGCAACAACTGCTAGACGGATTTCGAATTTTAAATTCGAATTTTGTGCCAAAATGAAAACTGAAAAGAGGCAACTTTTAGTAAAGGGCTGTACGTTTTTAAGAGTATAATCTCATACCATATGGGGAGAATTAATTATGATTAAGGAGGAGATCTTGGAGCCATCATTTGGAGACAACTTGGAGAAGAAGAACTAGGGCAACCCGGATCTTGGAGAAGGAGTGTTTTGGGCCGACTTGGAGAGCAAATTTCCTGCACTATCTTGAATCTTTTTCATCATGTACTGTAAGATCTGTCTTATTTTGTGTGTTGCTTCTCTTGCCATGAACTAAATTCTCCAAGCCTTGTGTAAGGAGAGTACTATGTGTGTTTTTATGATGTATTTTTCTTGCTTGTTGAGATTTGTTGGATGATTTGTTATCTTGTGAACTCTTGAATCTACTTATGAGATTTTTGGCTTTGATCTTCATCTTGTGTTGCGTTGCGAGAATCGAGAGATGAGTGACATAATATATGCTTGAAGGTCAATTCATTGCACCGCAAGAATCGAGAGACGAGTGGTGTAAAACGTTTAACCAAAGATCTCCACTTTTGCGTTGTACTTCGAGATTCGAGAGAGGAGAAGTGCAATCGCTCATTAGTTCACCGTAGTTTAGAGGAGTGGAGGAGACTCCCTCCTTTTGCTAGCAATTCGATTTTTATGATAATCAATATTCTTCATTCATCCTAAGTTAGAGATAACTAGGAGAATTTAGGACGTTGGGATTTCCGAGATTCGAGAGATGAGGATTTCTTCTATAAAAATCGTTGCATGATAATTCCTTCAATATTTTCCACTAATACTATTTCTCCACACCATTTAGACGCACATAGGAAATCCGAAATGCAAGGCTAATTTCCCCAATCGGTAAAAGAATTTCTAAGGATCTCCGTAGTTAAGTTAGATTAAATCTTTATTAAAATTTTTCATTACTTCCAAAATTATTTTACTCATCTTGTTTGGATTTAAAGAACGGTGTAGCTAGTACTTGCAAGCATTAGGTTAATCACTTCTCCGAGGGAACGATCTCACTCACACTTTATTATTTGTTACGGCACGTGCACTTGCGTTATTATATACATCTATTTCGGGCGTATCACCGCTCTTCCTTTTCCCCCAAGCAAGATCGTGGATCTACCCGTCCATTTGATCTTGTTCACTCTGACATCCGGGGTCCTGCTCCTACCCTTACCGTTGGGCGGGGTAGTTCTTACTTTGTTACGTTCATTGATGACTTTTCTCGCTGTACGTGGGTCTATCTCTTACGAGACCGTTCTGAACTTTTTGATGTATGAACATCCTTTTATCATTCCATTCAAACTTAGTTTGAAGTTTCCATTAAAATCTTACGCTCGGATAACGCAAAAGAATATCTTAGTCAGGCCTTTTCCTCTTTCTGTACGCAACATGAGATTATTCATCAAACCAGTTGCGTTTACTCCTCCCAACAAAATGGAGTGACGGAACGCAAAAATCGTCACCTCTTTGATGTCGCTCGCACTCTGCTTACGCAAATGCATGTCCCTCGCTCCTACTGGGGCTATGCTGTTCTCCTCTCTTGCTATCTCATCAATCGCATTCCCTCCACCGTTCTCCATGGTCAAACTCCTTTCTTCATTCTCTATCCGGGCAAAGAACCATTTCATCTTCCTTTACGTATCTTTGGCTGCACAGCCTTTGTGCATGCTCCCTCTACCACCCGCGACAAACTCTCCCCTCGGTCCACCAAATGTATCTTTTTGGGGTACTCTCCCACTCAGAAGGGTTATTGTTGTTTTGACCCCGTCACCCGCAGACAATTTGTCTCTGCGGATGTTACCTTCTTTGAAAATGCCTCTTACTTCTCTTCTGCTTCTTCCTCTACTCCTACTAATCCTCCTTCTCTCACCAACCCCCATATTCCCTCCACTCCTGCTAATGTTCCGCCACCTCCACCATCTCCACTATCTCCACCATCTTACCCCTCTCCTTCTCCTCCACCTTCCTCCTCTTCGTTGTCGTCGCTCTCTTATCCCGGGCCAGCTTTCTACACCACGGATGCTCCGGATACTGAGGTACCTGCTGACCTGTACCTTCCCATTGCCCTTCACAAAGGGGTTCGGGCTTGTACCCAGCATCCTCTTGCTGCTGCTGTTTCCTATGATCGTCTGACGCCTGCTCGCAGGGACTTTGCTCTGGCTCTCTCTTCTACTTCCACCCCCCGTTCCTATCAGGAAGCTCTTGCTCTTACTCTTCCGCATTGGAAGGCTGCCATGGATGACGAGATTACTATCACTGACCGGGGTACCTGGAATGTTGTTCCTCCTCCTGTTGGCACCGATGTTGTGGGCTGTCGCTGGGTTTTTGTGGTGAAATTCCTCCCCGATGGCTGTGTGGATCGCTACAAAGCCTGTCTGGTGGCTAAAGGATTCACTCAGACCTATGATGTTGATTATTTCGATACATTCTCTCCCGTTGCTCGTCTCAGCACCATACGGGTCCTTCTCTCTGTGGCTGTCAACCGGGACTGGCCGATTTCCCAGCTGGATGTAAAGAATGCCTTCCTTTATGGTGATCTTCAGGAGGCCGTCTACATGGAGCAACCTCCTGGTTATGTTGCTCAGGGGAAGACACGAGTATGCCGGCTAAAGAAGGCAATCTATGGCCTCAAGTAGAGCCCTCGCGCTTGGTTTGACAAGTTCAGCGGCATCGTGGAGGCCGTTGGTTTTGCGCACAGCTCTGCCGATCACTCGCTATTTATTCGCAAAACCTCCTCGGGACTGGTGGTTCTGGCTGTGTACGTCGATGATATTCTTCTCACCGGCGATGATCAGGAAGGGGTAGCCTTGACAAAGCGGCATCTTCGTCAACATCTAGTCACGAAAGATATGGGATCTCCGAAGTACTTTTTGGGTATCGAAATCTCTCGGAAGCCCAACTCCTTAGTCCTCTCCCAGCGTAAGTATGCCCTTGATCTATTAAAAGAAGCAGGATTGACTGGAGCCAAACCTGCCTGATGCCCCATGACAATTGGAGAAGACAAAACCTGGACAGATGATTCGCCTCTTCTTTCAGATACTACGCGGTACATGCGTCTAGTTGGTAAGCTCATATATCTCACAGTGACCAGGCCCGACATTTCCTATGATGTGGACAAGGTGAGTCAATTCATGCAAGCACCTAGGGAGTGTCATCTACAGTCCGTCTTGCGGATCTTGGAGTATGTCAAAGCAGCGCCTGGGAAAGGATTACTCTTTCAGAAGAATGGTCATCTGAGGGTTGAAGCCTACTCAGATGCGACTTACGCTGATGACAAAGGGGATCGCAAGTCTACCTCCGGTTTTTGCACCTTTGTTGGGGGAAATCTGGTAAGCTGGAAGAGCAAGAAGCAGTCAGTTGTTTCCAGGTCCAGTGCTGAAGCAGAGTATCGGAGTATGGCATCGACCACGTACGAGTTAAAATGGCTACGAGCTCTCATGCTGGATTTAGGAGAGGTCTACAACCATCCCCTACCTATGTTCTGTGATAACAAGGCTGCCATATACATCTCCAAAAATCCGGTCTTCCATGAAAGAACCAAGCACATTGAGGTCGAATGTCATTTCATTCGTGAAGAGATTTTGAAGGAATAAATTTGCACTCCCTTTGTCACTTCTGATAAAGAGCTGTCTGACATCTTCACCAAGCCAGTATCCGCCTCGTTTCTTCATATTTGTGACAAGCTGAGCATGATCGATATATATGCTCCAGCTTGAGGGGGAGTGTTGAAGTAGGTGACCAGGCGGTCTGGCGGTCTGGCTTGGCGGGTTGATAACCGCGCGGTTTTGTAGTTACCCTTCAGCGGTTTGGTTGTTGTGTGTTGCTGTCTGAGGTCCAAGCGGTCTAGCAGTTTGTCTCTGACGGCTTGGAGACAGGGTGATCCAGCGGTCTCCCATGGCGATCTCTCCCTCTCTGGTAGTAGCCGAGCGATTAGCCCTTCTATCTAACCGCGCGGCTTGTGCGGTTTGAGTCTGTATAGTCCGCTCGTGTCCTGTAAATTTTTAGTCCCACATCTCTTATTTTTATTCTCTCTTCTCTCCTTCATTCTATATAAGGGAGGTCATACCTTTGTAATAGATACCTTTTTGTATAATAAAGTTTACATTACTCCATTTTTCGGTTTATATTTTTCTGTTAGCATAGGTAGGAAGCAGTTGCAAATCTACTATGTTAGCATGATCATAAAGAAGGCGGAGCTTCGCTACCCTATCTTGGAAAAGTTGGAATTCGCCTTGATCATTTCGGCCAGGAAGCTCCAGCCATATTTCCAAGCACATTCGATCAGGGTGGTGATAGACCATCCCCTCCGTAAAATTTTTGAAGGACTAGAGCACTCGGGCAGGCTGGCCAAGTGGTCTATCAAGCTGAGTGAGTTCGATATCTCGTTCGTGCCAAGGCTCTCCATTAAGGCACAGGTGGTGGCCGACTTCTTAGCAGACTACGGTGTGGTGGTCGGGGCCGAGGAGTCGCGGCCGCAGGAGGCATGGAAGATGACGGTTGATGGAGCCTCGGGAAAGCACTCCCTCGGAGCAGGAGTGGTGTTAACAAGTCCTAAATGGGTCACCATAGAGCAAGCAGTGGTCTTGCATTTTCCAGCAACTAATAACCAGGAGGAGTACGAGGTTGTGATAGCCGGCCTTCGTTTGACAAAGGAGCTTGAGATCCAGTATGTGGAGGCTTTCACGGACTCATTGGTGGTAGCATCGCAGATTCGAGGAGAGTTCGAAGCACGGGAACCCAACCTTGTGAAGTACTTGTCCAAGGTAAGGGCAATCATCGGGGGGTTCCGGACGTTCTCCATCCAACACGTTTCTAGAGAGGAGAGTACAGCTGCTGATCAGTTGGCTAAGTTTGGACCTCGAGGAGGGGGAACCTTGACCGATCTGTTCCGTCCAGCGATCGAGGAAGGGGAGCTCATGGAAGTAGATCGGCGACCCTCATGGGTGGACCCCTTCGTGACCTTCTTCGTCACGGGCAACCTTCCTGAGGGGATCAAGGAGGCAAAGAACTTTCGGCATAAGGCGGCCCATTATCTCATGCATGAAGGAAGCCTACATCGGAAGATGCTTTCGGGTCTTCTGGCGCAATGTGTGACGGAAGAGGAGACCCGACGGATTCTGGAGGAGGTGCACTCTAGGGAATGTGGTAGTCATTCCGGGGGTAGGATGTTGGAGGCAAGGGTGGTCAGACAGGGGTACTTCTGGCCCACCCTGAGGAAGGATGTCGCGGAGTTTGCGAGTAGGTGCCAAAAATGCCAGCTCTACACCCCCTCCAGCTCTTGCCCGCTCAGAGGCTCCGAAGCATCACGACACCATGGCCGTTCGCTATCTGGGGGATGAATTTAGTTGGGTCTTTCCCTCCGGCTAGTGGGCAAAGGAGATTCCTCTTGGTTATGATCGACTACTTCTCTAAGTGGCTGGAGGTTAAGGCGCTGGCCAAAATAACCTCACAGGTCATCAGGAACTTCGTTTGGGGAGAGATCATCTATAGGCACGGACTGCCTCAGGCCATCATCACAGACAATGGTCCTCAATTTGCAAGTGAGGAGTTTATAAGTTTCTGCACTCAGCTGGGCATCGACCTCAGGTTTGCCTCCGTCCACCACCCAGGAGCAACGGTCAGGTGGAGGGGGCGAACAAAATCATCATGAATCTGCTCAAGAAGAAGGTAGAGAACTTGAGGGGGAGTTGGGTGGAACAGCTCCCCTCAGTATTGTGGGCCTTGCGGACAACTCCGAACACAGCTACCGGCGAGACCCCATTCAAACTTTCCCATGTATGTGAGGCGGTCCTGCCCGTGGAATTTGAGGTACGGTCCCCACGAGTTGCGGCTGCATGTGATGGAGACGAGGCTTGGAGGCTAGAAAATGAAGAGGGCTTATGCCTCTCGCTGGACATGGTAGAAGAGCTACGCGACGTCGCGGCCATCAGACAGGAAGAGATCAAACAGCGGATGGAAAGATACTTCGACAAGCATATCAGGATCAAGCAATTCGCGGAAGGAGATCTGATGCTAAAAAAAGTTGATGTTGTGGGGGAGATCCGCCCCCGTGGGTAAGCTCAACCCAAATTGGGAAGGGCCTTATATTGTTGAGAGGGTCCTGAGAGCAGGAGGTTACCACCTCCAGGATGTGGAGGGTAGGACCATGAGCCACACCTGGAGCGGCGATGACTTGAAGCGTTTTTACCCGTGAGAAGGGAGAGTAAAAATTGTAACTCGAATCAAGTTTATTATAATATATTCCTCAAATTATTTCTTGTTTTCGCTTATTGTAAAATTCTAGCAGCAGGAAGATGAGACCTTCTGCACTACCCCGAGCGCAGCTCGGCCCCAGGTAGACCCGCTGCGCAGGCTCTCACTAGCTGGCAGATCCGAAGGCTCTCCTGTGGGGGAGAGGTCTGGTTCTTGGTCCTTGGTTCTGCACTACCCCGAGCGTGGCTCGGCCCCAGGTAGAACCGCTGCGCAGGCTCTCACTAGCTGGCAGGTCTGAAGGCTCGCCTGTGGGGGAGAGGTCTGGTTCTTTGTCCTTGGTTCTGCACTATCCCGAGCGCGGCTCGACCCTAGGTAGACCCGCTGAATCACACTGGATCATTGTGGCCTCACCTGACAGCATCTGAACTATAGCCTAAGCATCCAACATCTCTCCATCCGCAGGCGGGTTGTTGGTGACCACAATCTCCCTTTGATGATGGAAACTCTCAGGTTAAGCGAGTAGCACAGGGACTTCCAAGGAGTTCACCAATCATATTACTACTACAGCTTGAGCATGTTTAATTATGGAGTTTCTCCAATACTCATCACCAATTGATCTGTAGCTCAATTGGTGATGAGTAGTGAAGAAACTCCATAGTTAAGCGTGCTCGGGTGAGAGTAGTTTCAAGATTGGTGACCTACTGAGAAGTCCCTCACTTAATTATCGAGTTTTTCTCATCAAAAGGAAGTTATGACCACCAACGACATTCCACCTGTGGATGGCGAAGGGTTGGGTGCTTGGGCTATAGCCCAGACGATGCAAGGTGAGGCCACAATGATCCAGTGTGATCCAGAGTGGGCCGGCCCTAGATCATTACAATTTCATCATAATTTAGAAGGCTTATCAAATGCTTAACCTATAGTATATGGATTTATAAGATCATTTGGTCATAGCACAATTCAAGTGATTTGAGGATTTATAGGCACTTCGTACTCTAACCTGTTTGGATCTTTACGTGCATTGTGGTTGATTAAAATAGAAGAAAATAATTACTCTTGGTCAAGTTTGGTTATTGGTAAGCATTGTCTTCATACAATACGGTTCGTACTTTGGTTGCCCCGTGCACAGGTGTTAAACAAAAGCTTGTCCAATATGATTAGGACATTTGGAAGTAATTATCTTTACTGAATGATGACTTACCTCAAACACAATTGTGAATAGATCTTGGTATATCAATTGAGTTGGAGGGGATCATTGAGATGTACATAAAGCATAAATGAGCATTAACACATTGAGATTAAATGAGTTGTAGGAGAATGTGGATGCAACATCAAGCCAAAGAGCCTCTTTTGTCACCAAAGCTTAAAAGGAGAACTATAGAGGAGTACAACGAAGTCCAAGTATGATTACAAAAGAACAAAATGAGATCCTTTACTCTTCGAACATGTCTCTATGGCTGTCAATTATACACAAATAAATATGACAAAATCATCAAAAGAACACAATGCATAGAAATAAAATTTTGGATCGGGTGTGTCTGTCAACAACAACCATTTTATAGCCCATATCACTTGGTTGACGTGTTTAATGTGCCGACTGATGGATATTGTGGATCATGATTCATGTGTGGTTAGTGAATTGCAAAACATTGGTGATAATCAACAAGTTAAACAAGCTTTAATGATTTAGTTGCACAAAAGAAAACTATTGCATGATACAGTTTTTAGAAATGCAAGATGAAATTAATTTTATAGCACTCTAGATTGCAATACCAGCTTCGTTTCATTGGAAATGGGCATATTCATGCTCAATATGAGTTTAGCTATCTCATCGTGCTACAATGTTGGCATGGTTGAAGCATCAACAACACAAAGTCTCACATTTTTACAATTGGATTCAATTCTTCCACACATCCAGAAGATAAATTGCATTGAATTTATTATTGAACATCATTCGTCGGATTATGCATGACTGCATGAGAGAAGGAAGCTTCTACCACAACTCTACACTTAGAGTAGATATTATGCATAAATAAAAAGTTCATGAGAATGTCTATTCAAGTTCAAGAGAATGCCTTTGGGCATCCTGCCTGGACAGATCAGATCGTCTGGGGGCACTTTCGTCATGTGGTTAAATTTCATGATCCAGGTGATCGAAATGGAGCGACGTCATTCGCCAGTACAAATTCCGCCCTGGCGCAATTACCGACACGAGCCTTCAAAAAACTATAAAAATGTCTCTAGGACTTCATTTGAAGACAAACAACTTCAGATGCTAGAAGCAGCTCTGAGGTTTTCCGGCAAGGTCGTGGACTTAGATCGATCTTCCGCTCAGGAATTCGCTCCGCTCCCCCTTCTAGCGAGAAGGCTCCATCAAGTTTCCAAGGCACAAAATTCTTCTCTGCGGGAGCGCTCCCACCAAGGCTTCGCTTCAGCATGAGCGCTTCCATCGAGGCTCTGTGGACTTGGAGATTTTTCCCAGCCGGAACGCTTCCATTAAGGTTCTGTGGACTTTACAATTTTTCCTGTCAGAGCGCTTCCATCGAGGCTGCGAGGACTTTGTTTCTTTTTCATCATTTTCGTACTTTGTGCTTACGATGGAGAAGTGGCCTGTCACCCACCGGGAAATCATCCCAAACTCATGTAATCTCCAACGAATAGTGGATTTTGGCACGGCACAGTTCCAACCACATAATTTTTCACCCTTTCCGGGATTTTCACGTCAAAAAAGTTTTTTGTCATTTGCTGCTGTTTTCTTTGACTATTTGCGCGCCCGGTCCAATTTCGAGTTAAGGCGGTTCGATTCTCCGGACCAGAGAAAACCCGTACAACCCGCAACAATGTTATAATGCACTCCGTATTTAGGCTAGAGTTTACACCGCTTAATTGATTTATTGCAAAAAGATGAGTCACAACAACAACGATAAAGCCAACATTGCTGATACTCTCTCCAATGCAAGTGCCTCTAAAAAGCAATAACAATATATAATCGACAGATCTAAATTCACAAATATGGCCATCCTTCTAATAAAAAACAATAGGTAGCCACTATTTCAAGATGTTTCAAAAAGATGAATCATTTTATCATTCAAATTCATCCCCAATCTTCTAATACAATGTTAGATTGTTTGTTGTTTCTATAAGCTTAAAGTCTCGGACAAAGTACATCAATTCACAAGACAATGATACACTTGGATCATTTTGAATATTCATTAGTTGCATAAAGCACAAATTAAGTTTACTCCTATTATGCATTGTTTTTATATACAACTCACTAGAAAAATGGAGGCGTTTGGCTAACCTCCACTTCGAAGTTCCGATGCGTTGGGGACGGCCAAAGACTTCATTTTGAGCTTCACTTTCTACCAAAAAATGGAGCTTCTAGCTACCCGAGCCAACTACACCGCTCTCCCAAACAAAATCAAAGACTTTGTTGGAAAGCTAATGCCTTTCTCGCCGACAATTAATTATGAGATGGTGACCTATACATGCAATAATAGGCACAACTATAGATGAAAGCTTCCCCACCCTATCTTGTTTTGGAAAAGTTGCATCCAAGTTGGTATAATGAAACTTTAAGCCTTTAATGTTATTATATAGCTTTGTTAGATGAGGCAAAGATGCTAATTATGCCTTCGAGATCCATAACTCTTTGAAGACTTTGACATCTTGACGGGCCGGGGGATGCTTATGCATTAGAATTGACTTTGTTGTGATTAATATGAGCAGGAGTGAGAATATTACCTTAGAATTGATTTTATTACATATCCATGACTCTATTAGTGGGAATTTTTAAGCGTGATTTCTGCAAAAATAGCATGATTAGTCAAAATACTATCGTATTTGACAATATTGACAGCACTTGTAGAGTATTGCAAATATTCTGCGAAAACGACTGTATTGTAAAATATCTTATCTTACGATTGTATTTAATCCCGCACCTAAAATTAACTAAAAAAAACTAACCTAAAAATTTCTGCAGTGAGACTGAACCAGCTGGTCCCCGCACCACAGCAGGAAGCTAGCAAGTTAGAAGATAGAACTCCCCACCCCACTGAGCGGATAGCATCGCGCCACGTTGCAAGAACAGGATTCTCTCCCCCCTGCTAGTTATCCCCTGTTTTCCTTCCCCAATTAAATCTCCAAACTTCAAAGCACTCGAAATCCCAACGCACTCCTCCTGAATGCTGAAGGAGGAAGGAGACTCCTCCGCCTTCATCACCGTCGGCCACTGCGCCGCCGCCACATGGCCGTCGTGGTGCGACTCCTGCCGCTCTGTTCCATGCTCTGTTTACTGCCAAGCCGACGCGGCTTACCTCTGCGGCGCCTGCGACACCTCCATCCACTCGGCCAACTCTCTGGCCCGACGCCACCACCGTGTTCCCGTCCTGCCCATCCCCGCCGGCGGCCTCTTCTTCGGCAGACCCGCCGCCCCTCCGCGTGAGTTTGTCAGGGGGATGGCCGGAGAGGAGGACGAGGAGGCGGAAAGAGAATGGGCTGTTGATTGGAGCAGGGGAGGACGTGGATGAGTATTTGGATCTGGTGGAGTTCAGTTCTTGTGAGGAAGAAAGGGATAAGCTTTGTGAGGAGAGAGTGGAGAAGAAGAAGAAGGGGTCGGAGAAGTATGAGACGCCGGAGGAGATCGGCGGCGTTGTGCCGGTGCAGTGTCTTGCCGGAGAAGAAGAGGGGCAGCTGGTTCAGAGTTTTCAGATGGGGTACGAAGGATTCGAAGGAGGAGGGATGGATTACAGCAGCACGGCTTCTTCTCTTGGTCACAACGTACGTCACTACTCCTTTCTTTTGTTTTTTTAATTATGTTTATACACCGATTGGGTAATTTTATACCAGTAATTAATTTATATTATTATAATAAATTAAAATGATTGGATTTAAAGTATAGATCCTCTGTAATGCTACAAATAATTTCTGATTATTCGACAACTTTAAGATCCACAAAAGAAAATTTTATAACTATGAATGGATTATTATTATTATCATTATTATTATATATATAGGGTTAATTACCGGGGACCTCCCCTGGGAGTTTGCATAATTACAGGCTGTAGTGCTGCACCCATCTCTTTTTGAAATTACATTTAAATCACTTCTAAATTTATGGAATTTAAGAATTGCCCCATTTAAAAATATGTAAAATCAGCCAAATTTATGTCATTATATTCAATTTTAATCTTTATAATGACACTGCATTGAAATTGGTGTTGTTTTTCTTTGAAAATATAGATGAAATGTGATGAAATATGTCAAATTATTTTATAATATTTCAATGCTATCTTTTGTAATAGTTCTACATTGAAGGAGGTGCGATTTTACACTTTGTAATTAATCTAAAATCATTATAAAAAACTGAAATATTATAAAATAATTTGGTTGACTTTAACATTTTTCATCTATATTTCTAACGAAAGGGGCATTTTTGAGGACTGGCAAAACTAAAAGGGGAGGTAAATATAATTTTGAAATATTGAGGGGTATGGTGCAGCCTTTAATTATGCAAACTCCCAAAGAATGTCCCGATCAGGGACGGAGCCAAAAACCTTTTTTAGGGGGCATAAAATTTTAATGAAGTCTAAAAAGATACTCTAATAAGAAATACAATTTAAAACAATTTCAAGAAAGCAAGTCACTTTCAACTCAAATCCATCGATCTACGATAGATTCATCAATTTCAGTTACACATTTAAAACATGACAGTCTTAATAGACAAATGCTAGTGGTTTCTAGCACAACAGACAACAGTTGTGTAATTTACAATAATCAATCGATTTTTAAATTTTTCATTGACCCAAACATTGGAATAACCTTCCATCTATCAACTATCATTTCATAACTAGCCAGAAACAAACAATTTATATCATAATTTCACAGAATGATCAGAGTCAATAAGACTGATAAGAGGAAATAGTGTTCAAGATTCAAGAGACAAACATAAGACTGATAAAAGGAAATAACGAAATAGGGTTTTCACAGAATGATCCGGAGCGTTTTCTAAAATTACTCATAATTTCACATAATGATCTATGATGAAGAGGATCAAGATTCAAGAGACAAGCATATGACTGATAAGAGGAAATAACCAAATACGATTTTCAGATTTTCACCTTCACTCTGATGGAAATAGGGTTCCAGACTTCCAGTAGCCGGTGACTGTGACTCTGTGAGGATCAAGAAATACTGGAGACTGGACTATGGAATCTGGAAATCGGGGAGCCAGTCAAGCACGCGGCCTTGTACGCTTGGAGAGTTGGAGGAATAGTTGGCCTTTCGGGTGTCGCCGACAAAACGCGCGCGACACGCGCATGGAATTGCCGCTTGGCCCGAGAAACAAATGGGGACGGGCAGACGAAGATGGAGAGCGGCGGGATCGGCGAGGTTAGGGTTTTCACATTTCGGGTTTTCGCCGGAGATCAAGAGCCGTGCGCCGACCCCTGAAGGAGAAGGAGAGCGGCGGGATCGACTAGATTAGGGCTTTTCTCTGGTTCGCGAAAGGCGATTGCCGGTGCCTGTTTTTTTAAAGGCTTAATGAGATTTTTATTTTAATTAAAGGTTTTTTTTAAAAAAATTCTGGGGGGGGGCACGTGCACCCCCTGTCCTGAACATAAATTCGCCCATGGTCCCGGTACTTTTATATATATATATATATATATAAACGAGTGCCCGACACGGGTTCTGCCCTACAGTCAGGCGCGCACAGTACCGGCCGGTGACGGCGGGCTTCGCCCGCCCCAGCTCGATGCTCTCGGGCGGCCTTCGGCCGCATCCAGGAACTAGATGGGGGCGAAACCGACCGCCGACGACGGGTTTCGCCCGCCCCATCAAGGCGGGTTTCGCCCGCAACAAAAATTACATATGAGTACTCAAAATGACCGTAAAATAAATAATAAAATATTACAAGTTTTTAAAAAATTTTGTAAATACAATTATGAACATATTGACCCGTATGTTTTTTATTATAAAATATATAATTTTGACTTTAATAAAGTTGATTGATTTAATGTCATCACCTCGAAAATACCTTGCTTGAATAGACTGCTGACATGCCTAATGACAACCGGGTTTATCATAGTAGTTGTAGGAACTCTACTAAAAATTTTTTGAATTTAAATGGATTTTCATCTTTCACTTCTATTTTGTTCATGATAAGTTGTGGACTAATTAGCTTGAATGTACATTGTGATTTTAAGTTATTTGAACATAGATTATAACATATGTCAAGTCATAGGTAAAATAAATAAATCCAAATGAGGGCAAAAATTGGTATTCACTTCAATGAATGTTTCACCAAAGACAACTTTTTCTATTAATAGTGAAAGATATATATATATATATACATACATGCATATATACATACATACATCCATATATACATACATATACATACATACATACATACATTTATATGTATACATACATATACATACATATATATATATATATGTGTGTGTGTGTGTGTGTGTGTGTGTGTGTGTGTACAACTGTACATGTATATATGTATGTATGTATCTGTATGTATATGTATGTATCTGTATGTATCTGTATGTATGTATGTATGTATGTATATGTATGTATGTATATGTATGTAATCTTCCTCACCCAGATTCTGAGCTATCCCGGCCTTGCGAGTAAGTCATCTGCGGAACTCACCTATCGCCAAGTAACAAAGATACTCGCCCCTTCAACTCATCTATGAGCGAGTAATAAAGATACTCGCCTCTTCAAATCGCCTATGGGCGAGTAACATAGATACTCGCATCTTCACTTGTAGAACTCGCATATGGGCGAGTAAAAAAGATACTCTTCCTCTTTGAAGTCGCCAATCTCGCATATACTCGCCTATGGACGAGCTTGGGCGAGCAGAGGCTAGCTTGGGCGAGCAGATGCGAGTATGGGCGAATATCTTGCGAGTTTGGGCGAATATCTTGCGAGTTTGGGCGAGCAGACCCTTGGAACTCGCTGGTAGTAGCTGGATACTTGCATATACCCCCCCCCCCAGGATTTTTCTATAAATAAACCCTCAAGGGTACTAGAAATGGATTTTTGGAAGGGGCTGAGGTCCCCCCAAATGGATACTCGCCAAGTCCATGCCTGCCTAGTACCTCGCCCAGCCTTTTGGTTGTGTAGGGGAAGATTCTCCCAAACTTCCGGGTACGTGGTGGGACCTCCCTACTGGAGCACTTGTGGTGTGCTTATAAATAGTTTCCTCTCTCTATCATTAGTCATTTGAATTGTGACGTCGGATCGTAAAATCAGTAACCATAGGCTGCCTTGATCCGAATTTTGGAGTAGCAAATTTTCTCAGCTTCAACATATACATATACATCTATATATACATATGTACATATACATCTATATATATATATATATATATACAAGAGCGGAACAAGAAATTTTTCTTAACCCGAACACAATTTTAAAATAAATAATTAAATGCAATGCTTAAATAAAATTAAATTGATACTGCAATTAATAAAAAATTATTAACTAAAAAACACATGACATACCGTTCAACAGGCCACCTTTCGTGGACATACCCTATATATATATATACAGATACATACACGTACATGCAAACATGTACATGCAAACATGTACATGCAAACATGTACATGCAAACATGTACATGCATACATGTACATGCATACATGTACATCCATACATGTACATCCATACATGTACATCCATACATGTACATCCATACATGTACATCCATACATGTACATCCATACATGTACATCCATACATACATGTACATACATACATGTACATACCTACATGTATATACTTACATACATGTATATACATACATACATGTATATATATATGTACATGTGTATATATGTATATATGTACAACCCCGTATTCGCGAAGAGTGGGCCCCAAACAAGGCGGACGCGTTTTTAAGCTTTTTGGAGATTTTGCACTCTCGGTGGCCATTTTTGGCTCTGGCTTGGAAATATACTAGTAGGGGGAAAAATGTTACCTCCCCGCCCCCCCACCCGGTGGCCCCTTCTTTGAGGTAGGTGCAACGGATTGGCAGGGGCGAGACCGGCCCGGGGCTGGGTCCCGCCCGCCCCGCGGGCTGGTGGGGGTGAGACCGGCCCGGGGCCGGGTCCCGCCCGCCCCGCGGGCAGGTGGGGGCGAGACCGGCCCGGGGCCGGGTCCCGCCCGCCCCACGGGCTGGTGGGGCGAGACCGGCCCGGGCCGGGTCTCGCCCGCCCCGCGGGCAGGTGGGGGGGCGAGACCGGCCCGGGGCCGGGTCTCGCCCGCCCCGCGGGCTGGTGGGGGCGAGACCGGCCCGGGGCCGGGTCTCGCCCGCCCTGCGGTTTGGCAAGTGGGCTCTCCCCATCCTTGGCCCCCTTTGGGCCTTGTCGTTACTGTTTTGCCCCCGGGATGTTTTTACCTCTTTGCCCCCCGGCGTGACGGTTTCCTATTGGCCCAAGGCTTATTTGCCTTGGGGGCGTTTCAGACATTATGGGTCATGTGCTTGGGAAAAACTATAAATAGACTCCCTTAGGTGCCTTGGAGAGGGGCCTTTTCTTAGTTTTCTCCTCCCTTAGCTTATTCTTGGTAGAGTTGAGAGAGCTCTTCAAGGCACCCTAGCTCGAGCATTGGCTAGGGAGGGGAATAGCTCAGGTAGCCTTCCGGGTGTGAGGTGGGACCTCCGCGCTAGAGCCGAGGGTCTGTTCCTAGTTTCCCAAGTCTTCGGTCCGTGACGTTCCTCCGAGTGTAGTAGGTGTGAGGTCACCCCTCTTTTGGGACCCCGAACTCCACGAGAGACCAAGTTTTTGGTTTCAACACTTTGGTGCGGTGAGCGTGGAGAGTGACCAACACAGAAGATCTCGAGAGAGTGTCATGACGGGAGGTCAAGGAGGTAGTGATGATCTCAGCGAGCTCCCCACCCCAGGACCCTTCGTGGGGAGGCAAGAGTTCATGGCCTCCATCCAGGGCATCATGGAGATGTTGCGAAGCATTGCTCCTCAGGGTGGCATCTCCACCCCGACCCCCCAGGAGTTAGCTCCCCCTCTCGACGAGTCGACTCCCAGGGGTCTAGGCGGGATGACCCCAGCAGGGGGAGAAGGAAGTGCACCAGGAAGAAGGCCAGGGAAGGAGAGGATGGGAGATGGGGTCGAGCGAGACCTCACCCGCCGGGAGCTGTTCTCCAGCCCGGCGAGTACCAACCTCCCAGGCGAGCAGGCCGCGCGAGTAGAAGTGGCGAGACCACCCCTTAAGGGGTCACCCTTCAGCGAGCTGATCATCTCAGCTCCCGTTCCCGAGGGGTTCAGAGAGCCAGACATAGCTTACTATTCCGGGAAGGATGATCCCGTCCAACACTTGCAATGGTTCGAGGATGCGGTCTCCATCAGGCCGATGACAAATGCCTTTAAGTGTCGCCTCTTTGCGATCTCGTTGAAGGAGAAGGCAAGGGACTGGTTCCATCAACTCCCTCCAAGGTCGATCTACGGGTTCGAGGACTTGAGCCGGAGCTTCCAGCTTCGCTTCTCCACCTCCAAGAAGAGGAAGAGGAGTCCCGAGTCCATCTTCCTGATAAGGCAGGGGGCCGAGGAGTCGCTGGCCCGTTACGTTGACAGGTTCCAAGAAGAGATCTTGGAGGTCCAAGAGATGTCCGGGTATGCTCTCCAGATGGCCTTCACCGTTGGGCTGAAGGAGGGCTTATTCAAGATGAGCTTGACTCGGAAGGCCCCCCTTTCCTTCGAAGAGCTGATGGAAAGGGCGGCAGAGGAGATAGCCATGGAGGCGGTCAACCCATCATTTGTCAAAAAGTTGGCAAGGCTAACAGAGGCGGAGTCGAGGGAGCAAGGAGGCGCAAGACATCAGGAAGGAAGAAGGAGAGAGGAGCAGAGAGCTCAGGGGTTCCAGGGACAGGAGGGTCCAGAACCAGGTTGGAGGCAGCAGGGAGGACCCATTCAGGGTCCAGGAAGAGGTCACAACCAAGGTGGGGGGGGGATTTTCATGAAGGCCGAGGGAGGTTCAACTTTCGAAGGCAAGCCCCTAGGCAACTCCTACCCCCGCCACAGCAAGCGATTGAAATTGGTCGAAGGGAGAGGAGGAACCGCACGGGAAGGAGAAGAGTCAGAGTAGAGTTACCCTACTATGAGTTCCACCAGGAGGAAGGCCACGCAACATCCACTTGCCCCGAATTTCTGGAGTTGAGAAGGACAAGAGCTCCAGCACTGCAACCTCATCAGCCTCAACAAGCGCAAGACCCGGTACGGATTGAAGAAGTCCGACATGAGGCAATAGAGGAGAGATGTGAGGATAGGGTTGATGTGGGCACCCGGGGAAGGATCAGATGATTCATGGGGAAGAGGGAGGTAAGAGAGAAGTGAATCGTCTCTTTGTAATGAACTTAGCTTGCGTTGTATCAGCTATGATTAATGGTAGAAACCACCGAAAAATATTTATGGTCCATGAAAGGTCTCACTCCGAGATGGATTCCGCTGCCAGGCTCTCATCTAGCTGGCAGGGCAGGATGATCTCTCGGAGGGTGGGAAGGTCTCGCTCCGAGATGGATTCCGCTGTCAGGCTCTCACTAGCTGGCAGGGCAGGTTGATCTCTCGTGGAGGCTAAGTCCTTTAGCTCCGAGATGGATTCCGCTGCCAGGCTCTCACTAGCTGGCAGGGCAGGTTGATCTCTCGTGGAGGCTAAGTCCTTTAGCTCCGAGATGGATTTCGCTACCAGGCTCTCACTAGCTGGCAGGGCAGGTTGATCTCTCGTGGAGGCTAAGTCCTTTAGCTCCGTGATGGATTCCGCTGCCAGGCTCTCACTATCTGGCAGGGCAGGTTGATCTCTCATGGAGGCTAATTCCTTTAGCTACGAGATGGATTCCGCTGTCAGGCTCTCACTAGCTGGCAGGGCAGATTGATCTCTCGTAGCGGCTAAGTCCTTTAGCTCCGAGATGGATTCCGCTGTCAGGCTCTCACTAGCTGGCAGGGCAGGTTGATCTCTCGTGGAGGCTAAGTCCTTTAGCTCCGAGATGAATTCCGCTGTCAGGCTCTCACTAGCTGGCAGGGCAGGTTGATCTCTCGTGGAGGCTAAGTCCTTCAGCTCCGGGATGGATTCCGCTGTCAGGCTCTCACTAGCTGGCAGGGCAGGTTGATCTCTCGTGGAGGCTAAGTCCTTTAGCTCCGAGATGGATTCCGCTGCCAGGCTCTCACTAGCTGGCAGGGCAGGTTGATCTCTCGTGGAGGCTAAGTCCTTTAGCTACGAGATGGATTCCGCTGCCAGGCTCTCACTAGCTGGCAGGGCAGGTTGATCTCTTGTAGAGGCTAAGTCCTGTAGCTCCGAGATGGATTCCGCTGCCAGGCTCTCACTAGCTGGCAGGGCAGGTTGATCTCTCATGGAGGCTAAGTCCTTTAGCTCCGAGATGGATTCCGCTGTCAGGCTCTCACTAGCTGGCAGGGCAGGTTGATCTCTCGTGGAGGCTAAGTCCTTCAGCTCCGGGATGGATTCCGCTGCCAGGCTCTCACTAGTTGGCAGGGCAGGTTGATCTCTCGTGGAGGCTAAGTTCTTTAGCTCCGAGATGGATTCCGCTGCCAGGCTCTCACTAGCTGGCAGGGCAGGCGTACCTCTCGTGGAAGCCCAAGTCCCTTCGCTCCGGGGTGGTCCCGCTGCCAGGCTCCCACTAGCTGGAAGGGCCAGTGGTACCTCTCGTAGAGCAAGTGTTTGCACCCCCGAGGCCGAGGCTCTCATTAGCTGGCTTGACATGTTGGCTACTCGGGGAGGTTGAGTGTTTCCGCTCCGAGGCCGTCTCGTCACCCAGGCTCCCATTAGCTGGCTTGACAGGTTGACCCCTCCGGAGTCGCGCGCAAAAAGTACACTCCGCGAATACGTGGGGTTGGACGTTTCTTTCCGAGCTTGTGCCAACCTCGAAAAGAGCGGGGATTGTGTACAACCCCGTATTCGCGAGGAGTGGGCCCCAAACAAGGCGGACGCGTTTTTAAGCTTTTTGGAAATTTTACACTCTCGGTGGCCATTTTTGGCTCTGGCTTGGAAATATACTAGTAGGGGGAAAATTTTTACCTCCCCCCGGTGGTCCCTTCTTTGAGGCAGGTGCAACGGATTGGCAGGGGTGAGACCGGCCCGGGGCTGGGTCCCGCCCGCCCCGCGGGCTGGTGGGGCGAGACCGGCCCGGGGCCGGGTCTCGCCCGCCCCGCGGGCAGGTGGGGGCGAGACCGGCCCAGGGCCGGGTCTCGCCCGCCCCGCGGGCAGGTGGGGGCGCGACCGGCCCGGGGCCGGGTCCCGCCCGCCCCGCGGGCTGGTGGGGGCGAGACCGGCCCGGGGCCGGTCCCGCCCGCCCCGCGGGCTGGTGGGGGCGAGACCGGCCTGGGGCCGGATCTCGCCCGCCCCGCGGGCTGGTGTGGGGGGGGGGGGGGAGACCGGCCCGGGGCCGGGTCTCGCCCGCCCCGCGGGCTGGTGGGGACGAGACCGGGCCGGGGCCGGGTCTCGCTCGCCCTGCGGTTTGGCAAGTGGGCTCTCCCCATCCTTGGCCCCCTTTGGGCCTTTTCGTTACCGTTTTGCCCCCGGGATGTTTTTACCTCTTTACCCCCCGGCGTGACGGTTTCCTATTGGCCCAAGGCTTATTTTCCTTGGGGGCGTTTCAGACATTATGGGTCATGTGCTTGGGAAAAACTATAAATAGACCCCCTTGGGTGCCTTGGAGAGGGGCCTTTTCTTAGTTTTCTCCTCCCTTAGCTTCTTCTTGGTAGAGTTGAGAGAGCTCTTCAAGGCACCCTAGCTCGAGCATTGGCTAGGGAGGGGAAGAGCTCAGGTAGCCTTCCGGGTGTGAGGTGGGACCTCCGCGCTAGAGCCGAGGGTCTGTTCCTAGTTTCCCAAGTCTTCGGTCCGTGACGTTCCTCCGAGTGTAGTAGGTGTGAGGTCACCCCTCTTTTGGGACCCCGAACTTCACGAGACACCAAGTTTTTGGTTTCAACAATATACACATACATATGTATATATATACTTACATGTATATATACACTTACTGTACAACCCCGTATTCGCCCCTAATAGTTTTAAGCTTTTTGGACATATGAGCACTCTCGGTGGCCAATATTGGCTCTAACTTGGAAATATACTAGTAGGGGGAGGAAGAATCAGCATCTTCCCCGGCCCTTTAGAGGAGCGGGTGCGACAAGATGGTCGGCACCCCCCCTGGCTTGCTAGGTGCGAGGTGGGATGGCGAGACTGGCTGGAGACCAGGATCCCGCCCCCGGCACCCTGGCCTTGGGCAGGGGCGAGACCGGGCGGCCAACCCTCTCGCCCAGGCGGCTAGCCCGCGGGGCGAGACCGGGCAGCCGGCCCTCTCGACCCAGGCGGCTAGCCCGCGGGGCGAGACGGGGCAGCCGACCCTCTCGCCCCAGGTGGCTAGCCCGCGGGGCAAGACGGGGCAGCCGGCCCTCTCGCCCCAGGCGGCTAGCCCGGGGGCGAGACCGGGCGGCCAGCCCTCTCGCCCGAGGTAGCTAGCCCGCGGGGCGAGACCAGGCGGCCAGCCTTCTCGCCCCCGGAGGCTAGTCCATGGAGGGTTCGCCCTCCGCCCCCTAGACCCCTGTGGACCATGCTTTTACCGTTGTGTCCCCCGTGGGTAGAATTACCTCTTTATCCCCCGGCGCGGCTGTTTTCAATTGGTCCAATGTGTATTTGGCGTATGTGTATTTCGGGCATTTTGGCGCATGAGATTTGGAAAACTATAAATAGACCCTTAGGGGTGCCTTGGGAGAGGATCACTGGATCACTTCTTCATTCTCTCTTCTTCCTTCAAAGCACCCTAGCTCAAGCATTGGCTAGGAAGGGGAAGACCTCAAAGGTCTTCCGGGTGTGAGGTGGGACCTCCGCGCTAGAGCCGAGGGTCTGTTCATAGTTTCCTAAGTCTCCGGTCTGTGACGTTCTCCTGAGTGTAGTAGGTGTGAGGTCACCCCTTTCTAGGGACCCCGAACTCCAAGAGGTCATTTTTGGCTTCAGCACTTTGGTGCAGTGAGCGTGGAGAGTTACCAGCACAGAAGATCTCGGGAGAGTGTCATGACTGGAGGTCAGGTAGGTAGTGATGATCTTGGCGAGCTCCCCAGCCTAGGACCCTTTGTGGGGAGGCAAGAGTTCATGGCCTCCATCCAAGGCATCATGGAGACGCTGCGAAGCATTGCTCCTCAGGGTGGCAGCTCCACCCCAACCCCCCATGAGCTAGCTCCCCCCCCCCTCTCGACGAGATGACCCCAGCGGGGGAGAAGGAAGTGCACCAGGAAGAAGGTCGGGAAGGAGAGGATGTGAGAAGGGGTCGAGCGGGACCTCACCGGCCGGGAGTTGTTCTCCAGCCCGGCGAGTACCAACCTCCCAGGCGAGCAGGCCGCGCGAGTAGAAGTGGCGAGACCACCCCTTAGGGGATCACCCTTCAACGAGCTGATCATCTCAGCTCCCGTTCTCGAGGGGTTCAGAGAGCCAGACATGGCTTACTATACCAGGAAGGATGATCCCGTCCAGCATCTACAGTGGTTCGAGGATGTCGTCTCCATCAGGCCGATGACGGACGCCTTCAAGTGTTGCCTCTTTGCGATCACGTTGAAAGAGAAGGCAAGAGACTGGTTCCATAAACTCCCTCCGAGGTCGATCTATGAGTTCGAGGACTTGAGCCGGAGATTTCAGCTTCGCTTCTCCACCTCCAAGAAGAGGAAGAGGAGTCCCGAGTCCATCTTCCTGATAAGGCAGGGGGCCGAGGAGTCGCTGGCCCGTTACGTTGACAGGTTCCAAGAGGAGATCTTGGAGGTCCAGGAGATGCCAGGGTATGCTCTCCAGATGGCCTTCACCGTTGGGTGATACGCGCAAAATAGAGCTTGAAAACGCAAGTATACGTGCCGTACAAGTAATACAGAGTGAGTGAGATCGTTCCCACGGAGAAGTGATGGGTTTAGTGCTTACAATTACTAGCTACACCGTTTTTATGAATCCAAGTAAAACGATTAATTGATTTTCTGAAAATAGATTAAAACTTTTAGATATATATTAAAACTAATTTAACTAGATCTTAAAGTAATTTCTTAGCAATTAGAGAAAATAGCCTTGCATTTCTGATTTCATATGTGTAACATGATGGTGATAAAATAAATATTTCATTTGGTTGAACTTTGGATTATCATGCGATGATTTTTAAAGAAGAACCCTTTATCTCTCGATACAAGGAGTCTTAATATCTACGCAACCCTAGTTATCTCTAACTTAGGAAAAACGAAAATATTATGAAGTGCAAGAATCAAATTCGCAAGCCTAAAAAGGAAATCTCTTTCACTTTTCAAAACTCAATAGATCTTGTGATGCACGCACGTTTCTCCTCTCTCGACTCTTGAAACGCCGTAAAAATAAAGAAATGTTGGTTAATGATTCGCATTGCTCATCTCTCGATTCTCGCACTGCGATAAACTAGCCCTTAAATTAACATTACGCCGCTCTTCTCTCGATTCTCGCGGCGCAATACAATAAAGAGACATGATCCAACAATTTCACCATAAAAATCACAAGATCCATAAAGATAATCACAAAGCAAACCCAAAATCAAAGATGTTCATCATCAAAATACACATACTACTCTCATCATGCAAGACTAGAGAGTTTTAGTTCATGACTGCGGGGAAATAACACAAAACTGAAGAGATCTTACTAAACATTTCGAAAGAAATGCGAATCTTCCCTTCTCCAGTGATGTGGAAGCGTTTCCTTCAGCCCGAACGCCAAGACTGGACTGGTTCTTCCTTGGCCGAATTCTTCTTCCTGCAGTTTTTCTCTTCCTCTAATGGCTGTCCAAGAATGGAATAAAATCCCCCCCTTTATGGCTGAAATTTTCCTCTTTTAAACTTTCCCTCTCTTTCTCCTAGTGGGCCCCACATCCAGTCATTTTAAAATGCTGAATGGATGCTTTAAAATAGGTTGTAACTGTCCAAAACTTGGCATTTTTGGATTTGAATTTCCTGTAACTGCCAAAAATGTTGTGAATATGTTGCAACATTTCTGGTGCTGTTTTTTTCTTCTGCATAGTTTGACCTGCCAGCATTTGTTGAGAATATGTTGCAACATTTTTCCCAGATTTTTCACAATACTTAGTCTTCAATCCTTGACTCAAATTCTCCCCGAATCCTATCATAAAAACATATAAACAATGAGAGTACAAACATTGTGACTCCAAATCATGCGGTAATTGGATTTTATCTACTTTTCATGTAAAAATATCACATAACAAGGCTAAAAATGGTTAAAATAGAGATGAAGATAACTTCTTTTTGCGAAGTTATCATTGGGCTGAAGGAGGGCTTCTTCAAGATGAGCTTGACCCGGAAGGTGTAACGCCCCGAAACTCAAAAGAGCGACGGGAGGCGTTTTGGGCCAAATCTGGTATTTGGCAGGGGCACACGGCCTGGGACACGGGCGTGTCCCAGGGCGTGTCAGGCTCGAGTCGACGATTTGGCCGCGATGTCGGCGAAATTTGGAGTCGACGATCGTCGAGAAGCGAACACAGCCTGAGACACGGGCGTGTCTCAGGGCGTGTCGAGCCCGTGTCGACGATCGGCCCGGGAGTCGACATTTTCTCTCGACGATGTGTCGAGACAAGGCACACGACCTAGGACACGGGCGTGTCCAAGTCCGTGTCGGGTGGTCGACGAACTTCGCTCGACGAAGTGTCGAGACCGTGAACACAACCTGGAGCCCAGGCATGTTCGGGTTTGACACGGACGTGTCAAATAGGACACGGGCGTGTCCAAGACCCGTGTGAGTCTCGGGTTGTTTTCGGGGCTGTGTCGTTGGGGGCACACGGCCGACCACACGGTCGTGTCAGTTGGAACACAGGCGTGTCAGGTCGAACACGGGTGTGTCGGATGCCCGTGTGTTTTTCGAGACGCGTCGATTTTGATGGCGAATAAGGGACACGACCCTGGACATGGGTGTGTCACAGGCAGTGTGCTGCCCAGGTTTTACTTTTCAGCTACGAATCGTAGCCATTCGTTTCCTTATTTTGGGATCCGACGGTTGGGGGTTGTTCCTACTGGGATATACCCGGGATTGGGCCTTTGAAACCCTCATTTCACTTGAGAGGTTCTCTTTCTAAAGTATAGTGAGAGAGGAGAGCAAAGGAGGAAGAAGAAGCTTAGATCTGGTCTTTGGAGGAGCTTCGGAGCT
Organism: Platanthera guangdongensis; assembly: GCA_039583875.1. Taxonomy (NCBI): domain Eukaryota; kingdom Viridiplantae; phylum Streptophyta; class Magnoliopsida; order Asparagales; family Orchidaceae; genus Platanthera; species Platanthera guangdongensis. Next base: position 147,672,808 of record CM077154.1, read on the forward strand.
CCAAATCGCAAACCGACTTCGGATCTACGGAGGCAAAGAGAGTGCGGTGCTTTTCGTCCGCTTACATTTCCATGGCGCCAAAGAAGAACGCTAGCGTAACGATTCTCTTCTTGAGCATGTGAAGCTCTCCTTCTTTGCATAGGAAGCCCGTTCTCGCGAGTTTACGGTGCGTTGGAGGCGTTCCTTCGGGTAGATATGTAAAGTCCCAGTTGTTTAGAGTCCGTATTCGAGAACGGACATATGCATGATGTGTGAAGCCTATCCGGACATGTTGGTCTGGATCGATGATGTTGCATTGCATAAATGCCGGAGAAGACTCCGTGCGATTGTTTGTTTTTCGGGTTTTCTACGTGGTAGATTGCAACAGGGAGCTTTGGGGATTAACACTAAGGTGCACCCGAAAAACTGGGCGGATGCGTGATCTTGCCAACTTGGTGGCCTGGGAGCCAACTTGAACATAACCGGGTTATGTGAAGTGTAATGGAAACGAGACTCGAGAGAAGTTTGACCCGCGCATATGACTTAAATTTTCGTTGTGAAGTGAGCACGGGTTAGATGGAACCGTACTCGTTCTATGTCGTTCGGTTAAAGAGACCTAAGGGTACGTGGCACTTGCCGTTGGCATAGATGAGGGTCTTCAGCGGTCTATGACTTAAATTGACGTGACTCATGCTAAGAAGACAAAATGCTCATAGTGTGGCCATCAAAGTGGCGGTGGTGAGATCAGAATGTCTATGGCTTAAATTGACGTGACATCGACCGGTTCACCGAGAATGTGCCCTGAGTGCACGAGGTGTATGGCCGTGCGAGCCAACGCCTGTGATGTAATGTATATTTATATACTGCTTGGTTTTGCTAATAGGTGCAGGGAAGGAGCATCGCCGCCCCGAATTGGGTGCGGGATCGTTATAATTTGGTCAGCATTGCTGACCGTTGCTTTGTTTGCCACCGTGCGGTGGTTTGTTGCTTGCAGGTGCTGCTGGACCAAGCGGTCAATAGCGGGCTAAAGCCCAAATTGCGAAGCCGGCCCTTGAAGGCCTAATTGGAGTGTTTACTTGCTTTTATTCATGTATGACCGGCCTGCGTGTCGTGGTATGGAAAACATGTAATATTGAGTAAACCATTTTGTAAGGCCTTAAGACCAGTACTTGTGTATGTACTACATTCCTATTTGGTGTATTTAGTGGACATTCATGCTTGTTGCTGGGTTCTTTTAATTGCAACTATTTAAACTGCTTCCGCTAGAATGCTCTGTGTAGGACGTTATGATTGGTTGGATGGTTTCCATTGAGTAACCACCCGGTCTGTCTGTGGTATATTGCGTCGGGCCCCGGCCGGACCTACTGTTATATGCTATGCGACGGATAGGGGGTGTTACAATTTGGTATCAGACTACTGGTTTTGGTCGGGCTTAAGATGAATTCTTGGGCGAATTCTTTTTAAGGGGTGGTGAGCACATGTATGTGCGTCATCGTTATAACAACAAAAGAACCCATGAATGTCTACTTAGGAATGAAAATACACGTGTTTGAGGAACATGCGCGTTCCTATAATTGCTTTTGCAATTTTGTTTGGTCGCTTAACGGTGTTTTGTACCACTATAGGTGACCAGAAGTGGTGCTGGGCTGTCGGAACGTCGAGTTTCTGAGGCTAGCAGTGCACCAGATGTTGCTCCTGCAACACCTCCATCGGCTGATACCATATGATTGGTGGTCGAAGCAGTGTTGGCAATGGTTAATGCGCAGCCTGCAAGGTAAATGCAGCAGCCCGCTCTTGCGATGGAGCAGGTACCTCTTCCAGAGGTTGAGCCGAGGCGAGTGGAGCAGGTAGTAGTGGAGCCGTTGGTGCCAAGGAGGGCAACCGAGAGACAGCTCAAACATGTCATGAGCTTTAATCCTCCGTTATTCTTGGGGTTGGGAACCCCATCTCAAGCTGAAGACTGGCTTTCAAGGGTGAAGAGAGTCATGACAGCAACAGAGACGGAGGAGTGGAAAATGACCACTATTGCTACTTTCCTTCTGGACGGTGAAGCGAGATTGTGGTGGGAAGGATTGGAGCTGCTTCATTTGAGAGGTAGACAACTTACATATGTCCCGATGGAAGAGTTCTCGGGATTGTTCTTAGCAAGGTACCTCCCTTCTACTCAGAGGATTTCGATGGAGAACGAGTTTCTGAAGTTGGTTCAAGGGGACAGTAGCGTGGATGAATATCTCCATGAGTTTACTTGTTTGAGTCGATATGCTAGCTCCACCATCGCGGATGAGGAGCGCAAGACGAATCGATTCTATGAAGGGTTGTGAGATGAGTTGAGGTTACTACTCTCGGGGCCGATGACGCAGGGTTTCTTGACCTTGGTCAACACGGTCCGGTCCTTGGAGAAGGACATGAAGAATGTACACGCAAATAAAAGCTTGGGTGATAAGAAATCTGAGTTCAAAGTGTCGACTACTTCAAAGTCCGGCTATCGAAGATTCCACAAGAAGCATAGGACTTCGGGTCCAGCTCCCTCCTCTGATGCTTCTGGGGCGACTACGGGTCGTACCCCGGGTGCATGTTTTACTTGTGGAAAGTCGGGGCACTTTGCCCGCGATTGTTGGAGCGGACGTCCCAAGTCCGAAAGGAAGCCGGGAGCAACATACGAAGAGAAGGGCAAGGCGGTGGAGTCAATCGCGTCCCATTATGCTCCGACCCAACCAAGGGTGTATAATCTTGGCCAACAGGAGGCCATCAAACAGGCGGATGTGGTGACAGGTACGGTTTAATTTATAGCAAGTTAATTTTTTTAAATTCATATTATGCACATGTTACCTTACCACTGCTTGTTTAGGATTTGTTTTGATGTGTGAAAATCCGGCAAGAGCACTCTTTGATACAGGAGCTTCACACTCCTTCTTGTCCGAAGGATTTATATCACGCATCGGAGTACCTTCTTCGATGGCGAAGGATAAGTTGGATGTATTGTTGCCCAATGGGTGTTCGATGCGTGCAGATAGAATCTGCACTGTTAAGATTCGCATTGGGAATCAAGAGTTCGATCTGCAAGCGTCGTTACTACCGTTGGTGGAGTTCGACGTTATATTTGGCATGGACTGGCTCTCGGAGCAGCAAGCCTATATTGATTGCGGTCACAAGGAAGTCAAGTTGGGACCAAGTCGTGAGACGACTTTTACGGGCTTGAAGGGGTCGAGCAAGATGTTGATGTCTGCTCTTCAGGTGGTGAAGGCGGTTCGTGTCGGTGCAGAACTGTTCTTTACACTAGTGGAAGTTGCAAAGCCGAAGCCCGCGTTGGATAGTATTTCAGTGGTATCGGAGTACCCTGATGTGTTCCCTAGAGATCTTCATGGAGCCCCGCAGCAGCGGGAGATAGATTTCACGATTGAGCTAGTGCCAGGTACAAAGCCTGTGTCACGATCTCCGTATCGGCTAGCACCTAAGGAAATGGCGGAGCTGAAGGTGCAACTGCAAAAGTTGTTGAAGCAAGGGTATGTGCGCCCAAGTTCTTCGCCTTGGAGCGCGTCAGTCCTCTTTGTTCAGAATAAGGACGGAAGCTTGAGGCTATGTATTGATTATCGGGAGCTCAACAAGTTGACAGAAAAGAACAAGTACCTGATCCCCTAGATCGATGATCTTTTTGATCAGTTGGTCGGGTCGACGGTGTACTCAAAGTTGGACCTCAAGTCTGGGTACTATCAGCTGCGAATAAGGGAGAGTGATATCCCGAAGACAGCGTTAAGTATGAGATACGAGCATTATGAGTTTACGGTCATGCCGTTTGGGCTGACTAATGCGCCGTCAGTGTTCATGGATTTGATGAACAGGACCTTCAGGGAGTACTTGGACCATTTTGTGATCGACTTCATCGACGATATTTTGGTGTACTCGCAGAGTGAGGAAGATCACTTCAAGCATCTTCATTTGATTTTGGAGACGCTAAGGAGGAATCAATTGTATGCCAAGTTCTCGAAGTGCGAGTTTTGGTTACTCTCAGTGGCGTTCCTCGGTCATATATGAGTGGGGGAGGGTATTGCAGTGGATCCGGCGAAGATTGTTGCGATACAGGAGTGGCCTGAGCTTTCCATGGTAGCGGAAGTCGGAGCTTTCTGGGGCTTGCCGCTTATATGCGCTTCGTAGAGAACTTCTCGCTGATAGCGTTACCTCCACTACTTGACGAGGAAGGAGCAGAAGTTCGTTTGGACGCCGGAGTGCGCGCGAGCTTTTGAGGAGGTGAAATGTCGGTTGACCACAACGCCTGTGTTGAGTTCGCCGAGTGGGACCGAAGGTTATGAGATTTATAACGATACTTCAGGCAGCGGTTTGGGTTGCGTGCTACTGCAACACGGAAGTGTGATAGCTTATGGCTCGAGACAGCTGAAAGTGCACGAGAGGAATTATCCGGTCCATGACTTGGAGTTAGCGGCCGTGATTTTTGCCTTGAAGCTGTGGAGACATTATTTGTACGGTGTGAAGATTAATATCTACACCGATCTTAATACCTGAAGTATTTGATTGATCAGAAAGATCTGAATATGCGGCAGCGTAGATGGATGGAGTACCTGAGGGACTATACATTTAAGATCCACTATGTGCCTGGTAAGGGTAATGCGGTTGCGGACGCGTTGAGTCGCCGAGCCCCAGCTCAAGCCAATTGGCTATCGGTGCATGATGAGCGGTTGGTTCGGGAGTTGGAGGCGTTGGAGATTTCTTGCGTGGATAAGCAAGCAAGTGCTGAAGCACTCTTGAATTGGACTGAAGTTCAATATGAGCTAGTTGATCGGATTCGGCAGGCTTTGGATATGGATGTCCATATGAAGCAGTTCATGATAGAGGCTCTGGATGAGTCAAATTCTCAATTCGTTGTGGAGGACAGATTGCTTTGGAAAGACGGTCGTCTGTGCGTCCCAAATGTGGGCAATTTGCGGGTGGAATTGTTGTACGAGGCACACCATACCAAGTACTCGATTCACCCGGGGAGCACAAAGATGTACCGCCACGTTAAGAAACTGTTTTGGTGACCGGGTTTGAAAAAGGATGTGGCACTCTACGTAGCGAAGTGCCAAACTTGCGCCTTGGTGAAGGCGGAATGCCAAAAGCCAGGAGGATTTCTGAAGTCCTTGCCTATTCCGGAGTAGAACATTCGACAACATCACTATGGACTTTATGCACATTTTGCCAAGGTCGCAAAAGGGGAACGACGCCATCTGGGTGGTCGTAGATCGGCTAACGAAGGCGTCACATTTCATTCCGCATAGGAAGGATGATCCGGTGGAGAAGTTGGCAAACTAAAATGTATGTGGATAATATTGTACGACTTCATGGTGTGCCCCGCAGCATCGTGAGTGACCGAGATGGGCGGTTCACGTCAATGATTGGAGGCTTGTGCAGCAAATATTCGGAACAAAGTTAAAATTCAGCACAGCCTTTCATCCGCAAACAGATGGGCAGACCGAGAGGGTCAATAAAACTATGGAAGACATGCTCCGCATGTGTGTCTTGGACTTTGGAAATCAATGGGAAGACCATCTTTATTTGGTAGAATTTGCGTACAACAATAGCTACCAGACGAGTATTCAAATGGCGCCCTTCGAGGCCCTATATGGTAGAAAATGTCGCACGCCGTTGTCTTGGTTAGAAACGGGTGAGTCAAAGTTGTACAAGCGCCAAGAGGTAGAAGATGCTACTTCTTTGGTGAGAACCATTCAGGAGAGGCTGCAAATCGCTCAGGACCGTCAGGCGAAGTACTATAATGTTAAGCACAGGAACGTGGAGTTCGCTGTGGGCGACTGGGTGTACTTAAAGATCAAGTCGTTCAAGGGTGTCTCACGGGTGCGGCGATTGAAAAAGCTAAGCCTGAGGTACCTTGGGCCGTTTGAGATTTTGGAGCGGGTTGGTGAAGCAGCCTATCGGTTGAAGCTTTTAGTGGAGCTTAGTGGTTTACATGATGTATTCCATATATCGGTGCTACGGAAGGCGGTGCAAGAACCTTCGCAAGTGATCGCGGTTGATCAAGTGCAGGTGGATAGTGGTTTGACGACAAAAGTCAAGCCCGTGCGGATTGAGGACTCGAAGGTCAAGCGGCTACGCAATAAAGAGATCAGGATGGTCAAGGTCCGATGGGACAATTGCGGTCGAGAGGGGCTCTCTTGTGAATGAGAGCAGACTATGCTTGACGAGTATCCAGAGTTGTTCCGCTCAGGTACAAATTTTGGTTTTGTACTTATCTTTATGTAATTTCGTGGATGAAATTCTTTTAAGAGGGGGAAAGTTGTAACACCACGAAACTCAAAAGAGCGACGGGAGGCGTTTTGGGCCAAATCTGGTATTTGGCATGGGGCACACGGCCTGGAACACGGGCGTGTCCCAGGGCGTGTCAGGCTCGAGTCGACGATTTGGCCGCGATGTCGACGAAATTTGGAGTCGACGAACGTCGAGCAGCGAACACACGGCCTGAGATACGGGCGGTCTCAGGGCGTGTCGTGAGCCGTGTCGACGATCGCCCGGGAGTCGACATTTTCGCTCGACGATGTGTCGAGACAAGGCACACGGCCTAGGACACGGGCGTGTCCAAGGCCGTGTCGGGTGTCGACGAACTTCGCTCGACGAAGTGTCGAGACCGTGAACACGGCCTGGAGCCCAGGCGTGTTCGGGTTTGACACGGGCATGTCAAATAGGACACGGGCATGTCCAAGACCCGTGTGAGTCTCAGGTTGTTTTCGGGGCTGTGTCGTTGGGGGAACACGGCCGACCACACAGCCGTGTTAGTTGGAACACGGGCGTGTCAGGTCGAACACGGGCGTGTCGGATGCACGTATGTTTTTCGAGACGCGTCGATTTTGACGGCGAATGAGGGACACGGGCGTGTCGCAGGCCGTGTTCGGCCCAGGTTTTAGTTTTCAGCTATGAATCGTAGCCATTCGTTTCCTTATTTTGGGATCCGACGGTTGGGGGTTGTTCCTACTGGGATATACCCGGGATTGGGCCTTTGAAACCCTCATTTCACTTGAGAGGTTCTCTTTCTAAAGTAGTGAGGAGATGGAGAGCAAAGGAGGAAGAAGAAAAGCTTAGATCTGGTTTTGGAGGAGCTTCGGAGCTCCAAATCGCGAACCGACTTCGGATCTACGGAGGCAAAGAGAGTGCGGTGCTTTTCGTCCGCTTACATTTCCATGGCACCAAGGAAAAACGCTAGCGTAACGATTCTCTTCTTGAGCATGTGAAGCTCTCCTTCTTTGCATAGGAAGCCCGCTCTCGCGAGTTTGCGGTGAGTTGGAGGCGTTCCTTTGGGTAGATATGTAAAGTCCCCGTTGTTTAGAGTCCGTCTTCGAGAACGGACATAAGCATGATGTGTGAAACCTATCCGGACATGTTGGTCTGGATCGGTGATGTTGCATTGCATAAATGCCGGAGAAGACTCCGTGCGATTGTTTGTTTTTCGGGTTTTCTACGTGGTAGATTGCAACAGGGGGCTTTGGGGATTAACCCTAAGGTGCACCCAGAAAACTGGGCGGATGCGTGATCTTGCCAACTTGGTGGCCTGAGAGCCAACTTGAACATAACCAGGTATGTGAAGTGTAATGGAAAAGGGACTCGGGGAAGTTTTTGACCGCGCATATGGCTTAAATTGTCGTTGCGATGTGAGCACGGGTTATATGGACCGTACCCGTTCTATGTCGTTCGGTTAAAGAGACCTAAGGATACGTGGCACTTGCTGTTGGCATAGATGAGGATCTTCGGCGGTCTATGGCTTAAATTGACGTGACCCATGCCAAGAAGACAAAATGCTCATAGTGTGGTCGTCAAAGTGGCGGTGGTGAGATTGGAATGTCTATGGCTTAAATTGACGTGATATCGACCGGTTCACCGAGAATGTGCCCTGAGTGCACGAGGTGTGTGGCCGTGCGAGCCAACGCCTGTGATGCAATGTATATTTATATACTGTGTGGTTTTGCTAATAAGTGCAGGGAAGGAGCATCGCCGCCCCGAATTTGGGGCAGGATCGTTATAATTTGGTCAGCATTGCTGACCGTTGCTTTGTTTGCCACAGTGCGGTGGTTTGTTGCTTGCAGGTGCTGCTGGACCAAGCGGTCAATAGCGGGCTAAAGCCCAAATTGCGAAGCCGGCCCTTGAAGGCCTAATTGGAGTGTTTACTTGCTTTTATTCATGTATGACCGGTCTGCGTGCCGTGGTATGGAAAGCATGTAATATTGAGTAAACCATTTTAAGGCCTTAAGACCAGTACTTGTGTATGTACTACATTCCTATTTGGTGTATTTAGTGGACATTCATGCTTGTTGTTGGGTTCTTTTAATTGTAACTATTTAAACTGCTTCCGCTAGAATGCTCTGTGTAGGACGTTATGATTGGTTGGATGGTTTTTATTGAGTAACCACCCAATTTATCTGTGGTATATGGCGTCGGGCCCAGGCCGGACCTACTGCTATATGTTATGCGACGGATAGGGGGTGTTACAGAAGGCCCCCATTTCCTTCGAGGAGCTGATGGAAAGGGCGGCATAGGAGATTGTCATGGAGGCGGCCAACCTGGCATTTGTTAAGAAGTTGGCAAAGCTAACAGAGATGGAGTCAAAGGAGCAAGGTGGCTCGAGACCTCAGGAAGGAAGAAGGAGAGAAGAGCGGAGAGCTCAGGAGGTCCCCGAAACAGGTTGGAGGCAGTAGGGAGGACCTATTCAGGGTCCAGGAAGAGGTTACGTCCAAGACGGGGGAAACTTCCATGGGGGCCAAGGGAGGTTCAACTTCTAGAGGCAAGCCCCTAGGCAGCTCCTACCCCCACCCCAGCAAGCGATGGAGATTGGAGAGAAGGAGAGGGGAACCGCCAGGAAGGAGAAGGGTCAGGGTAGAGTTGTCATACTGTGACTTCCACTAGGTGGAGGGGCACGCCACATCTACCTGCCCCGAGTTCCTGGGAGGGGGTGAGAGGCCCTCCCAGCCACAGCCACCAGTGCGGGTTGAAGAGGTTCTGCCCAAAGAAGGGGGCGATGATGTGTGTGAGGACCGGGTCGATGTCGGACCCCGATGCGGTATAGTGGTGATCCACGGTGGAGTGGGGATCGAGGCCACTTGGAAGGCAAGCCTCCATGTCCTGTACCGACGGTGTACAACCCTGTGTCCGGCGAGCGGGCCCAGCCAGGGAGGTTGAGCGGGCCTGACCCCGCAACCCGCACCCGGGCGGCAAAACGGGTAAGGTCGACAGAAAGGCCCGGCTCGCTCCCGCCCATCTCAGGCGAGCGGGCTGGCGACCCGCGGCAAGCGAGCGAGACCCTGTGTCCGGCGAGCGGGCCCAGCCAGGGAGGTTGAGCGGGCCTGACCCCGCAACCCGCACCCGGGCGGCAAAACGGGTATAAGGTCGACAGAAAGGCCGGCTCGCTCCCGCCCATCTCAGGCGAGCGGGCTGGCGACCCGCGGCGAGCGAGCGAGACCCGCGGTTGGTGATCGCCGGTCAACCCCCCCCCCCCCCCCCCCCCCCCGCCGCGACCAGGCTGCCGATCCGCCCGGCGGAAGACAGGCAGCTCGCCATACCGCTCGCACTCGCCCAGTGAGGATGGACGAGTCCCAGAGCCAGGTCGCGCCAGCCTCTCGCGGGTGGAATCAGAGGCGAACTGAATCCCCATGGGTGCGAATA